>WNWK01001879.1:0-243110 GCA_009830355.1 Cherax destructor | reverse complement strand
GAGAGTGTATAAATCTGTAGTGGAGGGAAGGCGGGTAGGGGTCGGCCTAGGAAAGGTGGAGGGAGGGGGTAAAGGAAGTTTTGTGTGCGAGGGCTTGGATTTCCAGCAAGCATGTGTGAGCGTATTTGATAGGAGGAATGGAGGCATATGGTTTTTAATACTTGACGTGCTGTTGGAGTGTGAGCAAAGTAACATTTATGAAGGGATTCAGGAAACTGGCAGGCCGGACTTGAGTTCGGGAGATGGGAAGTACAGTGCCGGCACTCTGAAGGAGGGGTGTAAATGTTGCAGTTTTATAACTGTAGTGTAAAGCACCCTTCTGGCAAGACAGTGATGGAGTGAATGATGATGAAAGTTTTTCTTTTCGGGCCACCCTGCCTTGGTGGGAATCGCCGATGTGTTAATAAAATATATAAAAATATATATATATATATATATATAATATATATATATATATATATAATATATATATATAATATATATATATATATATATATATAATATATATATATATATATATATATATATATATATATATAATATATATATATATATATATATATATATATATATATATATATATAATATATATATATATATATATATATATATATATATATATATATAATATATATATATATATATATATATATATATATATATATATATAATATATATATATATATTATATATATATATATATATATATATATATATATAATATATATATATATATATATATATATAATATATATATATATATATATATAATATATATATATATATATAATATTATATAATATATATATTATATATATATATATATATATATATATCATACACCAGTTGGTTTAACTTTTTTTTGTTATAAGAAAATGGAGCCTAACTGAGCTGATGGCTAATCTCATCTGCAGCCTGTCACTTTGTTTACTGTACACATGGGCAGCCCCTCCCTCCTTCCTCTATCTTCCCTCTTTTTCTCTTACATTCCTCTCTCTCTCCTCCCTTCCTCTCCTCTCCCTCTCCTCTCCCTCCCTCTCCCTCCCTCTCCCTCTCTCCCTCCCCTCCCCTCTCCCCTCCCTCTCTCCTCTCCCTCCTCTCTCCCTCCCCCTCCCTCCCTCCCTCCCTCTCTCTCCCCCTCCCTCTCTCCCCTCCCTCTCCCCCTCCTTCTCCCCTCCTCTCCCTCCCCCCTCCTCCCTCCTCCCTCCCTCTCCCCCTCTCTCTCCTCTCTCTCTCTCCCTCCTCTCTTCCCTCTCTCTTCCCCTCTCTCTCCTCTCTCCTCTCCTCTCTCTCCTCTCTCCTCCTCTCCTCTCTCTTCCTCTTCTCTCTTCTTCCTCTCTCCTCTTCTTCCCTCCTCTTCTCTCTTCCTCTTCCTCTCCTCCTCTCTCTCTCCCCTCCCTCCTCCTCTCTCCTCCCTCCCTCCCTCTTCTCCTCCCTCCTCTTCCCTCCCTGTCTCTTCCTCCCTCCCTCTTCCCTCCCTTCTCTTCCCTCCCTTCTTCTCCCTCCCTCTTTGCCTCTTTCCCTTTTCTTATCATCCTTTTTCATTTTCTTTTTTTTTTTTTTAACTATAATTATTAACATGAATTATATAGTTTACAAGATCATACTGATAGTGAATCTCACAGCAGTTAGAATTCAAGTGTTTTGGAGCATCTCGGGGCCGCCTCAGCTCTTCGATCAACCTTTACCTCGCTACAATTTTGGGTATCATTTTAACTGCTGTCCAGTCCCATACCAGAACTCCCAAATGCTAGTCTGATTGATCAGGGTCTTGGACACTTGTGCTGGTCTCATGCAGTCCAGTGTATGCACCCCTGCTTAGCTGGTCAGTACTGATAACGTTTCCATTTAAAGACAGCCAGAGGTGTGATGGTGATCTCTCTGTTGTATGAAGGGAGGATGTTGAAAAGTGAACTACAGTGGACCCCCGGAAATCGAACATTCTTCGTTCCAGAATGCTGTTCAAGTTCTGTTACCAAACAAATTTATTCCCATAAGGAATAATGTAAATTAGATTAGTCCATTTCAGACCCCCAAAAATACACTTACAAAAGCACTTACATAATAGGTCGAGTTGGGAGGCGTTTGATTTCCGGGGGTCCACTGTACCTCAATGAGTGTAATCATCGTGCTCTGATTTTTATTGTAGGTAAACTGTCTCTACCACTCTTTCTTTCATTGGGAGTGATTTGTGTGCATGTTTGGGACCAGTCCCTCTAGGATTTAATGGGTGTAAATTATGATGTACATTTCTCGTCTATGTTCCAAGGAGTCGAGTTCAAGTTACTTCAGGCGTTACCAGTAGTTCGGATGGTTGACTGGATGTATACGAGCAATGAAAGTTTTTTGTACTTTTTGTGGCTCTGCAATCTTTCCTGCCTTGAAGGTGGCTGTCATTATACAGCAGTTTTTCATCCTAGAGAGAACAAGTGACTTGAGGAGTATCATCACTGCCTCTGCATTTCTTGTTTTGAACATTCTAGTTATCCAGCCTATTGTTTTTCATGTGGTAGTAATTAGCAACATTTTTATAATCATTGAATGTGTGATCCTCTAACATTCTCTTTCCCAAGTCCTGCACATTGAACTTTAGCTGCATTGAATGATTAGAGTTAGATTTGTGCTCCATTCCAGTCTTTATTTTCTCCATTTTTCCATAGCTGAGCAACTGAAATTTGTCCTCATTGAACATATTGTAATCTGGATTATGTTTGCTTGAAGATGGATGCCATTCTTACAGAAATTATGATATACAGTATTCAGCAAAGGATGAAACAGTGTTATGATATATTCCCTTGTCTATCAGATATAAGAATGAGAACCAGAAGTGGGCCAGTACTGTGCTTTGAGGAACAGAGCTTTCCACTTTGGCAGCCTCCAACTTAATTAACTCTGTTTATTACCACTCTAGGTTCTATTTGTTAATGCTTTGCTGCCACCTTAAAGAAGTACGGAAATATTAAGGGTTTTTAATGACTCTGGGATGACACCTATGTCCAGGCTCCTCCATAGAATACTAAAATCACGAGATAATGGTTTCTTAGTTTGTATGAATGTGGAATTCCACAAATCTGGACTTGGAGCAATATGCATGGGCATCTTATTAATGGCTTCTGCAAAGTCAGCTGAGAATAGGGCTACATCAGAAATTGTGATATCAGCTGCATTTTGAGTTTTATTCATGAAAAATCATTTAGTAACTAATCTGCAGTAACAGCCTGGTCTCAGACCGGTCCGCGGGGGCGTTGACCCCCGAAACCCTCTCCAGGTAGTTCATCAGTGGCTTACTGAACAGTCGTATTGTGACTAAGTATTTCACTCAGTTCTTTGTCATCAGCTTATGTGGTGATTCACAAAAAAGGCGGTGATGCTTGCATGAATATTTTATTTGTTATTTTGATGTAAATTTAATATTTAGTTTTACTTACTGGTAGTGAATTACATGACAGAATTCAGAGGCTCTGAGAGACACTCAGGGTGGCTGCAACCCTTCAACTCAACAATAACACACCAAGCTGGCACTGATGTTTGCCTAAATTCTTTTTTTCATTGTTTGTTGGACTTTATAAAAATAAATTTTAACATTTGTCATTATATTATGCTTTTTTCATTTTTGGGGGGTAGCTTGTGCATAATTATAATACAGGGGGGCCTTACTGAGCTTATGTTTTTATTAAAATCATCATCTTATGGCCAAAATATACTGTAAATTTAACATAATTGTCTGAAGATTAAAATATTAAATGTAATGATTATTTTAAGTAATAAAGCTTTTAACTTTAGTGGTCTCACATTCCACTAATAGAATGTATTGTCAAACATTTTCTGTAAAGATATTGTGTGAAGTCAATACCTAGATTTTTTTTTACTTGGTTGAATATGCTTTCCTGTACATTGTGCTTCAGTGGTTTATGTGAGTGTGGTAAGCTTATGTTGTTGTTTCAGGGAGCTGGTGAAGCTGAGCGAGGAGTCGCTCATGCGACAGCCTGAAGAAGTCTTCGATATTATCTGTAAATTGGGTGAAGGGTAAGTACTGGTATCCCTCAAATGTCATGTACTTACATTGTGGCTGTATTTCTATGTACATTATGTATTTGTTTGGGTAACATAAATTATACAATACATACTGACAAATGTGAAATAAGACATACCCGCAAATATTAAGTTGTTTTATTGAGGGAATGTTGTGCCATAAATGACTTCACTCCTCACTTCTTCAGGATTGAAGCGACCATTTGTGGCAAAACGTTTCCTTTGTAAATTATCCTAATACTGTGCAGGTCGTATTTCGCACACATAGCTAGGTGGCTAGGCTTTTGTACCTAAGTATGAACCCTATAGAAATTCTTTCAACATTGTTTTTGGGTTCATAGTTACATTATCTATGCATTTTAAGTATGCATGCTCAGTATGTTTAAATAGATTGGATTATCGAACATGTAGGTACAGTATACAAGCCATAAAACACTTGCCTCGGCTAACCTACCAGTTTTGCTATCTCTGATTATCTTCTGCTCACTCAGGTAGTAGATCGCAAGAGAATTTTCTGGGTCTGTCAAGAGACAATCTTTTTTCTGTGTTCACTGTAACTCATCCAGCTTTTGTACCATTTCTTTGTGTTTGCTGTAACACATCCAACATTTTTATTTTTTCCATGTTGTAACATAAGTATTTGGTTTATTATTGTAACTGTCTGGCAGGGAAGCTGGCTGAAAGAGTGCAGTTTCTTTCTCAAGTAGTATATGGAGGATTGAGCCCCCACACTCCTTGTGCTTAATGATCTACATAGGTTCAGCACTTTATATAAGTATAACAATACATGCAATGTTCTTTAGCTATGCCCAGTGTAACTGACAGATACAGTGGTACCTGTATAAATTCAGTATAATTTTTGTACATGAATGGTATGTAATACCGACAAGATGAAAATTAGACATGTGCAACATCTGGTTATCTTTATTGTAGACGTTTCGCCATCCAATGGCTTTATAAATACAAATTCAAGGATATTGGAAGACAGTAGAACTACTATATACAAAAGTTGAGGTAATCAGCCCTTCAGCCTTGGAGTAAGTGTGAAGAGCACCGTAGTCGTGCTCGTCACCAACTGCATTATATTTTGTATAGAGTTCTACTGTCTTTCAATTATGTCCTTGAATTTGTATTTATAAAGCCACTGGATGGTGAAATGCCTACAATAAAGATACCCAGATGTTGCACATGTCTAATTTTCAGTATAATTTTTGTTGCAGATCCTATGGGAGTGTGTACAAGGCATTACACAAAGAGTCAGGTCAGGTGCTGGCCATCAAACAAGTACCCATTGACACAGATCTACAGGAGATAATTAAGGAAATCTCCATCATGCAACAGTGCGACTCCCATCATGTTGTCAAATACTACGGTTCCTACTTCAAAGATTCTGACCTATGGGTAAGCTTTTTACTTCAATATTCTGAGCTGTGATTTTGACATATGGGTCCCATAAGTTTCTCACTTTTAATATTCTGAGCTATGATTCTGATGTATGGGTACCATAAGTTTCTCACTTCTAATATTCTGAGGAGAGGAGGAGCTGTGAATCGACCACTGCAGCCACATATAGGTGAGTGCACACACCCAAACCCCCCACCCCACCACATCTCTCTCTCTTTAACTGTGAACTCTCATCCTTGGGGAAGGGGGAAACTCTTGTGTTTTGGGGAGAAAGAGGAGTGAGAAAGATTTCCTCCAGTAAGAACAGAAATACAATAAAGCATTTGAAGTTCAGTTTGATGGAAACCTGAAGGTGTTCTCATTTGAGTGAAAATCCAAAGGAAAATTTCAGAGAATAATTTCCATGGCAAAGCATTACAATACAAATCAAGTAAAACCATATTAATGTGTGGGCACCAAAGTGAAATGTATTCATTGTTTCTCCTAAGTATCATTATCCGTACTTTTGGTGCTCGGTTGTAATGAGGTCAGTGTAAATTAAAGAAATCAATACAAAGACCCAAAAATTTATGAAAAGTAATAGATTTTGACATGATTAAAGAAGAACTTCTACTCTGACTCCACTTTTATCACCTCACAACAATGCAGATTTTTTCTTTTTAACACACTGGCTCTCTCTCACCTAGCCAGGTTGACCGAAAAAAGAAACACTCACCATTATTCACACTATCACCATCTTGCCAGAGGTGTTCAGATATGATAGCTCACATGTCCCTCCTTTAGAGTTTAGGCACTGTTAACCTTGCTCACACTCCAACATCCTGGTAGGCTCTCCATACAGTGGACCAACTGTTTCATTGGGCATTTTGATACAGTGCACCAAGGTTTCACTGTATTCCCTCACATGAGCATTTACTGCTATGCTACTTATTAAATTACTAGAGGTTCCAATTTTTTTTTTATTAATACAAAAACATTGAAGATTTTAGTAATGATTTTATAATTTTCAGATTGTTATGGAGTACTGTGGTGCTGGTTCAGTATCTGACATCATGAGGTTACGGAAGAAAACACTCACCGAAGAAGAAATAGCAACAGTTATATACGATACTTTACGAGGGTTAGAGTATCTCCACCTCAGACGAAAAATTCACCGGGATATCAAAGCCGGAAATATCTTGCTTAACACTCAAGGTCATGCTAAACTAGCAGACTTTGGTGTGGCAGGTCAACTGTCTGTAAGTATTTGTTTTTCTGTGTTAAAAAAATATACATAAAAAACAGTGAAAATAGAAAAAACACCTAAGTGCTTTCATGTGCTTACACATCTGAAGATGAGTTTAAGCACATGAAAGTGCTCAGATTTTTTTTCTATTTTCACTGGTATTTTTATATACAGTGGACCTCCGCTATTCAAACGGCTCGGCAGTCGAACAAATCGTCATTAGTACAAAAAATTTGATATCGTCATGCGAACAAATTATCGCGAGTCGAACGAATACGTTCGTGACCTATCGGCCCAGGCGCTTGGGTGCCTCACAGCGCAGGCGTGGAGAGCCAGTCCCGCGTTGTTTACACTCGAGAGAACAATACCCTGCACGCTTTCCCAGACATTTCACAATTATAATTTTTTGGAGTTTGTTCATTAAGTGCGACTGTGAAATAAGCTACCATGGGTCCCAAGAAAGTTCCTAGTGGTACTCCTGGGCTGATAAAAGTGAGAAACACCGTAGAAATGAAGAAGGAAATAATACAAAAATACGAGAGTGGTGTGCGATTGTGTGATCTTGCCAGGATATATGGCAAAAACAGGTCAACTATCGCTTCTATCCTGCTTAAGAAGGAAGAAATTAAGCAAGCTGATGTTGCAAAAGGTGTTACTGTGTGAGCCAAAAACAGACCACAAATAATCGAAGAGATTGAGAAGTTGTTGCTGGTGTGGTTCAAGGATAAAGAGTTAGCGGGTGATAGTGTGTCTGAGTCAATTATTTGTGAAAACCCAAGGAATTTGCATGCCGATCTTTTAAAGAAAATGCCTGCAACCAGTGCTGATTGTAATGGTAGTGAATTTAAAGCCAGCAAAGGCTGGTTTGAGAGATTTAAAAATCGTAGTGGCATACATAATGTGGTAAGGCATGGTGAGGCTGCCAGTTCAGACAAACATGCAGCTGAAAAATTCATAAAGGAGTTTCAGGACTACATAAAGACTGAAAAATTGAAACCTGAACAAGTGTTCAATTGTGATGAAACAGGCCTGTTTTGGAAGAAAATGCCCAACAGGACCTACATTACTCAGGAAGAAAAGGCACTGCCAGGACACAAGCCTATGAAAGACAGGCTAACTCTCATGATGTGTAGTAATGCTAGTGGGGATTTTAAATTAAAGCCTTTACTAGTGTATCACTCAGAAAATCCCAGAGTGTTCAAGAGACACAATGTCGTCAAAAGTAGATTGTGTGTCTTGTGGAGAGCTAGTCAGAATGCATGGGTCACAAAGCACCTTTTCAGTGACTGGATCCATGAAGTGTTTGGCCCCAGTGTGAGAAAATACCTACAGGAAAAGGGTTTGGACAAAAAGTGCCTCCTGTTGCTGGACAATGCTCCTTCACATCCTCAAAACATGGAAGACCTACTGTGTGAAGACTTCAAATTTATAAAACTGAAGTTCTTGCCTCCTAACACCACTCCTCTCCTCCAGCCCATGGACCAGCAGGTCATCTGTAACTTCAAAAACTCTACACAAAAGCAGTGTTTGAAAAGTGCTTTGAAATGACCCTCGGACAGTGAATTGACCCTTAGAGAGTTCTGGAAGAATCATTTCAATATCTACAGCTGCATAGGCCTTATAGGCAAGGCTTGGG
Source organism: Cherax destructor (assembly GCA_009830355.1). Lineage (NCBI taxonomy): Eukaryota > Metazoa > Arthropoda > Malacostraca > Decapoda > Parastacidae > Cherax > Cherax destructor. The sequence continues at coordinate 234,813 of WNWK01001879.1, read as the reverse complement.
AGGGAGTGACTTCAAGGACTTTGAACTCTGCTTGGAGACCATTGTGGCCAGGTTGTGTCCAACAGAGGGATTTTGAAGGGTTTGAGGCTGACCCTGACCCTGCCGACCCTGTGCCTGTTGTGGACTGTATTGTGGAATTGGGCAAGTCCATGGGGTTGGAGGTGAGTGGCGATGATGTGGAAGAGTTAGTGCAGGGCCACAGGGTAGAGCTAACAACTCAAGAGCTGCAAGAGCTGGAAATGGAAGAGCATCAGACCAGATTTGAGGCTATTGATTCACGGGAGGAGGAGGAGGAAGAGGGGCTGAAGAAGGTGCCTTCTTCAGAGATTAAGATGTGTACAATGTGGAATAGATTGCAAAGTTTTGTTGAAAAATACCACCCTGAACAAGCTCAAACAAGCCATAACAGCAGCATGTTCAGTGACCAAACAATGTCCTTCTTCAGGAACATGTTGAAAAGGCGCCAGAAACAGAGGACTGTGGACAGTTATTTTGTTAGTGTCCAGTGACTCCCAAGCTGGTCCTAGTGGGATTAAAAGACAAAGAAAAGAAGTAACCCCAGATAGGGCTTTGGTACCTGAAGTCCTTCTGGAAGGGGATTCCCCTTCCAAACACTAACCCCTCCCTCCCTCACTCCTCCTCCCTCTCTTCCATATGCCATCAACAATCTTCAATAATGGTAAGTAAAAAGACTTGCATTTATTTACTAATACTTTTAGTAGTACAGCACTGTAGTATTTAATGTTTTTGTCTATGTAGAAGCTTAATTTTATTAAAATATATTATTTTTTATATATTTTTGGTTTTCTGGAACGGATTAATTGTATTTCCATTATTTCTTATGGGAAAAATTAAATCGCCTTTCGAACATTTCACGTTAAGAACAAGCTCCTGGAACGGATTAAATTCAAATGGCGAGGGTCCACTGTATTTGCAATCATGCATTTTATTATTTCTTTCTTACAGAATACAGTGGTACCCCGAGTTTCAGCCATAATTCGTTCCAGAAGGTTGTTCGAGTGCCGTTACAGAACGAATTTGTAAATTAGATTAGTCCGTTTCAGACCCCCAAAAATACACTTAAATAATTGTTCAAGTTGGGAGCTGTATGAAACTTGGGGTACCACTGTATGTGTATGACCATATAGATACTAAGTCCTGCCAAAAGAATATGAACACCCTTGATTCTGAATAAACATTATAGTTGAGCTATAGTTCATGAGCTATTAATTTTAAAGGTCGTAAAAGGGGTTGTAAATGACAAGTCTTGTCAAGCATGTTGATAATTTTGGCAAGTGTTGAGCAGTGTCATGATAGTGTTGGCACGGCTGTGGAATGTTTTACTGAAGAAATGGCCAAGGTCATTCACCTGTGCTGTATGTCACTTAAGAATTTGGCTCTTTAATTGTTTATGCAGTTCTGTACCATAATTTTCTAGCTCAAATTTCACTTTTTGTGGCTGAGAGATGCATGGACTTGGATAAGACATTGCAAGAGGAAATAAATCAGATTACAAATGGGAGTTTGCAAAATTTCTGTTGCAGATAAAACAGTTTTATCATGAGTTTGTGAAGAGAAACTACAGGAATTGGTAGGATAAGTTTAAGAGATTTTTAAAAGAAAGGAACTTGAAACTGAATGTAGAAAGAGCAAGATGATAAGATTAAGTATTGTATAGGGATTGGCGCCTTACCAGAAAAGCACCAGACCATACCCACTAAATTACACATCTCCATCTGACAATAAGAATACATTCATTGTACTTCCTACTCCCAAAACTCAGTCCATCTAGCAAGTTTTCCTAATTTCTGTGATACAGATTAATGTGCTTACATTTTCACACACAACAAATCCAGAAAACCATTCTCCACTTACTCTAATCTAACATGTTCACATGTGCTTGCCTGGATAGTTGAAGGCCCTACATCTCAGTAACCCTTTCCCAGAAATACCATAAATATCAGCATATATTTCTCCCTAGATTTATGCAAGTTTTAACCTATCTTGCACTATTATTCATACACGAGTAAACAGCCTCAACACTCCCTCTTCTGCTCTTAGAATTATTCCTTTCATACCAATACCAGTACACCATCTTATGATTTTTTTCTTTTATTTGCATAATATTTATACTGTAGTCCACAATTGCTCCATATAGAGCATTTTCTCTGCCTGTAACCTTCTGCTCCTATATATACTTCATTCAGAATCATCCTTCACACATGTACAAGAGTATTTGGCCTACAGTACTTTTGATACATTTTTATTTTTTATTTTTATCAATTGATGATCCCCTCCTTCTCTAGGATATTTTAACCCAGTGATTGTATTGATTGTTTTACTGACAGTGTGAATGGTTGTTACTAGGGAAGGGGGGACTTAGTTTTAATGTTTTTTTTTTTTTTTAACACACCTGCCGTCTCCAACCAAGGCAGGGTGACCCATAAAAAGAAGAAACGCTTTCATAAAGTTTTGCTTTTTACATTTAGTAATTTAAACAGGAGAAGGAGTTACTAGCCCCTTCCTCCTGGCATTTTAGTCATCTCTTATGACACACATGGCTTACGGAGGAAGAATTCTCCTCTCCACTTCCCCATGGAGAAGTTTTAAATGTATACTTGTCTATTTGTAAATATATTTAAAACTGAGCTCCCCTTCCCAAGTAACAAATATTCACACTAAGTCTCAGTGGTGTGGTCATGTGTTCACAGGCATAATTTTTTATTGCATAGAGATCTGAATGACCATTTTGCCCTAGTGCTTTGTAAATTTTAAACCTTTCTTCCCTTCCTTTTTTTATCATGCCTCTCTTTTCCTCATCTTTCTCCTCTTATTTAACACTTCTTAAGAACTGAGTTTGCGCTGTATTTATAATTGTTACAAGGGGGAGCTCTCTTTAAAATAAGAAGTAAATCAGTGCTTCGTGATTCCATTCAAAACGGGTGAGGTACTTTGATGCTGGTGAAGTATTCTTGATCCAAGGAATTAGAGCTATTCATCCCTTGGAACAAACCTCATTACCTCCTTTTTGAAAGGTGCTATAACCCTTGTGTGTATCTCGTATTTTTTTTTTTCTTCAACAAGTCGGCCGTCTCCCACCGAGGCAGGGTGACCCAAAAAAGAAAGAAAATCCCCAAAAAGAAAATACTTTCATCATCATTCAACACTTTTACCTCACTCACACATAATCACTCTGTTTGCAGAGGCACTCAGATACAACAGTTTAGAATAATCCCTCCCAACTGTCACTATCCCAGACCCCTCCTTTAAAGTGCAGGCATTGTACTTCCCATTTCCAGGACTCAAGTCTGGCTAAATCTATAATAATAAATATAATAATAAATTTGCCTCTGTAGTCAAGACCTAGAAGGAAATGTTTTTGATACCAAATATCTGAGATTATTTATTTTACTAATACGTATTCATATCTTTTCAGGACACGATGGCCAAAAGAAACACTGTGATAGGCACTCCGTTCTGGATGGCCCCAGAGGTGATTCAGGAAATAGGTTACGACTGTGTAGCGGATATATGGAGTTTAGGTAATGTCTGAATATACAAATATGTGAACTTCTGGAGAGAAATATTAGATTTGTAAACACCTTATTGACATTTTTTTATTAATATTTTTCTTGTACATTTCTTGCTCTTAGGAACAAAAGAGCAGCCAATAGTATACTTTAGTGTACGTATAGATACAAGTTTTGAAAAAGCAGTTACATGTTATTATACCCTATAAATAATAATGTTTCCAAGATCCAGTCATTTTTTTTTTTTTTGTCATGCAGTATTAATATCTCAGAATATATATTTTTGTTCAGTTTAATTAACTGGTGAATAATAATGATTTTAAATTAACTCTTATTGGCTCAACACTTTACCTTTTCAGGTATAACAGCATTAGAAATGGCAGAGGGTAAGCCTCCATATGGAGACATTCATCCCATGCGTGCCATATTCATGATCCCCACTAAACCTCCCCCATCATTCCGAGAACCAGATCAATGGCAACCAGAGTTTATTGACTTCGTCTCCAGGTAACATACAGAATATTAATATCCAAAGTTGAAACATTCTAAACATTGATAAAGTAAATTACTCTACTAAACATCTGTTTTGCTCAAGAGTTTAGGACAATACATTCATTTGAGTGGATTTCCCTTATTAGTGCACATTATTTTTAAATAAAGGAAGATTTTTTAGACTAAACTCTATGAACTACCTCGTACACTACATCATGAACATGTTTTTGTAAATTAAGTAATCATGATATACTGAATGTCTTTAAGTTACTTATTTTTATTATGTATGATGGAATTCTGAAAGTTATTTTGTCATGCACGAATGACTTTTTTTTCAGTAAATTATTCCATGTTAGGTATACATTAGCCACATAATTTTTTTTATCGATAGATGTTTAGTGAAGAATCCTGAAGAAAGAGCAACAGCTTCAGAATTACTTCAGCACCAGTTCATTCATGGGGCGCAGCCTTCAAGTATACTAAGGAACATGCTAGAGGAAGCTATGGAAATTCGAGAAAGTCAGAACTCCAATAGACAAAATCAAATCAAGCATATAACAGAGTCTGTAAGTATTTAATAATAAATACAGTATACATGCATTAAGAATACAGTATATTTGGTACAAGTTTAAGAAAATTTGGAAAGATGATGTTACGTTTTTAATACTCACAGTACAGAATGTCTGGTATTTTGAGCAAAATTTAAGCTACAGAATTAAACGTGAAAATAATATTCTCATTTGCTGTATCGGTAAGATAATATCAGGCCAAGTATGTATATAATGTGAAGAAATGTGCAATAGGGCAACAGTTTTGCAGTTAAATTTTATTCAAATTAATATACTGTAATAGTGATGAAATTGGTATTACAAGAGTGGATTTATAAGAGATATATTAATGGGGATGCACTATTCCCATAAGGGTCATAGGAATGAGAGGTAATTAGGGTTGATCTGAGAAAGGAGAGGGTCAATTCCTTGGATCGAGAGCCCTTCAAGATCTCAGCATCCCCCCTTATAGGGTTCCTAGGATACGGAACACTTGTTGGATCTCTTTTTGTATATCAAAACTTAGCAATGACATTTTTGCTTGCAGTTTTTTTTATGCCATATTGCTAAGCATTATCAGATTCTAAATTAAATTTGCAGTCCCAAAAAAATTCACAGCCCATTTTGTTCAAATCTATTATTTCATTATGTTTTGGGTGACATGTTAAAAATGCTTTGAGAATTACTTTATCTGGAATACACAAGACTTGAGATGTGCTGCACTTATCTGGAGAATTGAAGCTGCCTGATAAGGAAAGCCTGGCTTAGAGAGTAGAGTTTGTCTTGTTATTAGTGGTTGCAGGACCAAGCCCTCGCTATCCTTTGCCCTAAATGGGCTAGTAACCCCTTCTCCTGTATATATTACTAAATGTAAAAGGAGAAACTTTTGTTTTTCCTTTTGGGCCACCCTGCCTCGGTGGGAAACGGCCGATGTGTTGAAAGAAAGAATAATAATAATATAATAATGTAGGTCCTCGATGGCAGTTATAAGAACTAATTTTGTAGAATTTGTATAAGGGAAAGGTATTTTGGTTTTATTACAGCTATAAAAGTAGTCCTTCATTTAACAAAGAACAGTTTAGCAAAGAATTTACATTAATAAACTCTACACTAATATTTTAGTATGATTTAGTTTAAGTCAGTTCACCAATAGATCTTTCTCTAATTAATCTGGAGGTAAAAGTGCCATTTGGGGTGAGGTGACATTAAAACCTTCAGCTAATTTGTGATCCTGTGAGAGAGCACTTATAAAGCTCATGAATCATTCTTACTCTCCATTTCTCATATTATATTGTTAGTTTACTCTCCTCCATATCAGAAATAAGTTCTTAAAGGTCAGTAAAATTTAGGAATGCAGTGGTGCAAAAACAGAGAAAGAGAACTGCCCTTGAAATGAAAATATTTTGTGGCATTTTAGACTGGCAAAAAAGGACAGTGGCATCAGTAAATGCCTTGCTCTACCTTCTCTACAGTGTGTAGTATCTGTGATTTTTTTTCTTACAGGAATAACCCACATTGCATAAAGAGATACTACAAATATTTTCAGTTTGTCTAGATTCTTATTAGTTTACTGTAGGCTTTTTTTTTTTAATTTAAGATTTTCACACTTTGATGGAAAATATTTCAAGTAAATAGCTTTGAAGTTAGTGTATATATTGGTATGAGCTTGCTAGAAACCTTGTGCCAGCTTTTTGAAATATGTAATTATGTATTTAATGCTTATAGGGTGGTGGTTTTTGGTTAGCACAACAGATTTAACCAAATTGCTTTTAATTTAGCATTAGTATTCTTTAGGATATTTTATATTTACATCTATATATCCATTTTCTTTCATTGCTGGAAAGTTATTACCATATTAATATCTGGTGCATATTTGAAACAATTATTTGTATTTCATTGTATTTATTGATTCAGCCTTGTTGCCCCCACTAGTAGCATTTCGGTAAAATATAATCTAACTTTTTCCTCCTTATCTATCCTTCAATATGATATTCAACCCTTCATTGCCATCACCTTACATTTTTCTGTGTTTACTTTTACCTTCTTTTACATATCCTCCCAGATCCCTCCACCAACCTTTGCAACTTCTCTTCAGAATCTTCCAAAAGAACTGTTATTGGCTATGAGCAACATTGACACCTCCCACTGCTTATCAGATACATGATCTTTTAATCTCACACCTCTGTTGGATATCTTTTAATCTCACACCTCTGTTGGATATCTTTTAATCCCACACCTCTGTTGGATATCTTTTAATCCCACACCTCTGTTGGATATCTTTTAATCCCACACCTCTGTTGGATATATTTTAATCCCATACCTCTGTTGGATATATTTTAATCCCACACCTCTGTTGGATATCTTTTAATCCCACACCTCTGTTGGATATCTTTTAATCCCACACCTTTGTTGGATATCTTTTAATCCCATACCTCTGTTGGATATCTTTTAATCCCATACCTCTGTTGGATATCTTTTAATCCCATACCTCTGTTGGATATCTTTTAATCCCATACCTCTGTTGGATATCTTTTAATCCCATACCTCTGTTGGATATCTTTTAATCCCATACCTCTGTTGGATATCTTTTAATCCCATACCTCTGTTGGATATCTTTTAATCCCATACCTCTGTTGGATATCTTTTAATCCCATACCTCTGTTGGATATCTTTTAATCCCATACCTCTGTTGGATATCTTTTAATCCCATACCTCTGTTGGATATATTTTAATCCCATACCTCTGTTGGATATCTTTTAATCCCACACCTCTGTTGGATATCTTTTAATCCCACACCTCTGTTGGATATCTTTTAATATCATACCTCTGTTGGATATCTTTTAATCCCATATCTCTGTTGGATATCTTTTAATCCCATACCTCTGTTGGATATCTTTTAATCCCATACCTCTGTTGGATATCTTTTAATCCCATACCTCTGTTGGATATCTTTTAATCCCATACCTCTGTTGGATATCTTTTAATCCCATACCTCTGTTGGATATCTTTTAATCCCATACCTCTGTTGGATATCTTTTAATCCCATACCTCTCGCCAACAGCCTAGCATTCACTTTCATATATCGTCATCTATCAGTATGTTAAAAAAGCATGACATCACACATCCCTGTGTAAGATCAACTTTTACTAGAAAGTAGTCCTCCCAGTCTCTCTTACATGACTCTTAACTTGAACGTCTCTTTCTGCATAAAAACTGCTGCTTTTAATAACCTACAATCTATTCCATACATCTGCAACCTCTTCTGCCTTATTCCCCAACTTGCCCTATTCATATGCCTCTTCTACACTTTGTGTGACAAAAGTTTCCTTACCCTAATCTAAGTATTGTTCACTCATGTATTTTATTTTAAACAGTTGATCTACATTTTCCCCAGCATTCATAAATACTTTGTTCCACTACAATCCTACTTTCTGTCTTATCATAACTCTTTCAATAATAATTCTACCATACACTTTACCCTATATACTCAACAGGCTTTTTCCCTTAAAAATTTTTACTTTCTCTTATTCCCTTTTTCTTTATGGAAAGGAAGTATGCATGTTCTTCACTAATCCTTAGGTACTTGCCTTCTTTCAAGTACAGTGGACCCCCGGTTTTCGTTATTTTTTCGTTCCAGAATGCTGTTCAAGTTCCATTACCAAACGAATTTATTCCCATAAGGAATAATGTAAAGTAGACTAGTCCTTTTAGACCCCCAAAAATACACTTATAAAAGCATTTAAAAAAATACACTTACATAAAAGGGCGAGTTACGAGCAGGACGAACACCGGGGGTCCACTGTATATATATTGAACAACTATATTATCTATTTCAAAACTGTGATTTTTAACGTCTTAAGTCTTAAAATCTACATCTCTGTGAATAGAAAATCCCTGGTAAACACAATTTTTTTAATCACATTGGCAGTCTCCTGCCAAGGTAGAATGAGCCATAAAAAGTACAATTCACCATTATTCATTCAATAGATTTGTTGCTGTAAGTGCACAGACATCACAATTCAAATGACTCTACAAACTACTTCAGAGTGCAGACATTATATGTATGTATGGCAAGATCTTGCAATGAAATGTATGACTACAAATATGAAAATATATATCAGTGAAGAAATAATATACTAAAATGCACTGAGCAATTTTGTGCATTTACACAAACATCTTTGTTACAAAGGTGTAAACATATGAAAACACTGGTAATTCTTTTGCGTTATTTTTACACTGTAGTATTTTTTCATATGTGCAAGTATGGGTGTTGCATGTACATGTACATATACACTCATCTGGGTTTCTTCTATTTTCCTAATAGCTCTTGTTCTTTTCTATTTCCTCTTATCTCCACGGGGAAGTGGAAATGAATTCTTCCTCCGTAAGCCATGCGTGTCGTAAGAGGCAACTTAAATGCCAGGAGCAAGGGGCTAGTAACCCCTTCTCCTGTATGAATTACTAAATTTAAAAAGAAAAAATTTAGTTTTTATTTTAGGTCACCTTACCTCAGTGGGATATGTCCAGTGTGTTGAAAAAAAAAAAAGCATGGTTGTATGTGCAAACTGAGATTTCACATTATTGCACCTGGGTTCAAGCCCACATAATGCCTTGTTTACACATGTTATATTCACAATAATGTGAAATATCAGATTATATAGATATCTGTAAGGGGTCTTTGAACTTCTCAACCCAAAACTTAAGTATTGTGTGAAATATGATTTGGGCACAACAGCGGAGCCTGTCACGACTGATGGGATTAAGTGAGAAACTTTGTTGCAATACATATTTACCATCATGGTGCAGGTGTAGAAGTGTGGGGTTGTCACCTGGCAGGAACCTGGGTTATGTACCATTATGGTGCAGATGTAGAGGTGTGTGGTTGTCACCTGACAGGAACCTGGCTTATGTACCATCATGGTGCAGGTGTAGAGGTGTAGGGTTGTCACCCTGGAGGGAACTGGTTCCTGTCAACACAATGTACAGTATGTACACAGGTAGTATCTCCTGTAGTTATCATTGAGCAACTGATTGAATAGTCAGTTATTTGCTAGTAATAGATAACTGGTTTCATATTAGTGATTTAGTGAAATAATTTGATTATCATTTTTATTAGTAACAGTTTGACTTTCATATTCATTGTAAAACGACTTAGTTTTTAAGCAGCTTCAATTTTTTTAATAATTAAAAATAGCTGTTGTTTAGTAAAGGACAGCATGTAATAACAAGTATATTTTGGTAGATTTTTCAGTGTTTGTTTAAAATAAATTGTGGCATGTGTATTTGGTGGTTTTGAAGTTGTATACATTATGGACGTACTATACTGTATTCACGAAGAAATTGAAATATTAACCCTTAAACTGTCCAAACGTAGATCTATGTTCACTTGCCCAGAGCTCCGAATATTTTGAAAACAAAATTTAAATTAGAGAGGGCATTCTGTGTTATAAAACCAAAAAAAAAAAAAAAAAAAAAAATAGGACCAGTACTTACCGAGATATTAGACCACAAAGCTGGCACTGGATGCTCACCTGATGGCAACATTGAGTCCTGCCGCTTGCAGAAGTGTTGCCGATGCCTTTTTTTCTCTCGTTTTTATTTTAATTTACATAATTTTTATGTTCTGATAATTACAATTTATAATAGTTCTTGTGATTTCATAGCCAATCTTTGTTCTGACACTAATATTAGGTACTAAAATAGTACTCAAATAGTCACAATCACACCGACAGGTGAACATTTTCACCTGTTTTGGTCATTTACTATTGTCTAGAAATACATATATACAAAGTATTTATAGGTCTCAATAGTGTTTTAGACATGCTGGAGTATATATGAAACTTCTTGAAGCATGGTATTTATGACGAGTGTCACTAAACTGGTGACAGGGTAAGCATTGGAGTGACACTTGATGATAGTGCACTGCTGCAGGGAACCTTGGCTTTATTTGTTTTCACTGTTATACACAAACATGTACAGTGGTACCCCGACTTACGATATTAATCCGTCAGAGAGGGCATATTTTAAGGCGAAACAATCGTTAAACGAATCAATTTTCCCCATAAGAAATAATGGAAATAAATTTAATCCGTCCAAGACTTCCAAAAGTAGTTATATAAAATATTTTTTAGAACTTTTGGACATTAAATAATAAATAATTGAATAAAGAATACATAAATACACATGCAAATATTGTACAATAACATGTCACTTACATTTATTGAAGAGTTGTTGATGTGTGGAGGACGGGAGGAGGGGAGAAGGTGGAGTAGTATGCTAGTGTTTGGAAGGGAATCCCTTCCATTAACACTGCAGGTGGTAAGTTCTTTTCTGGGGTTACTTCCTTTTCTTTGAATGCCACTAGGACCAGCTTGAGAGTCACTAGACCTCTTTCTAACAACAAATTTGTCCAGGGAGCTCTGTGTCTGGCGATTCTTTAACACATCCCTGAAATGACACACCACTGTGTCATTGTACAGGTTGCCAGCACGGCCTGCAACAGCATGGTTAGGGTGATATTCATCCATAAATGCTTGCACATCACTCCATTTGGCACAGATCTCCTAATCCTTGAAGAAGGCACATTCTTCCATTTTTGTTCCACCTCCACCTCCTCCTCTGAACCATTGTCCTGACCTCTGCTCTCTTGTTCCAGTTGCTGTTGAAGCTCTTGCAGATCTTCAGTGGTTAGCTCTTCCTTGTGCTCCTCCACCAACTGTTCCACATCCTCACCACTCACCTCTAACCCCAAAGACTTGCCCAATTCCACAATTTCTTCCAAAACAGGCTCAGGCTCAGGCTCAGGGTTCTGAGGCTCAGCCCCAAACCTTCAAAATCCCTCTCTAGGACACAGTCTGGCCACAATTTTCTCCAGGCAGAGTTCAAAGTCCTGGTAGTCACTCCCTCCCAAGCCTTACCTATAAGGTGTACACAATGCAGCATATGGAAATGTTTTTCCAAAATTCTCTTAGGGTTATGTTCATGTCTGTGGTCACATCAAAGCACTTTTGAAACATTGCTTTGGTATAGAGTTTTTAAAGTTGGAAATGACCTGCTGGTCCATGGGCTGGAGGAGAGGAGTGGTATTAGAGGGCAAGAACTTCACTTTGATGAATTTAAACTCCTCCACAATTTTCTCTACCAAGTTTGGAGGATGACAAGGAGCATTGTCCATTATCAGGAGGCACTTAAGTGGCAAATTATTGTCCAATAGATATTTCTTCACACTGGGGCCAAACACTTCATTGAACCAATCTAAGAAAATGTCCTTTGTGACCCAAGCCTTTTGTTAGACTTCCACATCACACACAAGTTAGACTTGCTGACACCGCATCTGCCAAACACTCGGGATTTTCAAAAGATACACCAGTAAAGGCTTCACTTTGCAATCACCACTGGCATTGGCACACAGCATCAAAGTTAGCCTGTCTTTCATAGGCTTATGTCCTGGCTGTGCCTTTTCCTCCTGAGTAATGTAGGTCCTGTTGGGCATTTTCTTCCAAAACAGGCCTGTTTCATCACAATTAAACACTTGTTGGGGAGGAATTGTTCAGCCTCTAGGTACTCCTGGAATTCAGGAACATATTTTTCAGCCGCACTTTTGTCAGAACTGGCTGCGTCACCATGCCTCACAACACTATGTATGCCACTTCGATTCTTAAATTTGTAAAACCAGCCTCTGCTGGCTTTAAATTCGCTCACTTCACTCGTTGCAGGCATTTTCTTAAGGAGATCATCATGCAACTGCCTTGCTTTTTCACATATTATTCCCTCCGAAACAGTATCTCCTGCTAACTGTTTCTCGTTGATCCACACCAACAACAACCTTTCCACATTTTCCAGCACTTGTGGTCTGTGTTTTGTGATCACAGATGCACCTTTTGCAACAACAGCTTCCTTGATTTTACTTGAATATTTCTTATCCACAATGGTAGCGATGGTAGAATAGGGTTTACCATACAGCCTGGCCAGCTCACTGATACGCACTCCACTTTCATATTTTTCTATTATCTCCTTCTTCACTTCTATCGTACATATATTTCTGTTCCTCTTTGCCACAGGCTTAGCACTAGGATCTTTCCTTGGACCCATGGTAGCTTATTTAGCAGTTGCAAGCACTAAAAACAGTGGAATAATGACAATATACTGGTATGAATGCGTGGGTGTGGGTGGGTGGTCGCTCTCGCTTGTAAACAATAGCACTGACGCTCCCTGGAGTGCGCGCTCAGCTGGGCGCCAAGCGGACAGGTCCGGTACGAAAGTCGGTAAACGAAGCAAACATCGTAAGTCACAATCAAATTTCTTACGTTATAAATATCGGTTATCGAAAATAACGTAAGATGATAACATCGTAAGTCGGGGTTCCACTGTATGTCTGTCTAGGTCTGCTTATCTGTCTGCCTGTGTGTCTTGGTCTTTCTGTCTGCCTGTGTGTGTGTCTTTCCGTCTGCTTGTCTCTCAATCTCAGAGAGCGGCTCGTAAACCAACAGGTATTACACACGATGCAGAAGTGACAATACGTATTACTTGCCAGTCATGCTTATTATGTCTTATATCTACAAGCACTGTAGTATAGCACTTTGCCTGGAATTTTTGGGTTATCCTAGGTAATTTACACTGTATAATTGTACTTATGTGTACATGTGAGAGAGAGAGAGAGAGAATAGACAGACAGATACATACGGAGAGACAGCCAAAGCCAGCCAGCCTGCCCAATACATATTACACATGTTCCAGAATCGTTTCTCTTTACTTAGGGCATAGGTTATAGGAAATTCTGGCAAGATGACACTACCAGTGGTATCAAAAATGAAAGGATGTTGCACAAATGTTACACATGGGTTATTATCGAGGTTTTTTATATTTCCTTGACCACTTCTGGCCACATCCATCACTTTCCTCTTAAAAGGGGAGTGTTAATACGACATGACATCAGTGAATCCCTGGTGTTTGCCATGCTATTTGCTCTAGCTGGCGCTCAATTGAACTGGTGCTCCCACAAGGTACTAAGTGGTCCCAGATTTTTTTAATACTGCGCACACCGAGTGTTAAGACCCATTCTATACTAACCAGGCATCTCAGGCCAGTCATGCCAAATTTGGAGGCAGGAAAAATAAAACTTAGATCTAAGTTTGGAGCGATAGCGGTACAAACGTAGATCTACTTTTGGACAGCTTAAGGGTTAAACATATATTTATTAGCACTGTGTGGTGGTGGAGTTTAAAATTAACAGAAGATGGTTTAACTGAAATTTTGGAATCTAATAACGGCTTAAAGGTTTAATTTTTGTTGATGGAAGAGTAACAATATTGCATGTATCATTTATTAATTATCAGTAATAAAAACTAGTAGTAATAGTATTGGCATAATAATTTTACTGATATACATTATATGTGTAAGCTGTTTTCTATAAAAGGTAGTAAAACCATGATTTACTGGGCTTCTGAAATACTGGACAAAATCTACTGGGTCAGTTGATTTTGAAACGAAGGGTAAAGTTTATTGATTACAAAATTGTGATATTGATATCACTATAAAACAGTCTCTTCTTTCTGCACCATAATTTTCATTACCTGCCACCCATTCCTTCCTATTAGCCTTTTAAATCAAGGATTTACTGTACACAATAAATTTTGTTAACTAAACTAACATGCAAACCACTGACTTTAGTAATATTAAAATTAAGAGCTCATTGACATTGAAATACAAAGAAAATGATGCAAATTGAAACGTCTTTTATCTGGGAAATTCCAATCTTTCTATGGCAATATTGGCATCATCTTAGTTTTGGATTTATGACTCCATCTGTGGCAGTGCTGGGAGCAAGTAGCTTATCGCGTATTACCAGCTAGGTGACGAACTGGTCGTAAGACGAGGGTATTTATATAGCTAGGGTATTTTAAGTTTTGGCCAGTGCTTCATGGAAAGTATAGTGGTACCAACACACTTATATGGGTGTGAAGCATGGGTTGCAAATGCTGCAGCGAGGAAACGGTTAGAGGCAGTGGAGATGTCCTGTCTAAGGTCAATGTGTGGTGTAAATATTATGCAAAAAATTCAGAGTGTGGAAATTAGGAGGAGGTCTGGAGTTACTAAAAGTATTTGTCAGAGAGCTGAAGAGGGGTTGTTGAGGTGGTTTGGTCATTTAGAGAGAATGGATCAAAGTAGAATGACTTGGAGAGCGTATAAATCTATAGGGGAAGGAAGGCGGGGTAGGGGTCATCCTCGAAAAGGTTGGAGGGAGGGGGTAAAGGAGGCTTTGTGGGCGAGGGGCTTGGACTTCCAGCAAGCATGTGTGAGCGTGTTAGATAGGAGTGAATGGACACGAATGGTTTTTGGGACCTGACGAGCTGTTGGAGTGTGAGCAGGGTAATATTTTGTGAAGGGATTCAGGGAAACCAGTTAATTGATTTAGTTGGACTTGAGTCCTGGAAATGGAAAGTACAATGCCTGCACTTTAAAGGGGAATCTGGGATAGTGACAGTTGGGAGGGACTTATTCTCAGCTGTCGTATCTGAGTGCCTCTGCAAAGACAGTGATTATGTTTGAGTGATGATGAAAGTATTTTCTTTTTGGGGATTTTCTTTCTTTTTGGGTCACCCTGCCTCGGTGGGAGACGGCCGACTTGTTGGAAAAAAAAAATTAAGTTTTGTGTAACTTATGTTTAGTCGTTTAGTTTTTGAAAAAAAAAAATTCTCTTTGTGCATCCTTGTAATGACCCAAGTAATTTTATTGATGGTAGGAATTCTTGGGTTTTTTTTTTCGTAACCTAATATCACATCATCTTTACAATGCAAGAAGATTGCAGCTGTTTCATTAATGTCTCATCCAAACCAAAATGAAAAATGCTTAAGAGTTTGTAGGAACTGAGAATTAAATAAAAAGAAATTGTAAAATCCCCTTATATTAATACAAATGATTGATTAATGATAGAAAAGTGACACACACATATTACCATGTAATCTTAAATGTTTGTGAACATGAGAAAGAGATGGGGTATGGGTTGGCTGTCATGAATGAAATATATTTGATGTAATTATTTGGCAGTTTGTGATTTTTTAAATGTAATGTAATAATTCATTTTGTAGAAGTACAGTATTAAGTAATTATTAAATTTGAGTTGAATATCAAAATGTTTAAACTAGTTCCATATTGGTTAAAAACTCTTTAGTTTTAGCCACTAATAATTTAAAAATCAACACTTGTGTATTTGAAAGTTTTCTATGAAACATCTTTTGAGAGGTGCTTGTGTGTAAGGTGGTTTATCCCGTCCTTCAAAAATCTCTTGTGAGAGGGTAGGGTGCAGATATATAGGGTTGTAATAATATGCCCCCAATGTCCCTCACTTCTCGCAGCAACAAGCCCCTCAACTACAGTTGCCAAGATTGAACTTGCAGGCTGAGCAGGATAACAAAAATAATCAACACAACCAAACCCATCACCATCACAACCTTGCTAATACTGAACTTCAGGTTAGTATGTTGATCAAGAGCTCAGCATGGAGGTGCTTTGTCAAGTGTCGCCTTTAACATCGCACTCGTCTGTTGTTGGTATTGATGCCTTATTCACCCTGAAATGTAATTTATGTCCAAAAGCTGACAGATAATAGTCAACTTGTATTTATTGAATATATATTGTGTTTGTTTACTAATACTTTATTGTAGTAAATTAGCTGTGATGTTAGATTAATGAATTCATTGTATGGCAAGCCATGTTTGGATTGATGCTTTTGGGCTCTTAAATGTTGCATTTGCATGTGTAACTTGCACTTAGTGTTTTTTCTTAAACTGAACTCCTATCGCTGTAAAATGAATGAGTTTGAGTTGAGGGATGAATGTTGGAATTCATTGAGGGAGTTGTCACTTATTAAATTGATTGAGAAAGTTGAACATTGAGTACAGTATATTAACTCGACTAGTTTCTGAGGAAGAGCTGAATTCAACTTATGATTTCCCTCCTCTAAACAATTAATTGATGGTATCTTGATTCCCTAACTGTACTCACCTATTTGTGGCTGCTGGAATAGTGGCAGCTCCTGGCCCTGCCTCTCAACTTGATGCTACTGGGTTCACTCCTGGCTTTATGAGCCCTATCATATCTAGTCTAAGGCTTTGCTTTCCAGGTTATTCCACTTCTTAACCACTCTGAAGCTGAAGAAATATTTCCTATCATCCTTATGACTTATCTGTGTATTTCATCTTCCAGCTGTGCCCATATTTACCTATTTTCCACCTCTTAAGCAGCCTGTTCCTGTCCACCCTATCAATTCTTCTCAATATTTTGTATGTCATTATCATGTCTCCACATTGGTCTTTCTGTCCTCCAGTGTCATCAGGTTTAGCTGCTGTAGTTTCATCTCAGCATATACCCCATTATTATTATAATCAAAAGGAAGCACTAAACCTACCAGGGTCATACAGCACTGCAGGTAGGAATTGATGCAGGATCTAAGGATAAATAAAGGTGGAGATGACTATATATAATAAAGGTCAAGTTAGGAGGGGCTGTGAGGAGTGCTAAAGGAAGGATTATCAAAGTTTGTGTAATAAATCAGTTGTTGTCAAAAAGTCGAAGAGGGAGTCTGTGTCAAAGATGGGTCCGTCACAGAGGAGGGAAAATAAAGTAAGGGCGTTAGAGCGGTGATGACGTCAGAGGAAAATATACACCATTTTTTATGACATGCTTGCTCAGATGTGGATTTCATACTGGTGCTGCATACTCAGAGATGTGCCTGAAATGTCATATACAGTGGACCCCCGAGTTTCGGTCACCTCGGAAATCGTACAATTATGTAAGTGTAATATTGTAAGTGGTTTTGTAAGTGTATTTTTGGGGGTCTGAAATGGACTAACCTACTTGACATTATTCCTTAAGGGAGTAAATTCGTTCGGTAATGTCGCTTGAGCAGCCTTCTGGAATGAATTATGACCGAAACTCGGGGGTCCACTGTATAATGTTGTGAATGACTCTCTTGAGATTCCTGAAACCCAATCTCATATTTTCCAGATGCATATTTGTTGAAGAGTTATTTGTTTAATGTGCATCTCAGGTGACATCCTTGGTATTAAGCTCAATGCATTGTCTTTCTTCTTGAGCGAAGTCTGTGGCCTTTGAATCCCTCAGAGCCTATACTCCATTTCCCAACCCCATTTGCTGGGGTTGATTTCCAATAGCCACTTGCCAGACGACTCCTGTGGTTTATCCAGTTTTATTTATCTGCTTTCCGTGTCGTCTCCTGTCTTACATTTTCCTCATTAGTATTACCATCTACAAACAGGGATGCATAAAGACTATTCTTCCATATTTTTCACATTCACCAGTAGCAGTAAAAGTCCTAACATGCATCCTTGTGGAACCCTATTTGTCGCACTTGCTCATTCTGAGGAATATCTCTTATTTCTTCCTATTATGTATTACTTGATCCATTGTAGAACTTTCCTCTTATTCCTCCCTGATCCTCTGTCTTTGTTCCTTTTTGTGTGTGCACATGCACAAATGTGCATGTTTGTGTGCACATGTATATACAGTACATATTCACTGAGTTGTAATTAATGAGCAATGTTTCTTGAACTTGAGCTCCATATTTTGATCTCCCATATCCTTCCATTAGCTAGTTCAGGTAGTTCCTATTCTTTTCTTTTTTTAATCCATGTATAAAATTTGCCACTATTATTGTTATTTTACCAATCTTATTCCACTTGTTAACTTCTTATGCTGAAAAATACTTTCAGACTTTCTGTACTTCCTGAATTCATCTTCTCTGGTTCATCTGGATGTTCAGCCTCCATGTTCCAACGTTCTGACCCCTTCTGCCTTAGTATGTCCTTGTGTACTCTGTCAGAGCTCCTGATTATCTTTTATGGCATAATCATGTCACTCTTAACCATATTTTGTGGAAAAGGGCACATGTATACAGTGGACCCTCGGTTAACGAATACCCCGGAAATCGTGCAATTATGTAAGTATAATTTTGTAAGTTCTTGTGGAAGTGTATTTTTGGGGGTCTGAAATAGACTAACCTACGTGCAATTTTTCCTTAAGGGAGTAAATTCGTTCGGTAATGGCACTTGAGCAGACTTCAGGAGTGAAGTTTTTACGAAACTCGGGGGTCCACTGTACTGTTCAGGACATTTCTTAAAGAAAATGTTTTACCATGAGTGACTTCATCAGTCATTTTGTTGGTATCACTACAATTTACAACCTAACCCTATGCTCTTCCAGTGAGGTTTTGCCCCTTCACCCTTCCCCAGCTCCAGGGTATGAGCATACATGTGTAGAGGTTTTTTTTTACCTAAGATGTTGCAAGCAAATCTTAAATTATGTTATTGTTTGAGTGTTTGTTATGCATGGCACGCATTTTAAAAATATAAGCTAATGCATGTGGCATGGGCATAATATGTATTTTAGAAGCTTATTATGTGAATCTCTTAACAGAGGCTGTGAAAACAATGGCAAGATTAATGCTTTTCCTTATAGGAAACTTCATCTATCCACATAAAAAAATTGTCATGTCTATTAATGTGTGTGAAGGTGGGTATTACACCAAAGGACTTGTTAATGAAGTTATTACATTATACTGTAATAGTTACAGAATGGAAGAATTTTTTAAAAATATATTTAAGCTGTATTTGTTTTAAAAAGGTAAAATTAAGGGCAAGTAGTGAAAGTGTGATTAATATCAAATGGTGTAGCTAGAGATAATACATATGAAAATTAAGTTTTATTAGATACATTGTGTGTATGTAATATTATTAATTTGTAATTACCATACCTATTTGAGTTTGTAGGGATCAGATTGCTGCTTAAAGGCCATTCCACATCTTTACAGTTCTTTTGATCAATTTTTTTTTCTGGCCCAGATGGATGTACGGTTTTAATTCTTACTCCTAGTAAAAAAATCCATCCTACTTTACCTTTGCTATGTCTTGGAATACTTTGTGTATTGTCATCATGTCTGTTCTGATTTCTCTATACTCTTAGTTGAGGGATAGGTCTTGATGCACTCCTTTGGACTTCTTTTGAGCTCAAAATAATTGTCATGTGTCCTTTCGATATATTTTTTATAGTTTATAATTGTGGCTTGTTCTTTCTGTTATCTACTCGAGAATAGAGGCCACAGTTTGGAGTGCCAGGAGTAAATGATAATGGGGGCCTTTAATTGAACTTTGTATAGAAAGAAGTTTGGTAATAGGTAATACATATATTATAAAAAACAAGAGGAGGACAAATAAGTACTAGTGATATGATGGAGTATTATGACATCAGTGTGTTAAACTGTATATTAGTAGATAAAAATTGATGGGTAGACTTCTGGATGTGGATAATTTTAGAGGGGGTAATAGATATATTGTAGGGACATATCTAGATATAGACATATTTAGGTAGGTAGAGGAACAGGCATGGTTGAGTGCTAGTTGTGGATGAAAGGATGAGTCTGGAGTATATGACATCTTGTTGCAAGGATGGGGAAGGACGTATCAATTAGTAGGTGTGTTTCTGATTGAATTAGATGCTGGTATATACTTCAGTGTAGGTAGTGGGTTGGTAGACAGCAACCGCCCAGGGAGGTACTACCGTCCTGCCAAGTGAGTGTAAAACGAAAGCCTGTAATTGTTTTACATGATGGTGGGATTGCTGGTGTCTTTTTTCTGTCTCATAAACATGCAAGATTTCAGGCATGTCTTGTTACTTCTACTTACACTTAGGTCACATTACACATTCATGTACAAGCATATATATACACACCCCTCTGGGTTTTCTTCTATTTTCTTACTAGTTCTTGTTCTTATTTCCTCTTATCTCCATGGGGAAGTGGAACAGAATTCTTCCTCCGTAAGCCATGCGTGTCGTAAGAGGCGACTAAAATGCCGGGAGCAAGGGTCTAGTAACCCCTTCTCCTGTATATATTACTAAATGTAAAAGGAGAAACTTTCGTTTTTCCTTTTGGGCCACCCCGCTTCGGTGGGAAACGGTCGACGTGTTGAAAGAAAGAAAAGATATACTTCAGTATGAATTAGGTAATTATATACAATTGTGTTGTTGTTTTGAAACATTGAAGTTGTTTTTAAAAAATGGGAGTTGACAGTTACTTTTTGTTGATGATACTGAGCTTTTGGGAGAGTTTAAACATAAGTTGCAAAGGTAAGTGGACGAGTTTGGGAGGGTGTGTAAAGGAAGAAAGTTGAAAATGAACATAGATAAGATTAAGGTGATGAGGGTATCAAATGAGTTAGGTAAAGAAAAATTTGATATTACATTGGATGGAGGGAGTATGAAAGTAGTGAATGTGTTCAGATATTTGGAAGTAGACTCGTCAGCAGATGGGTATATGAAGGATGTGGTAAACCATAAAATTGATGAAGAAAAAAATTTGGGTGGTGTGTTGAGATATCTGTGGAAACAGAGAACATTATTCATTGCGGCAAAGAAGAGAATGTATGAACACATGAAGGAACACTGCAGCAGGCCTATTGGCCCATGCAAAGCAAGTCCAAGTCTCCTACTGGCTTAAGCCAATGACCCAACCTAGTCAGGTCAGGTCACATCCACTTAAGGAAGGAGCATGGTATCAGACTTATTAGCACAAGCTAGTCAGTTCCAATTCACACCCACCCACACCCACTCATGTATTTATCTAACCTATTTTTAAAACTACACAACGTTTTAGCTTCTATTATGGTACTCTGGAGTTTGTTCTACTCATCCACAACTCTATTACCAAACCAGTGCTTTCCTATATCCTTTGAGTTTTTCCAACTTAAAGCCATTGCTGCGAGTCCTGTCTTGGCTAGATATTTTTAGCATTCTATTTACATCCCCTTTATTTATTCCTGTTTTCTATTTATACACCTCAGTCATATCCTCCCTAATTCTATGCCTTTCTAGAGAGTGCAGATTCAGGGCCCTCTGAGAGTATAGTGGTACCAACACACTTATATGGGTGTGAAGCATGGGTTGTAAATGCTGCAGTGAGAAGGAGGTTGGAGGCAGTGGAGATGTCGTGTCTAAGGTGTAAATATTATGCAGCGAATTCATAGTGGGGAAATTAGGAGGTGGTGTGTAGTTACTAAAAGTATTATTTAGAGGGCTGAGGAGGGATTGTTGAGGTGATTTGGTCATTTAGAGAGGAGGAAACAAAATAGGATGACTTGTAGTGAGGGGAGGAGGGGTAGGGGTCATCCTTGAAAAGGATGGAGGTAGTGGGAAGGTAAAAGAGGTTTTGTGTGGCATGGACATACAGCAGATAGATAGGAGTGAATGGAAATGAATGATTTTTGGGACTTGATGAGCAGGGTAATATTTTGTGAAGGGATTCAGGGAAACTAGTTAACTGGACTTAGTCCTGGAGTGGGAAGTACAATGCCTGCACTTTAAAGGAGGGGTTTGGGATATTTGCTGTTTGGAGTGACATCTGAACTGTCATATCTGTGCACCTCTGCAAAGACTATGATTATTATACACAACTCGCACATAAAGAGAGGAGCACGAGCTTGGCCCGACTTGGACCATTTACAAAGTCCAAGTCGGGCCGAAACGTCGTTGTAAGCTCCTCTCTTTTATATGTGCGGGTTGTGTGTGTATTGTTCCAGTCACGGTATTGTGCCTTTTTGTTATTTAACTATGATTATGCATGAATGATGGTGAAAGTGTTTCTTTTTTTGAGTCACCCTGCCTCTGTGGGAGACGGCCAGTGTGTTGAAAAAAAAAATTAGTTGTAGCTACAGTGAAAGTAAGAGGTAGATGAGGTACAAGGGAAACTGTCATCAGTGAGTAAGAGAGAACTGAAAATTTACAAATTAAAGGAGGCAGTTGCATTAAGAAATATGCAACTGTTGAGAGAAAGATGAGCTAGAGAGTATGTATAGGTAATGAGGAATTCAAAGATATATAGAGTAGATTTAAAAATACAGTGTTAGTGTGCAGTAGAGGTTTGTGGATATAGAAGGGCGGATGCAGGAGGGAAGAGGAATGATTGGTGGAATGATAAGAAAAAGTTGAGAAAACCTTGGGAATGAATAAAATTAACAGTTAAAAACAAAAGAGGGAAGTTATTAGAAATGGAAGTGGAAGTATGGGAAAGATGGAGGGAATATTTTGAGGAGCTGTTAATTATTGTTGAAGGGAGAGAGGCAGTGATTTCATGCATTGAGCAGGGTGGTATAACATCTTTTAGGAGTGTGGAAGATCTAGATGTGAGTGTGGGGAAGGTGTGTGAGACACTGTGTAGAATGAAAGGGGCTAAAGCAGCTGGGATTAATGGGATAAAGACAAAAATGGTATAGGTGGGAATATAATTTTGGAGTGGTTTCTCTCTTTCCTCTTACCTCCCCCATCCCTCTTTTATTAATGTGGGGTGTTTGCCATGTTTCAAACAAATGCATTTCAGTTTTTATTTGTGATGCATGTAAGTGAAAGTTTAGGCTGTGTGTACTCACTTATTTGTGGTTGCTTTGTCAATTCACAGCTTCTTGTTATATGTGATTGTTTATGTATAAGTAAGACAGATCTTGATAGGTAAATATATAATGTTGGTACAGTTACATAGGTAATTGGGTATAAATAATTACGATATATCTACAGCTAATTTTTTTAGATGTTTATAATATATCAATGCTTGTAATATATTTTGATTGAATCATACCATTTCAAATGTGTAAATGACTGTTTTGAGTTTAATTGGCAGATGAAAGAAATGAATTAGAATGCATAAAATCAAAATGAAACTTGTGCAGTTGATTATAATTACTTTTATTCTCTTAATTAGGATGAAGACGATATCGACAGCAGTACCATGGTTCGTTATAGTGCCGGCAGTGGGGACAGTGGCACTCTTAAGCCCCTCAATAATGATGGCACTTTGATGGCTCCTTTAGACTCGGGTGGAACACTTAAAGCACCAGTTGGAACAGGAACGCTCAACACAGACCTTGGGACTATGGTCATAAACTCAGATAATGCTGATGATGATGAGGATTCCACCATGAAGAGTAAGAGATGTTTTTAGGAAGTTTAATTAAATAATTGTTTATACCTCCAGTAGAAAACTGTGAGAGTACAGTGGACCCCCGGATTACGTCATTTTTTCGTTCAAGAATGCTGTTCAAGTGCCATTACCAAACGAATTTATTCCAATAAGGAATAATGTAAATTAGATTAGTCCTTTTAGACCCCCAAAAATACACTTATAAAAGCACTTACAAAAATAAACATACATAAAAGGGCGAGTTTGGAGACTATCGTAAACCGGGGGTCCACTGTATATTAAAGGTATCTCTGATTAAATATTTCTAAATAACCAACTAGTTTTACATGTTGTAAACTTTAGTCTCTGGCTCTGCCTCTTAATTTTCACCTAACTCTTGGTAGCATACACATGAAACTTGTTAGGGTGATGGAGACAAATTCAATGCACATTTTCAAAAAAAGCCATGATGTGGCTGAAGAGGTTAAGGAGTAAATGCTGGCTAGCTTAAGAGGCAGGATTAGGGGCAGAATCTCAACCCCTGCAAACACAACTTGGTTAATAGGAGGTATGATAGGACCCATGAGGCTGAGAGTGAATCTGTCAAGTGGTAATTTGAGAGGCAAAGCCAGGAGACGAGACTCGACCCCTGCAACCAAAAATAGGAGAGTACTGGTTTTTAATTCAGGGCTTCTTGTCTATCTTCTGTTTAGAATATTTGTATTACTTGTTTCATTTGCCAGTTTTTATGGGCAATTTATTATACCACTGAGAGATATTGTTATAGATTATGAAAACTTTCGTTGGGACTACATATAATTCACTTTTCATCATAGGACATGACACTGCTCCTGGGGAGCGACTTGACCGGCCACTCTTCCTCGATTATTTTGATAAAAAAGAACAGGAAAAAAAGGTAAACTTTGATTTTTTTATATTTATATTTAAAACATCTGTAATAGAATATAATGCTTAATGGTTATATGTATTAAACTCCTTTGTTATTGGTTATATATTGTATGTATCTCAAGGGCTGTAATGATTCTATGTAATTATCACAGGCAAGAAGTAAAGGCTTGAAAAACACCTCTCCATTGGATCAGGTGACGGCGCAACAGTACGTGGGTACTGGTCGGCCAATCATCACACAAGAACATCCTACTTCACCATCTACACAGGTATATTATGCAAATGTAGCAAAAGAGATTTAAATAGGTTGGACTGTGTGGTAGGGATATGTAATATATTTCCTAAAGGGTTATTTGTATTGTGATGTCTGTGTACTTCTGGCAAGACAGCTATTGCCTAAATGATGGTAAATTTGTTTCCATTTTTGGGTCACCCTACCTTGGTGGGAGATGGCCAGTGTTAAAAAAAAAAATAAAGTAGATAAAATGTCGTATGATTTCTAAATGTTAATCGTCAAGCAATTCTGCTTCAAAATAGAGATTAATTTTACAAAGAAGATTTTAAGGTTAGATAATACTTAATTTTATTACGTGAATGTTGAAAATAATATTTTTGTTAGCATTCCTTGCTGTCCCTCTTCATTTTAATAGTTATAAATACCATACATTATTAAGATATTTACTTTTGATAAAGGTAACAGTTAAAGTATGCATTAGCTGGTGTTTAGAGAAGTGCAGTTAAAAGGCATATACAGTGCTCGTCATGACATTGTCATGCGAGCGCCCCGGCACAATGCCGTGATGAAAATCAAAGGCCTACCATACAGGGGGAAGGGGGGGGGGTTCGTCAGTGCATTCTGCTGGGTTGCAGCAGTTAGCATGACATCACGGCCTGCCGCCACACTTCACAGTGACTTTTCATTGCTCACGTGGCTACCGTGGTGAGAGGAAGTGTTGCACTTTTGTCTCTCATCCGCCCCATCTTTTGTCCAGTGTTCCCTTTGGTTTTGGGGCTATACATCTTTGATTATGGGTAAAAGGAAGTCTTTAACACCTAAAACTATAGCTCAAATCATAGGGCTTCACAAAGCTGGGCACTA
This sequence comes from Cherax destructor, assembly GCA_009830355.1. Taxonomy (NCBI): domain Eukaryota; kingdom Metazoa; phylum Arthropoda; class Malacostraca; order Decapoda; family Parastacidae; genus Cherax; species Cherax destructor. The sequence goes on along the minus strand of WNWK01001879.1, from coordinate 209,274 downwards.
GACGAAAGAAATAGTGTAGAATGTTAGTGTGTGTGTGAGCATTCAGTGAGGAACTGGGTGCAGCATTTCAAGACTGGTTGCAGTGTCGAGTTATTGTCTGCCAAACCTCGGCCTGGCCCCTCCAAGAAGACATCTGTTCATACCTTAACTGTGTTAAAGAAGCAGTTACTCTAACGGCTAACTGCTGCAACCCAGCAGAATGCACTGACGAAAAAAGACCTCCCTGTATGGTAGGCTTTTGATTTTCATCATGGCATTGTGCTGGGGCGCTCACCTGGCATAATGCTGTGACGAGCACTGTATAACTAACACACAATGATATGGGACGAAAAGTATTACTGCTGTTTTTTCTATTTTATTATGGTCATTTATAAAAACTGAAAAGGTAATGAATTTTAAATCATGGAAACTGTAAGTTTCATAATATCATTGCTGTGTTAATTGAAATATTTGTTGCCATCAGTTTCCTTTGAAGTATTTACTAGTGTGATTGTTTCACTTTTATTTTTCTCATCGTTTTCAAACTGCAGCACTGTACATTATTGTTAAATATGTAAACAATGCTGAAGGCATATTTCTTCCGGGAGAATACACAAATAACCCACATGTAGGAGACTTCAACTTTTGATTTTTTTCTGATTTTGAATTGCAAAATGCTCTATTGCTTTATGGTTTAGGGTTTTGAGATAGTTTTGAAAATGGATTTTTTATTGCTATGTAGTTGTAATATTTGGTTGATAGTAACTGTTTGATCCTAATTACTTTGAATAGGAACTCTGTATTGTATTGCTTATGGAGTGTAATTCTTTTTTATTCTGAGTATTTTTGTCATGATCTTAATGTTTAAGCTGCATTTACCTCACAAGTGACATGTGTCAGGTTCTGTAATGTATTGTATTATGTTGTAGTAGGCTGTAGTTGTCTTCTACCAATTTTTGTAATTTTTGTGTTTTTCATTGTCTTATGATGTGGACATCCATTATCTATAGTATACCTAGAAGGCATGTTTTCTCTAGTGATGATATTGCTATATTGATTGTGAACAATTTTTTTTTTTTTTTTTTTTTTAAGCATATGCAGTAATAATACAAGGATGGTCTTCAACTTATGAATGAGTCTTTTGTAACCCTGAACCTATTATGCTATAGAAAAATGATAGTGGAAAGAATAATTATGTATCACGTGTTCGCAACTCTAGAGCAGCATTTGTAAAACTATTATTTTTTACTATGTCTTTTGGAACACGTTTGTAAGTGCAGATCATCATAACACAGACATTCTTAAGTTAGGGATCTCCTGTAATATATTGATTTCAGGTTCTATAAGTCTTGTGGCAAGTTAAGGAACTACTACCTTCATTCAAATATAAGATGATAGTTTTGAGAGTTTGATAATGTCTGCTAGAAATTGTTTCAGATTTGCATTTGTATATTTGGGACCTCAGGAAATCTTGTAGACACTAGTAACATTTATGAAGGGATTCAGGGAAAATGGGTTAGTCAGACTGGAGATGGAAGGAACAGTGCCTGCACTCCGGAGTGGAGGAGATATGTTGCAGTTTTTTAACTGTAGTATTGGCACGCCTCTGGCAAGACAGTGATGGAGTAAGTGATGAAAGCGTTTCTTCTTTTTCGAGTCGCCCGGCCTCGGTGGGAAATGTGTTAAAAAAAAAAAAAACTAGTGGTAGGTTTTAAAACAATTATGCATTCAAATTTTGAGTTTACTTTTTGAGGTCTTTTCAGAAAAACTTTTTTGTAATATATACTGTGTTAGAAGATGGTGACATCCACATTTAGCTCTTTAAAAATAATTTGAGCAACAGTTGGGGCTATCCACATAAAAATCTTTTGAATATTGTGGCTGAGTCAGTATAGTTGTGAACTCACAATGGCAAGGATGCCGGTTTGGTCCCTGGTACTCATTACACAGTTGCTTTCACTATATGGTTAGATTCTCACTTCAGATATGATCTTGTTATTTATATAAGAAGACACGTGAAGAGATTATCACTGAAATACAGTGGACCCCCGAGTTTCGGTCACCTCAGAAATCGTACAATTATGTAAGTGTAATATTGTAAGTGCTTTTGTAATTGTATTTTTGGGGGTCTGAAATGGACTAACCTACTTGACATTATTCCTTAAGGGAGTAAATTCGTTCGGTAATGGCACCTGAGCAGCCTTCTGAAATGAATTATGACCGAAACTCGGGGGTCCACTGTATTTGGATTTTTAAAGTAATTATTCTTTAAGAATCTTTTGATTACATTTATTACAGTTGTTAGATGAGAAGCATATATTGCAACAACAGCAGCAACATTTGCAGAAACAGCAAGCACAACCCAGTCAACAGCAGCAACAGCAGATGCACCTGCAACAGCAATCACATCACGTTCTCCAAAGAAATCAAGACTACGAAAAACAGCATGCACCTGATAACACAAAGATATATTCTCCTACGGCCTTAATACATTCACAGCCCAAACCCATGTCTGCAGAAGAACGAAGAAAATTTGAGGTAATGAATAGTGGTAATCTTAAAATAATTATAACCCAATTTTATAAAAATTTAATTGCTAAAGGGCAACTTAATTTTTAAAAAACTGAATGAATTAACATTATATCTTCTTATCTTTGATCTACAGTTCAATGAATTATCTTAGGATATATCGTTTAGGTTTTTATGAATAACTTTTCAAGGTGTATTCATAATGTATGTGCAGGGGGCCTCAACTGAGAAATGGTTAATTAAGAAATAATTTTTAAAGTGTGCAGTTACGAACACATGTCACATATAACCATCATTTCTAGTACCCTGTATTATATTTATTGGGAAATAGGTTTTTTCAAACAATTTTGTTCATAATTTGAAATGCTAGAAATGCAACTTATTTGTTATGTGGGGACTCGGTCCACATTTCTGGGCAGTGTTCACAATTTAATGTTCAGATGCTCGAGCAAATTGCAGGTGAAGTAAACCTAGTAAGTAACTGGAGGAATTTATTATAAAAAAAGTGCTAAACCTACAAGGATCATTCAGTGCAATAACTGGAGGAAAGTTATCTGATCTTGCAACAGTAGCAGCACTATATGCAACCCATAGAGACTCGTATTAGCTGAATGACTTCTGCAAACCAATGCTCGTCTGTTAAATCTAAGTGTAGCTTTCAGGAATCTCAAGCAAAGAATCATTTTGGCCCTTTTAATCAGCAAATGTCAGACCCATCTTGAACACAATGCAGCATCAGTATGAAACCCACACCTGAAAAAAACATGTTAAGTTGTAGAAAGTGCAAAGTATGCAGCAAGGCTTACTCCAGAGCTAAGGGGTATGAGCTATGAGGAGAGGCTAAAGGATTTGAATCTAAAGACAAGAGGACAGAAGAACCTGGGGGACACATGATAAAAACATACAAAATATTCAGAGGAATTGATAGGGTAGACATGAACAGCCTATTTGAGAGGTTGAAAGTTAAAACACAGCGAAAGGGATATCAGGAAGTATTTCTTTAGTCTCGGTGAAGTCGGTAAGTGAAATGATCTTGAAGTGGTTTTAAGGGCCCATGAGGCTAGGAGGGAGTGAATCTGGCAATCGGCAAGTTGAGGAACAGGGCCAGGACTTGTGACTCTACCCCCTGCAGTGTATCCCCAATACACATTAGTATTATTCAACATATTTCCTGTTATCTTAAAATAGCTGATCTCTAGATTCATAGACTATCATAAAGTGATTTCATTGTTTCTTAGTGAAAGTGCACTCCTGCTTTATTGGCTAACCATATTGACACAATTTTATGAAATTAGGTATGGAATATTACAGCTCAGGAATGCATCTTCGATTATAACATGAGTATCTATGGGAAAACAGGTTTAAAGTCCTGAGCAATCAGCTTGTGAACAATTTTCAGGAATGGAGAACCTACTGTATTCTGGAAAAATTTAATTAAGAAAATCAACTTGCCTCGCATGAGCTAGTGTAAGTGTTACTGGGATCATCTTAGTTTTGAAAAAGTAGATGTGAGCTTCCTTTCCTTAGGACACACTAAAGTTTTCTTAATGCTGCTCCTACATTATGCTCTTTAATATAAATGCATTAAATGTTTTGCTAATTCTGAGGAATTTATTTAAAAATAGATTTCAAACAAAGCACATGATAAAAGGCACAACTATAAAAATACACATTTCTTGATCAAATTGTAAAGAAAATATGAACTAACCAGACTTACACCATGCAACCATATTTTTTTTTTTAAACACGTCAGCCATCTCCCACTAAGGCACGGTGACCCGAAAAAGAAGGAACATTTCATAAAGTTTTTCTTCTTTTCACTTTTAGTAATTTATGCAATACTAGTACATTCTCCTGGTATTTTAGTTGCCTCTTAAAACACAGGGCTTATGGAAGAAGGATTCTTCCCCACTTCCTCATGGAGAAACACCCATATACCAAAGATAAACACATTTAAATTAACAGTAAAAAACTAAATAGCTTCTCCTCACTTAGCGATGTATACTCATTTACTGACGACTCGGACTTAGAACGTTCTCTCTGACCAGTATGCATACCTAAATACAGCCTCTCCTCACTTAACGACAGAGCTCCATTCCTAAGACCACGTCGTTAAATGAATTCATCGCTAAGGTAGGAGCATACTATAATGGCAGTGAGCTTGTGTCAACCATCTTTGATATTGTTGTAATGTCACCTTTGCACCATTTATAACATTTCTGGTATATTTTTAAATGTTTATACAGTTGTGTACTGTATATTGAAATAGGTATGAATACTGGTCAGAGAGCCCGTCGTAAGTCTGAGGCATCGGTAAACGAGTATGTCGCTAAGTGAGGAGAGGCTGTAATGTATATTAGAGCTGATTTCCTCTATTCTGTTTATTACAATATACAGTACAGTACTGTATAAACATTTAAAAATATACCAGAAATGTTATAAATGGTGCAAAGGTGACATTAAAACAAACCCACTAACATTATAGTATGCTCCTCACTTAGCAACGAATTTGTTTACCGGCGTGGTCTTAGGAACATAACTCCGTCGTTAAGTGAGGAGAGGCTGTATATCATTGGAAGGAGAGTAGTATTAAGGGCAGCAGTTTACTTCTGTTTTAACCTGAATGGTTTGGTTGACGACTCTCTCCTCACTCCACATAAATAAAATTATGCAAAAGAAAAATTATATTTAGGAAGGCAGATACAACATCTATTATGACCTTCCTCATAATCGTATTACGTACTAACTTTTCTTTCTTTCTGAGGTATTGTGGATTATAATAGATGAAAAGTAGCATACACAGTAGATTCAGTGCCAGCACAACCCTTGTGATTTTGCATTTTTATGCAAGAGATTTTTGTATTTTAACTTTAAATAGATTTTATATATTTGTGTATTGTTAACATATGTTACTGCTCTCCATCTGTGCAGCACTCAGATATAGAGGAAAAACATGTGAGTAGAATCTTTATTATAGTCTTATAAAGTTAAATACAGTGAAAGAGTAAATCAGTTTGTCTTTGTTGCTTGTGGTAGCTTCATTAAGATGAATGTGTTGGCCCTTCAAGGAGGGTGCCTTGGTGCTGGTGAAGAGCTCATCACCCAAGTAATTATGGCTACCTTTCTTTTCATTTTTTAAAACGCTAGTCATCTCTCACTGAGGTAGGGTGACCCAATGAAGAGTGAAATGTTTTCATTGTCACTTGTTCAATCACTGTCTTGCCAAAAGAGCACCAACCATTACAGTTCTGATGACTCTTCAAGCTGCAACATCCCTATCCCTCCTTCAGAGGGCAGGCATTGCACTTCCCATCTCCAGGACAAAAGTTTGATTTACCAATTTTTTGGAATCCCCTGAAAAAATGTTATCTTACTCCAACAGCATGTCAAACCATAAAATCCAGTTTCTTCTATTCACCCCTATCAAACGTTCTCATACAAGCCTGCTTGATGTCCAAGTGCCTAGCACATGAAACCTTCTTTACCCCCTCCCTCCAACCTTTCCTAGGATGACCCCTACCCTCCCACCCCAGATTTATATGCCCTCCTATTTTTTTTTTTTTATATGCCCTCCTAGTCATCCTATTTTTCTCCATCCTCTCTGTCTCCAAACCTCCTCAGCCCTCTGAATAATACTTTTGGTCACCCCACATTACCTAATCCCCAAACACCGGATTCTGCATACTCACACCACACAATGTCCTCAGACACAACATCTCTACTGCCCCAACCTCCTCCTCGCTGCAACATTTAAAGTCCATGCTTTACACCTATACAACATTGTTATCACTGTACTCTGGTACATTTTCCTTTTTGCCTCCCTGGATTAAGTTCTTTATCCACACAAATGCTTCAGTGCACTACCTTCCCCTTTCCTTCCCTTGTCAATTCTGTGGTTTACCTCATTTTTCAAAAAACCAACTGCTAAGGCCACTTCCAAATCTTTCTTCTTTCAACACGTCAGCTGTTTCCCACTGAGGCAGGGTGGCCCAAAAGGAAAAACGAAAGTTTCTCCTTTTACATTTAGTAATACTATATACAGGAGAAGGGGTTACTAGCCCCTTGCTCCCGGCATTTTAGTCGCCTCTTACGACATGCATGGCTTACGGAGGAAGAATTCTGTTCCACTTCCACATACAGTGGACCCTCGGTTAAAGGCCGTAAACCGTTCTAGAAGCTTGGCCTTAAACTGAAATAGCCTTTAACCGAAATAATATTCCCCATAAGAATTAATGTAAATTCAATTAATCAGTTCCAGACAAAAATATTAAAAAAAAAAAAAAATTAACAATTAAATCAATATTACATACCTTTATTGAAGACTAATGCTGGCTTCTGGATGATAGGGAGGAGGAAAGAGGGAGGAGTTAGTGTTTGGAAGGGTAATCCCCCTCCATAAGGACTTCAGGTAGAAAAGCTCTCTCTGTGGTCTTTTAATGCCACTAGGATCAGCTTGAGAGTCACTCCACGAACTACACTCCCTGCATGCCTGCTACACTCCCTGCATGCCTGCTATATACTCCCTGCATGCCTGCTACTCTCCTTGCCTCTATGCCTGCCTGCCTTGAATTCTATTATGTTTCTCACTTTCTTTACCAAAGGAACTTTACTAAGAACTTTCCTTGGGGCCATGGTGACTTATTTTGCAGTTGCACTTGATAAATAACCACCAAAAACAATGGATTATAGCAAAATGTTTGGATAAATGAGCAGAAGCTTCCTCACGCACCGAGAGACACAGGCAAACTGAAGCAAAAGTGGCCCCCGCCGGTGGACGGACGCATCCCATATGGCCTCTAACCGGGAGCCGAAAAAACGGCCTCTAACCGAGTTGGCCTTTAACCGGTACGGCCTTTAACCGAGGGTCCACTGTATTTACTTCCTCCCTCCAATCTAATACCCAGTCTCTCATTACCTATATTTTTTGATACTCTCATCATCTTGCTCCTTCCTGTTTACTTTTAATTTCCTTCTTTTACATACCCTCCCAAATTTGTTTACAACTTGTTTGCAACTTCTTTTTAGAATCTTTCAAAAGAACCCTGTCATCGGCAAAAAAGCAACTGTGAAAACTCCCACTACTTTTCAATCCCACGCCTCTTCCTAACACCCCAGCGTTTACGTCTTATTACAACCTCATCTATAAATATGTTAAGCATGGTGATATCACATATCCCTGTCTAAGGCCTACTTTTACTAGAAAATAATCTCCCTCTTTTCTACATACCCTAACCTGTTCCTCACTATCCATGTAAAAGCTCTTTTACTGCTTTAAGTAATCTAACTACCATCTATTCCATGCATTTGCAATGTCTGCCACATTGTTTCCCTTATCTAACCTATCAAGTGCCTTTTATAAATCCATAAATGCAATGAAAAGTTCATTAACTTTATCTAAGAGTTTACTTGTATACATCAATGCAAACACATAGTGTACACATCCCCTCCCCATCCTAAAACCACCTAGTTCATCTGTAATCCTGCTCTCTGTCTTACCCATAATAATTCTTTCAGAAACTCTACCTTACCCCTTTAACTTAGTTTCAATTAGAACTAGGACATCCAGCTTCTTTTCATTCATTCATGATCAGTTCTTTCTTCACATGCATACTACACTCATGTGCTTGCAAACAACCCACCTTTGAAATTACTAGCCCTTTGCTTCCAGCATTTTAGTCACCTTTTATGACATGCATGGCTTATGGAGGAAAAATTCTAACCCACTTCCTTGTGGAAATAAAAGGAAACACTATATAAGAACAGAAACTATTAAGAGATTAGAAGAAAACTCAGATGAGTGTGTGTGTGTGTGTGTACACACATACATGTATATGGACAACTTAGTGTAGTATGAACTAGATGTAAGTAGAAGTATCAAGATGTACCTGTCATCTTACATATTTTTGAAACAAAAAGACCAGCAATCCTGCCATTGTGTAAAACAATTACAGGTTTTTTCACACCCTATTCATTTGGTAGTACTGAACCCATTAGGGTTATACAGCACCTGGGGAATGGGAGATAATCCAGTATAGTAGCTGCAATTCCTTAGATCAAGGGCTCCTCTCCAGCATCAAGGCACTTTCCCCTCCTTGATGGGGGGTATGTGGAAGTTGATTCATATTATAACTTCTTGTTATACTCTTTCACACAGTGTATATCCAGTTATGTCTTTTCTGTTTTTCTGTATTTAAAACTGTATTTCCATTAGCCTTCTTTAACATAGGATATTGTTTAATTTGGATAGTCAGTCATCATAGGCATTTGCAATTAAATATCATTTAATTGATAGGTAATCATAAGTTTTTGATAGGGAATGTTGTTCCTTGGGCAGGCACTAATAGATGATATAGTTCTATAAATAGGCCTTTCAGCTTTAGGCTTGTCATCCATCTTTAATGAAATTAAAAGATGGATGACAAACATATACCTCTGATTGTGTAGGATACACAAGACTTCTTGAAATATTTTACAAGCTCTTCAGAGCTTTGATTCATCATATTGTCCTTTGCATTCAACACTGGCTGTTGTTTGTTCAGTGAGCTTAATTATTAAAACATCATTTTTTGCCAGGTCCATGGCTATTCTGGCTTAGAGGGCAGTGAACTTGCAGACTCCTCTGCACATTCTGTGGTTTTGAACCTATCACACTTGCAGGAATCTCCCCTTTTCAAGGTGTTTTCCAGTTTTGTTTTGGGGCTTTTGAGATTGATGGCAGAGTCATTGGTCTGGTTTAAAGAACAAGCTGATAGTAATCAAATCATGTTTGAGTTCTTGGTCAATTTCTTTTCATTACTGTCACATTTGGGGAACTCTCCGAAACTTGTCAGGTCTTGATTATGATCAAACACTGCTTGATTATTTAATGAAGAGCATGCAAATTTTTTTTTTTCAGTACCTGGGCATCCTCACTTTGAGTGCTTTCCTTTTTGTAAAGCCCTACCTTCAATGGAGACGAATGACATTTTGACTAAAACCAACTTATGAAGCCAATTCTGGCTTTCTGTGTTAGCTCATAAGTTTACCCTGGAAACTACTACTCGTTGCCAATAGCTTCCTTCAGCACATCATGACCAGTATGGGCTTTGGGCATTTTGTGAATGATGATGATGATGATAATATTATGATAACACTAACTAAACAGTCAAGACAGCTTCAGAGTAACTTGAATTGACTTCAAGACTGACTGGATACGATTGCAAACAAACCATACCACAGGCAGGGATTGAACTCATGGTGAGTGAGACAAAACTCCAGGCCAGTGTGTAAGCCACTGGGCCAGCTGGCTACAATAACATTCATCCAACTAGATATATTTATACACTATAGATAGGTTAGCACAGGCCCCACTGTCTACCTGGAGAGAATTCCAGGGGTCAACGCCCCCGCAGCCCGGTCTGTGACCAGGCCTGTGACCACAAATGCTACGAGTTCAATCCCCACCCATGGTATGAGTTTTTTTTGCAATTGTGTCATTATGATTTCATGAGTCATGACAGCTTTGAGGGGACCACAGCTAAAGTTTGTCATGGCCATGCTGGCAGGAGATTCATCTGTAAAACACTTGCATTTGTGGTCACAGTGGGGCCTGTGCTAACCTCTCTATGGTGTATAAATATACCTAGTTGGATGAATCTTACTGTAGCCAACTGGCCCAGTGGCTTACACGCTGGCCTAAAGTTTTACGACTCGCCACGAATTCAATCCCCACCCGTGGTATGGTCTGATTGGATAAATAGTTACTGGAATTTTACCTAAACAAAACAGGTAAAAGAAGAAACTAGGAATAACTGTTACCCTAAACTTGTCCTCTGAAATGTACATAAAATATCAGAAGTACAGTGGTACCTCGAGTTACGATGGTCCCCAAAATCGCCCTTTTATGTAAGTTTATTTTTTTAAATGCTTTTGTAGGTATATTTTTGGGGGTGTAAAAGGACTAGTCTATTTTACATTATTTCTTATGGGGATAAATTTGTTTGGTAATGGCACTTGAACAGCATTCCTCGAACGAAAAAATATCGTAACTCGAGGTACCACTGTACATGTAAAGGCTAATCTTGCAAACGTAATACAGTAGAGGTATTCAGGAACATGCATGATACCTTGAATGTTCAATGCTGGTGTGGAATCCTTTAGTAAAATACAAAGATACATCCAAGAAAGGTTAAAGAGCATCAAGAATTAATGGGAATGTGCTACAAAAACTAAAATGAGAGATGTAGGTCTTTTGTCATTAGAGGAATTAAGAAGAGGGGATATGTCAGGAACATACAAAATACTATGAGGCATAATGATGGTAGACAAGTATAGACTTTATCAAGATTGTAAAAAGAGTTCTTGCTTGGTCACTGTAATTGGTGTAGGTAATTGCTCATAAATGCAATACTGACGAAATTATGATTGTTGAGAAACACTTTTAGAAAACATTTAAAATATTTATTTTGGATGTATTGACTGGTGCTTGAAAGGTAATTTATTTTTAGTGAGGTATATATTTACTACCCTCCATAGGGGTAAATAGGGCCAGGAGCTAAGACTCGACCCCTGCAATCACATATATGCAAGTATTCCTGCTTATGTGCATATCACATGTACATTTGCATGTGAGGAAATTTTACTAGTCTTCATGATTTCAATCTTACTAATTATTCCCTACCTTAGTCGACTATCTTAATACAAAAATGTGGTCAGATTATGGTAGTGTTCTCACTTTTTTTTTTTTTTTCATATTTCCTACAGGTCAGATTTAACATGTGAATATATTTAATGAAGTTGGTTAAAGAATCACTGTTAAAATATTCTTTAGTTTTATGTTTATTGTACCATAATGTATTTGGTGTTTGAGAGATGAATTACACTGTGTTGGGCATGTAATAAATGTATGCAGTGCCACTTGGTCTTAACCCATCCCACCAGTATTTTTTAAACTAGTTTTGGGAAATATGATATATTGTATTTTTATTATGTTACTGATAAAGTATGTGGCAAATCTTGCTAGTGGCTCCTGATAGTCCCTAGACCTCTCATTCCTTTAGCAGTGTCTTTGTCACTCTTCTTTGTTTTTAATGGCTGAATTTTTTTTGCACCTTTTGATGTATATGCATAAACCTCAATGATACTGACATATGATATACATTTCAGAATGATCTCCAAAGACAACTAGTGCAGATGAATAATCCAGGTAATCATCATCCTCTTCCTGCTCGAGGAGTTGCTGCAGAAAACCAACCAAAATTCCAGAGGTCTTTTATTGATGGTGATTTTGATTTTGTAAGTACATTTTTGTCAAAATGTTTATTAAGAAAAAAATTGTTGGCTGAAATTTTAAGTAATCACATCCTTATATGTATTGGAGCACAGGGCTAGTAACCCCTTCTCCTGTATACATTACTAAATTCACAAAGAGAAACTTAAGTTTTTCTTTTTGGGTCACCCTGCCTCGGTGGGATATGGCCGGTTTGTTGAAAGAAGAATAGCCTTATATAGTGGAACCTCGACTTACGAGTTTAATCCATTCCGTGACCTAGCTCGTAACTCAATTAGCTCGTATATCAAATAAATTTTCCTCATTTAAATTAATTGAAATGCCATTAATCCGTTCCAGTGGAATTCCTGCTCTCGGGAGGCAGGACAAAATACTTCAATATACAGTGGAACCCCGGTTAACGAAAAAAATTCATTGCAGAAGCCTGCTCAAGTGCCATTACCGAACAAATTTACTTCCTTAAGAAAAAATGTCATTTAGGTTAGTCTATTTCAGACCCCCAAAAATACACTTCCACAAGCACTTACAATATTATACTTACATAATTGCACGATTTCCAGGGTGTTCGTTAACCGGGGTTCCACTGTAATGCTAATATCAAACTCTATGGCTTATTTATCTATCACAATTGATCTAATATGACAAAAACAATATAAATAACATAGAAACATGATATATTCTCTAGAATGAATAAAATAGGCCATAATATGGCGAGTGGTGGCGGCGCCTCCTGCTGCCGGACTGACAATATCTTCCCATTCTTTCCCTTCTGAAAACGAAGTGTTTGTGAGGCTAACTGCACTAGATAACTAGTTTCATAAGGAAAACACTGAAACAATGTATTTATAAATAAGAAATATTGTATAAAACATAATAAAACATAAGAGAGAATACAGTGGTACCCGAGTTTTGAACTTTCTTCGTTCCAGAAGGCTGTTCAAGTGCTGTTACCAAATGAATTTGTTCCCATAAGGAATAATGTAAATTAGATTAGAGTGTGAGCAAAGTAACATTTATAAAGGGATTCAGGGAAACCGGCAGGCCGGACTTGAGTCCTGGAGATGGGAAGTACAGTGTCTGCACTCTGAAGGAGGGGTGTTAATGTTGCAGTTTTATAACTGTAGTTTAAAGCACCCCTCTGGCAAGACAGTGATGGAGTGAATGATGATGAAAGTTTTTCTTTTTCGGGCCACCCTGCCTTGGTGGGAATCGGCCGATGTGTTAACAAAAAATAATAATAAATAGATTAGTCCGTTTCAGAGCCCCAAAACTACACTTACAAAAGCACTTACAATAATACACTTACATAACTGGTCAAGTTGGGAACAGTTCGAAACTCGGGGTACCACTGTATAAAGAAATAAACTGAGTTTTATAAAGTCTGCATAAGCTGGGGAAGGTGGAGGGTGGAAGATAGGCTACTTGATACACTTTCACTGAACTTAATTTGCTACACTCTTAATGCGAAGCAGTACAAGCGTAGTAGAAGTATGTACTACATTCGTACTACCTCGCAAACAACCCGCACACTTTGCTCGTGTTTATGATTTCATTCTTTAATTACATGGACATCATCCTCTTTTTCTTCTCAGCACTGTCCTTTGCACTTACTTTCTTAGGACCCATGGTTAGAAAAAATAAATTTGGCAAAATAACTACAGAAAATGCAAGCAAAACACGAGAGAAATGCTTCCACGGTGAAGTAAACAGTGCACTGCGCCAGTTGGCGGCGTTCTGAAGCTCCTCATCGTTGTTATTATTATTATTATTATTATTAATTTAGGGAACTGAAGCTCGCTCATTATTATTATTGTTGTTATTCTTCTTCTTTCAACATGTCGGCCGTTTCCCACCGAAGCGGGGTGGCCCAAAATGAAAAACGAAAGTTTCCCCTTTTACATTTAGTGATATATACAGGAGAAGGGGTTACTAGCCCCTTGCTCCCGGCATTTTAGTCTCCTCTTATGACACGCATGGCTTACGGAGGAAGAATTCTGTTCCACTTCCCCATGGTGATAATAGGAAATAAGAACAAGAACTAGTAAGAAAATAGAAGAAAACCCAAAGGGGTGTGTATATATATGCTTGTACATAAATGTGTAGTGTGACCTAAGTGTAAGTAGAAGTAGCAAGATGTACCTGAAATCTTGCATGTTTATGAGACAGAAAAAAGACACCAGCAATCCTACCATCATGTAAAACAATTACAGGCTTTCGTTTTACACTCACTTGGCAGGACGGTAGTACCTCCCTGGGTGGTTGCTGTCTACCAACCTACTACCTAGAATATTATTATTATTATTATTATTATTATTATTATAAGGAATTGGATCTGTGCTCCAGTTCCCTAAATTAATAATAATAATTATAATGAGGCGCTTCAGAACGTTGCCAACTGGCGCAGTGCACTGTTTACCTCGCCATGGAAACATTTCTCTCGAGTTTTGCTTGCCTTTTTGTAGTTATTTTGCCAAATTTCTTTTTTCTAAACATGAGTCCTAAGAAAGTAAGTGCAAAGGACAGTGCTGAGTAGAAAAATAGGATGCTGTCCATGGAATTAAATCATGAAATCATAAATAAACACAAGCCAGGTGTGCAGGTTGTGGGTGAAGCTCGCTTGTAACTCAAATTTTGGTTCGTAACTCAGAGCAAAAGATCGACCGAGCGACGCCTCGTATGTTGGGGCACTCGTAAGTCAAGGTTCCACTGTATTGCATAATGAAATTCTTCCAAACTGAAACACTTAAGTCATTTTCTTTAACAAGTTATATGGTTCAGATTATTTTTCCTCATATAGCTCTTCTGAACACTAAATAATTTATATTAAATACGTATGGTATATTAGGTATGAAAATTGGGAAATCAGTCTATTACAATATAGCATTTTTAAATTTAATTCTTAACCTTTTTACTGTTGTCCTAGATCTACGTTATTGTTGCCAGTGTCGCTCACATATACATTTTGAGCACAGCACCCTCAAACTATACTGTGAGCAGTAAATTTTGGCCTAGACATTAAAGAATGGGTTTGTTCTGTGAGTGCACAATATAAATAAAAAAAAAATTATTTCCCACATGGTACATAATGAGAAAAGCAAACCTCTTGACATTTTGTTTGATTTCATATAGCGACTTTGAGGTGTTTCCTAGGATGGTTTTATTGGCAGTTTTTTTGGTATTAGCTGTTACCAAGAAACATTAATAGAGATGATTATGGTCACTTTCAAGACAGGAAGTATTTTGAACTAGGGCTCAAAGTAGCAGAAATATTAGATTTTTAAGATTTTCATGCATAAGGATGATTTTCCTCTGGGCTTGCTTTACAGATTTATAATGGGTATATACAGTTGAACCCCGGTTTTCGTCCGGTCCTGTTATCGTACAATTCAGTTTTCAACCACTTTTTTCGGTGAAATTTTCCCCATTTTCGTACATCCGCTTGGTAATTGTCCGTACCAGAAGCGTCCGCAGGACGCGGCCACTCATACATTTGTGACTCGGTCTGCCTTTGTTACTCGTTCAGTGAGCATTACTCCGAACGTTCATCCGAAACATTTCGTAATAATCCACTGTTTTTTGTGCTTGTCACTGCTAAATAAGCTACCATGGAGCCAAAGAAAGTTCTGAGTGCCAGCCCTTTGGTAAAGGTGAGAAACACGATAGAATTAAAAAAAAAAAAACTCATAGAAAAATACGAAAGTGGCGTACGTGTGGCCGAGCTCGCCAGGATGTATGGGAAGTCCAAATCAACGATCAGTTCCATCCTAGCAAAGAAAAAAGAAATCAAGGAAGCTGATATTGTGAAAGGGGTAAATGTGCTAATGAAACAGAGATCGCAAACAATTGAAGATGTTGAGAAGTAGTTGGTGTGGATCAACCAAAAATAAATTAGCAAATCTTAGAGATGCAAGAAACAGGCCTCTCTGGACAAATTTTTTTGTGTGCCAGGGGTCCAATGACTCTTAAGCTGGTCCTAGTGCCAGTAAAAGACAAAGGGAAGTAACCCCAGATAGGGCTTTGATACCTGAAGTCCTTATGGAGGGGGATTTCCCTTCCAAACAATAACCTCTCCTTCCTCTCCCCTCCTCGCCATCTTCTATACGCCAACAAGAGTCTTCAGTAAAGGTAAAAGTGATGGTAAATGTTCATTTATCCATTTCATTAGTGCTTTATATTTATTTCTCATTGTTTTCTGTATGTAAAATTATAGCTATTTTCTATAAAATTTATTTTTTTGTTAATATTTTTGGGCATCTGGAACGGATTAATTGGATTTACAGTAGACCGTCATTTAGCACGATAGTTACGTTCCTGAAAAAGTCGTGTTAGATAATTTTGTGTTAAATAATTAAAAGAACTTATGGGAAAAATAGGGTTACGTTCCTGGGAGACCCCAAAAAGCCAAACAAGTTTTTTTTTAGACCAACAGATCTTACAAAAATAAAAGTGAATATGTAATTGTAGTTCATTATCGTGATGTATTATGTTGTTTTTACTGCTTAAGACTACAAATGTAACAGAAATAATAGTATTTACCTTAAATTGTGGGTGCTGGTGTTTGTGGATGATTGTGAAGAGAGTGGAGAATTATGCTGTGGCCCTAATGGGCTGAGGTGGATAGTAGAGGTTCTGGAACTGAAGTCGATGGTTGTACTGAGTGTCTAACTTTAAGTCATTCAGTAAGTCAGTCAGTAAATCAGTCAAGTCCTTCAGTCAGCAAGTCAGTCAAGTCCTTCAGTCAGCAAGTCAGTCAAGTCATTCAGTCAGTAAGTCAGTCAAGTTAGTCAGTCAGTCAAGTCATTCAGTCAGTCAAGTCATTCATTCAGTCAGTCAAGTCAGTCAGTCAGTCAGTAAGTCAGTCAGACAGTAAGTCAGTCACACAAACTTATGTTTACCTCTTTTTATGTGTACAAAGTAACACTTCATTACAGCCACGGGTTATGTCTTGTCTAATATCTTTTTCTTCATTAATTCTAAGACTTAAATGATTATACCTTTTCTTGCCACTTTGAGCAACACTTTGATTGCTTGGCAGATACAAGATATATTAATTTAAAGATCAAAACACAATTCACTCTCTCTCAATCTTCACAAACACAGCTGGCTTGTAGCAGGGGACTTTTTGACGAATGCTGGGATGGTGGGGTCCAGGCTGGGGAAGGCTGGTGGTGTCTGCTGAACAACAACAAGGCTGCTTGTGGGAATGGTTATTTGTTTTTCCTTCCCGCAAACTGTAAGTAAGTTTATTCAGGTATACACAGATACAGTTACGAAGATTATCATACTTAGCAGCATGTGTGTAGAGAACCTAGGATAACCCAAAAAAATCAGAGTGACTTAGTATTTCCATTGTGTGACTTTTTTTTGGTTATCCTAGGTTCTCTACACATATGCTACTATGTATGATAATCAATGTAACTGTACTTACTTAATTGTGGTTGCAGGGGTCGAGACTCAGCTCCTGGCCCCGTGTATCTGAATAAACTTAGTTTGCGGGAAGGAGAAACAAATTCCCTTTTCCTCTAAGCATGAGGATTGGACTTACACTTGAAATCACCTGATGCATTACTGAAAAGGAGCAAGGTGAAGTGATCCTTTGCTGTCTTGAAGCTTGGTGCACTTTTCTCTTGCTGACTGATAGAAGTTCGTGTTGGCATTTTCTTCCAGAAAACACTTCTCTCGTCAGCATTAAGCACTTGATGTGGCTCATAGCCATACTCAGTAGGACCCCCACTGACTCAATGGTTTAACCCACCGCGGGCTACCGTGCGTTCAAATATTTTTCCACTTCTGTGAACCGTGTAATATCATTTTTACGTCGTGTTAGATAATAATGTGCCACAATTCTTCAATTGTGCAATACCCGTAACGTGTAACAATCTCGTGCTAAATGACGGTCTACTGTACATTATTTCTTATGGGAAATATTACTTCAGTTTTCGTACAAATCAGGCCGACCTTCTGGAACGGATTAAAGACGAAAACTGGGGTTCCACTGTACTTCAATTATTGGGACACCCTAAATCACGATCAATCATTCCTTGTTACATTTTATATCCAAGAAATAGTGTAAAACTTTGATTTTTTTTGTTACGATGTGTTCAAGATGGAGGGCAAGTATAATATAGGAGAGATCTGGGATGTGATTAATAAACAGAGGATAGTTTGCTTTAGTTCCTGGAATGCATAGTGTTTATTTTGAATTATGTTTTTAAATTGGAATTTGTTGAATTTTTTTGCAAAATTGGCCAAATTACTGACTTCTGTGCCCTTTATAGGATAGTTCTGATAATTGAATGGCCAGTTTCTTGTGCTCAGTTGATAGAACAGAAAGCATACAATTTTGTGTTTAAGTTGACCAAAATTGACACACTGTTGGTAACATCAGCACAAGTGTCAATTAGTTTTTTAAGTTTCTGGCTGTTCTAAGCCAAATAAAGTTCAGTTTTTGTAAGCACTGGTTAACACTATCACATTTTGCAATGAAAATATATTCTAATTTCAAACACTAATTATACTGTAAATAGCTCGAGAAACTGCACCATAATAATATCAATATTCACTATTACGTATCTGTACAAAAACAGTTTATCTTTTTTTTTTCCCCAACAAGTCTGCCGTCTCCCACCGAGGCAGGGTGACCCAAAAAGAAGGAAAATCTCCAAAAAGAAAATACTTTCATCATCATTCAACACTTTCACCTAACTCATACATAATCACTGTCTTTGCAGAGGCACTCAGATACGACAGCTGAGAATAAGTCCCTCCCAGCTGTCACTATCCCAGACCCCTCCTTTAAAGTGCAGGCATTGTACTTCCCATTTCCAGGACTCAAGTCCAACTAAATCAATTAACTGGTTTCCCTGAATCCCTTCACAAAATATTACCCTGCTCACACTCCAACAGCTCGTCAGGTCCCAAAAACCATTCGTCTCCATTCACTCCTATCTAACACGCTCACACATGCTTGCTGGAAGTCCAAGTCCCTCGCCCACAAAACCTCCTTTACCCCCTCCCTCCAACCTTTTCGAGGACGACCCCTACCCCGCCGTCCTTCCCCTACAGATTTATACGCTCTCCAAGTCATTCTACTTTGATCCATTCTCTCTAAATGACCAAACCACCTCAACAACCCCTCTTCAGCCCTCTGACAAATATTTTTAGTAACTCCACACCACCTAATTTCCACACACCGAATTTTCTGCATAATATTTACACCACACATTGCCCTTAGACAGGACATCTCCACTGCCTCCAGCTGCCTTCTCACTGCAGCATTTGTAACCCATGCTTCACACCCATGTAAGAGTGTCGGTACCACTATACTTTCATACATTCCCTTCCTTTCCTCCATGGATAACGTTTTTTGTCTCCACAGATACCTCAACACACCACTCACCTTGTTTCCTTCATCAATTCTATGGTTAACCTCATCCTTCATAAATCCATCCGCTGACAAGTTAACTCCCAAATATCTGAAAACATTCACTTCTTCCATAATCCCTGTCTCCAATGTGATATCCAATTTTTATTTATTTAAATCATTTGATACCCTCATCACCTTACTCTTATCTATGTTCACTTTCAACTTTCTACCTTTACACACCCTCCCAAACTCGTCCACTAACCTTTGCAACTTTTCTTTAGAATCTCTCATCAGCAAAAAGTAATTGTGTCAACTCCCATTTTGCATTTAATTCCCCATAATTTAATCCCACCCCTCTCCCCAACACCCTAGCATTTACTTCTTTTACAACCCCATCTATAAATATATTAAACAACCATGGTGACATTACACATCCCTGTCTAATACCTACTTTTACCGGGAAGTAATCTCCCTCTCTCCTACACACTTTCATTCTTATATAAGCCCTCTTGTCATGTTTCCTTTTATTGTTTCTTGATAATGTGAGTAGTCACGAAAGCGCTTGGAATTCCTCTATTTTTTCATAGTGGTTGTCTTGCATATATATATATATATATATATATATATTATATATACTAACCTGAGCCTCACTATCCTCATTACAGCATTCAGTAACTTACTACCTATTCCTTACACTTGCAACATCTGCCACATTGCTCCCCTATCCACTCTATCATATGCCTTTTCTAAATCCATAAATGCAATGAAAACTTCCCTTCCTTTATCTAAATACTGTTCACATATATGCTTCTATGTAAACACTTGATCTACACATCCCCTACCCACTCTAAAGCCTCCTTGCTCATCTGCAATCCTACTCTGTCTTACCTCTAATTCTTTCAGTAATACCCCTACCGTACACTTTACCTGGTATACTCAGTAGACTTATTCCCTATCTTATACAGTATCTAATAATTATTTCTGTCATGCAACACTATATACAAATTTTCATTGCCATATTAGAACTGTTTCAAGGTATATTTCTCAAAACATGTATGGTACAATAGAGTACCATAAAACTTGGATATATTGTGTATCTGTTCATGCGTGGCTTTTTGGTTGTGTGATGACATAACATTTGTGTGCTTCTTTTTCTTCTCTGTAGGAAGAATAGTATCAGGAAATTATGCACCAGGCTTTCACTGCCATGGCAGTGAGGTTCAATTTCACAGAAACAGTTGATGTTGGAGCAAAACTAAGTTCAAATTTAAATTCAATATCCCAAATTTAGTGAGAAACACATTCTAAATGTGAACTAAAGCTATTTGGCCAGTGTTGTTAATTTTTTTAACTAATTGCATTCTCTTCTTATGAAGCTGAATAATTTGATGCCAACCTATTTAGTTAAGAAAGGTATGTGACAATGTTATACCACTCTTCATTTTAGTAACTGCCAGTATAGATATTGTTATTTTGAAATCCTCATTTGCAGCTCAAACACCTGACGTATGAAGAACTGCACCAACGTATGGCTACCTTAGACCAGGAAATGGAACGTGAAATTGATGAGCTTCGTCAGCGGTATCAGGCAAAAAGGCAACCTATTCTTGATGCCATGGACCAGAAGAGAAAGAGACAACAGAATTTCTAGCATATTTGTACTGTGTATAGTTGTTGTACAGTGATCTCTTCTGTAAGCTTCCAGGACATTTTTGATGCAATGGAAGGTACTGTGATTGCCACATATTGTGAAGGAAATTTCTTTGTATGACCAAAATATTAATGAGAATGGATTGTGTAAGCTATAAGTAATAAATGATTTATGAAAATATTTTGTGGATCTTAAAAACGAATGAAGTCTAAAAGATAAAATTTTGTAGTGAAGGCAAATACAGGAATTGGTGTGTAGTTGGTTGCTGGATGTCATAACTGTGTGCCATGTGATTATTTAGAGTGGGTGCAGTAGAGAAATGATTGCATAAACAGGTTGCTTAGGCACCTTGAAACAATGATGGACAACTTGAAGATGACAAAATGTTTTATTTGCTAATACCCTGTGGTTAAAACACAAGGGTGTTTGTTCTGTGGAAAAGTTATTTGCTGGATTGTTGTGACCTGAGCTTGACTAAATATCTTCAGAATAACTTTTAGTATTAAATTTAGATAAAATTAAATTATCCCAGCAATAATAATAATAATAATAAAACAAAACCCTGAGGAAATTAATAATATGCATACTTGCTTTTGAATAAGTTGAATAGAAAAAATGCAGGATAGCAGTTAATCACATTTACCTCTAGTTTTATCCACATTTCATCTCTAATGCAGTGACTAGTATAAAAATCTTAATTTTTAATAACTTTTTTGTTTTGACTAGTTAAATTTAATGTTTTTATTTGTATTTTACTATTTTGTCCTGACGTTCCTGTTACCACAATTTGTATAGTACGTACTATAATTTCTTAATTTGCATTTTACATGTGTTCAAACTTTTCACTGTGAATGTATTCTTAGCAAGTGCATGTGCATGCACACCATAAAACGCAGACAACATATACATACATGCACGCTGACTTGAATAAGTAATTACAGTAAACCCTCTATTAACACAAGTTTTGTTCCTGACAGTTGCCGCCTAGTTTAAAATCACTTTGCGTGAAGTTAAGAACATGGGAAAAAATAGGGTTACATTCCAGACTCCTCCAAATTTGCCAAACTTTTTTTTTTTTAAGCCCATTGTGGCATAACTGTAATTATGGCAAAATTTAGACTTTTTAATATTTTTTGAAATAGAACTATATAAAAAAAAATTGTATAGCATGTTGAAGTGGATTAATTGTTGGCAAATTGTAAAATGAACTTAATGTGCTCAGTGCATTATATTCATTTTACAATTTATTGACAAAGTTTTTAATATCTAATACTATGTAATTTGATTTTTTTTTATTCTAAATGTGTTTCAAGGTGTTTTTAAAATAGGGCGAGACTCTTAGCCTGACATAGCCCCACATGGAATACCAATATGAATTAGTACAAAATATTTTATTTTTTGCCTCGATAGCCATCTACTGAGGCAAGGTAACCCAAAAAAGAAAACATTAACAATCATTCATTTAGTCACTGTGTTGCCAGATGTGTGCTGACATCGCAAATCAGATTACCCTGCGAGTGCACACTGCTCTTCTAGCCTCCATAACAAGCCTGGCTCGGTTTATGTAAATCCCTTCATAATAGTTCTCTCACTCCAAGGATGTCCATTAAAATCCACTTGTCTACATTTTAACATGCTCACATAAGCCTGCTGAATGCTTAAGCCTCAAAAACTCCATCTCTCTTAACCCCCCTCCCACTCTTACCTTCCACCCTAGATTTATCCAATCTCTCTCCATGCCCAGACCACCACAGCAACCCCTCCTCAATTATCCCCTTGATATTCACACCAAGCATTGCTCTCAAATGTTGTCTCCACGGCCTCCAGCCTTCTCTTCGCTGCTGCCTTGAAAACCTATGGCTCACACCCACAAAAAAAAAAAAGTGTTGGTACCACTTCACTCTGACACGCAGTTTTCCTTATATATTTTGATTGTTTTTGCAATCTAACACTATTTATAAGGAAATCTTATGATAATACAATTGATTCGGAGTGTGGTACCTCTCGATACATGTAAATAAGTATTATTATTATTATAATTATTATAATCAAAAGACTTTCCTAGCTTTATACTGGGTGAAAAATATATATTCATCTGTGTTCTCTCAAGACCATTGTAAAAATATATATTTACATATGCCTAAATAAATAATACTTGCACAGATGCAGGGTGGCATGTCAAACATTTACTAATCGTATTCTGCTAAGTCATTGTTATTCATGATGCACTATCTAGGCAGGACAAGACACCCAAACAGTTGCGTTAAGGTAAGTCATCTCCAGAGAGGTTACCCTGCTTATGTACAAGTCATCCCCAATTAAAGGGTTAATATTCTATTAGGTAAAAACAATTGCTGTCTTACTCCACACTGTTTTCTGTTACTTGAAGCATCTGAAGAGTGTAAGGATGGTTAACATAGGCTTACTGGGCCAAGTTGGATGTAACATTATAAAGATAAAAACAATTTCCTTACCAAATTGAACCAGACATACAGAAACTTGCCCCTCACACAACCAAAAAAATACTAAAAATGAATGCATTTGAAAAGTATTACTATATAAAGTGTTGAGAGGGTGCATCTGGGACACGTGGAGAGAGCTGCAAATTATGGCTTTGCTTCCCAGCAATGTTATGACATCACAGATTTCTATAACTTTGAAAGACACATCTGAATTATTTATAATTTTTATTGTATGATCTATGCATGAGGGGCAAATGTTTAATGGACAGGAACTTGGAGAGCTACATCATGCACTTTGGTCAAATTGAAATATAAAGTCAGCAAGGAAATAGCATGCTTTCAACTCTCTCAAAACATAATTATGTTGATATGATAATATAACAGGGCAGTAGCTGACATGAGACTTAACCATATATCTTTCTTCATTTTATTAGCCACATAAAGACTGCTTTGCCTTACCTAGCAAGGTGTGGGAATCTCAAAAATATGTTGTTTGGGCAGGGAGCTGGCATTATGGCAGCCTCAGTGCAGATGTTTACTGTACCTTCACTACAACATAACATTTAAACACTTATTCACTCTATTATCAATCACCAACATGTTAAATAATGCAGAAATATAGGTGGAGTAGGTATATCACTTTTAGGCACAAGAATGTATAATTATAACTTACAATAATGGGTTAATAATCAAGATTAGTCGTCCACTGACCTTTGGAGGAGTCTTGATGTAATTCACCAAATATTTTCTGACATAATGGATGTTTTATACAAATTAAGCATTCACAAGTCAATTTTTTTAAATATTTAGTAAAAATGCTGTCTAATGGACATGACTTGTTCTAGCTTAGCAAGAAATGTGGGAGACTGGGGAGGGTATACTTGTGACCCAGCAAGTAGATTGTAAAAATCTATGGTGCACATAAATTGATGCTATGCTGATTCTTTCACGCTTTATGGTGCATAATATCAAAAGTTTTAGCATATTAAAAATTGGGTTGCATTTTTTAATAACGTTAATGCAAAAATCGGGCAGTCTGCTGTGTTAATTGAGGGTTTAATGTGTGTACAAATTCTGGGCATTAGATACATATCAAATTATCCCAGCTGATACATGGGGAGAAAAAAAAAGACAGGACAACATCCAAGTTAAAAATGCTCAAAGAAACAGAAAAAAAAGCACAAAGGAATAATAATTACTCCATAGAAACAGTAAAGCAGCAGCGGCACAGGCTAAGCATGCAAACAGAGTGGCATTAAGTAATCTAAACAAATACTTGTTCAAATTACTCTACCTCATACATGCACAGCCCATTGTCTTAAAGGCTATATTTTACTGTTGCTAAGACAGTCGGATGAGTAACTCTTTAAGAGCCTTAAACAGTGATTTTCTTTGCGTTTATTATAGTGTGTGCTCTGCGATCAGTTTTCTGTTTGATCTTAAAAAATTGCATTTCTGTAATATTTCATTTATCGGCATTGTGGAATGTTAAAATTTATTTTTATAAATGACAATCTAATTAAACCAAGAAAACCATATACAAGAAGTTGACTTAGAACTTGTGAGCAAGTGTTGATGCACAACCTATTCTTACAGTAAGCACCAATGTGAAACTGTCAGTTAGGAAGACTAACAATAAAACTACAAGCACTCCAAAGGAATGGATTTAGATTGGTGCCTGAACTGACGGAAGTGAGCTATGAAAGAAGGAACGAGAGAGCTGGGCCTTCCATCACAGAAAGAGGCGATATGATCACATACAAAATACTTTGATGATATATGTAAGGCAGGTAAAGATAGGCTCTTTACCAGAGAAGTAACAAGAATAAGAGCACATAGCTGGAAATCACATGTAAAGGAGTCAGGTAACAGGTTTTTGACATGCGAGATAAGCTGACGAGTGACACAGTGGACTTGAACTCCTCCATACAGGGGGCCCCGAAATATATATGTCAGCTGTTTCATATCAGTTGATGTAAAGGAAGTGGGATCAAAAGCTAGAGTTCTTTCAACTCCCCCTTCCCTTAAATTCAAATAGGTAATTGTGTATTCAAAACACTCTTCACATTATGTACACAACCTACATGTAGCACCTGTATGGAGCTCTCTCGTATTAGAAATCAAGAAAGCTTAAAGGGGTTTCCATTAAAGACTGGTGCCCAAGTTAAAGGAATAAGCTATGAAAATAGAATGCAAGACCTGGCCTTATGTCACTGAAACAAGAGATATGATGGTAAAAGGGAGCATAGTTGGAAATAGAATACCCAAATGACTTGGAAATATCTGAAAATACTTCATAATACAAAGAAGTGAAATGAACTGAGCAGCAATACTAAAGCAGACTATACACAAGTTCAAAAGTATGTATGACAAGGCTGTGTTGGGTCAGTCCATCAAAAGTTGAGAGGCAGAGTAAGAGCTTAATTTTTTCTTCCCCTTCCAAACTCAAACCAAATACGTAATCAATTACACATGCGTGCATACACACACACACACACACACACACACACACACACTCACACACATAGTCCATTTTTTTTTTATCATTACATAGTCATGGCTCTGCATATCTTTCTCAGGGAATTCATTTCACTAACTTTTGTCTAAACTCTGGTTATTTTCTACATTGTAAATTAGATAAGGTATGACTATAAATATGGATATTCATTATTTTGTCTTGTGAACTGTTTCAGTATAGCAGTTCATTCTAATACATGAGTCACATAGCAATTTGAGGGTGTTGCCTATGGACATTCACCTTTTGTGTATATATTTCAAAGAGACTGACTATGCAAGTCAATGGAAACTGCCTCACTTGTGTACCAGCTAAATCAACATCAAGAAGCTTCAATATATGATGCAGGTAGATTATTTTTAACCATGAAATATATAAAACTTGAAAACCCAGCTGCCAATATTTTTTTTTTTTTTTTTAAGATATTTTATGTGCCAATCCATTTATATATGGAATATTGGATACCCTTAAAGACCACTACTTGTTCATAATCTTTAAAATCCTCCAGATTTGCCAACTGTTATTGCTGTGTGATACTTTTTAAAACATTTAATAATCAACTGCAAAATAATAGCCAATTTCTTCTTAAGTTGTACATAGTATTAATGTATGTATAAAGAATAAAGAAATTAATTATAAAAGCAAAATATTATAATTGGTATGCATTAAACCAAACAACATTTTACCAGAAATGCATGTATAAATGGCACAAATTGTGAGGTACTGTACTATGTATAGGAATGTATTGCTATATAATTTGACTTTCCCAAAAAATGTAGTATTAATGATGAATGAGTGGAGAGCAGGTAAATCTCTGACTTTTGATTTTATGATGAAAACTTTAGGCAGATCATTACTGTTGATGTCTTTTTAGTTACTGCAGGCTTAATTTTAAACAACCTTATTGCTTTCACTAGTTCATAATTTCCCAGGGTGAAACTGGAGATAATTAGTGTATGATAATGGTTCTGGAGATGAATGTAGGTTTGATGCAAGGGTCCAGCTGAATGTTTTAAGGCTTGTTTAAAAGTTCAAAAGTTATCTACGAATGTCATTAGTATTGGAATTCTTGGTTATGCTCGAGTATGTTGTAAATTAGTATTTATTGTGACAATATTTACAATTACTTCTGTGTAAAGTGCTGTATTTTATCACTATTATCCTGGGATAAAAGTTAAAATGCTTCATTCTCATTATACACATTAACAGTTCATCTTGTCACAAGATGAGTGACTAGAATGTGGTAGTTTGCAGAAATTAATCAATCATTTATAACTTCTAGTCAGATAAGAATTAATTCACCAGTCATATGAACTAGAGAGGTTTGGATAAGTTTCTTGATTGAGAGTGATGCATCCACTACTGACCAGTGTAATGTATCATCTTCAATATTTGTCAAGTCATACTTGTATAAGTGCCTCAGCAAATACTTAAGCTTTGTGATAAGGAAGTCAACATTTCTAGGAGCATTTACAAAAGTATTAACATATATGCCTATGCAGTGGCATAATTAGAATACTGATTAAAATCAAATTTTACACGTAAACACATACATATTAATTCCTATTAGGATCTCGGCTATTTTCCATCAACACAGGGTGACTCAGCGGAGAAAGAACATTAACCATCACTCGTTCCTTAACTGTCTTTCCTGAAGTGCACAAATATGATCTAATAACACACCAAACTGCAACAGCCCCACCTGTCTTTCAAATTGCAGGCATTGCACTTCCCACCGGTTTACCAGTATTCTTTCACAGATAATACAATGATGTAACCCCCAATAATGTTAAATCTCAAAAACCACTTCCCTCCACCCCAGTCTAACATGCATGCCAAATACTCAAGCCTCTACTGCTCAAAAGCACTTTCACACCCTTTTCACTGGAAAATATTCCCTTTCTAACATCAGCTTAACCCTCGCTCTTCTCAAAAGCACTAAAGCTTTTAAAAACATATCGCATATTCTTCACATTTCTAAGAAACACATCGCTCCTATCTGCTTTATTTTATGCCTTTTACAGATTCATCATCTCCTTTTCCTTGTCTAAATACTGTTCACTTTGATGCTTGATGCAAACATTTTATCCATATAGTACCTCTTCCAAAATCAACCATATTCCCTAACTATAATATTTTCTGTAATTTCCTACTGTCAATAACATGTCCACCACAACTACCCTGTGTACTCGACAGTTTTATTGCTTTGTATTTCTAAAGCACTATCTTTAACTCTTATACCCTTATATAAAAAAACTATTCATACTCTGCCAAATTCTCAAGTACTTTCCCTTTCACACACACACACTGAATGTACTTGCTTCTGGGTCTTCCCTTTTAAAAAATCCTAATCCTCCCTTCTCCATATATGAAATCTGTCATTTCATTATCAATATTTAACATTTTAAATATTCTTATCACTTTTACTGTACTTCTACTTCCATATGTAGCATCTCACTGATTTCAATATTGACTGACAAGTTTATTTACACCCTTGCTCTCTCTCAAACTATGTTAGTATAAATAAAATTTGCTGATAATGACTAATTCATTCCTTCACTACTTTTAAAACTTTTCTCCATGTACTATTCTGTGTGTGGCTTGCTTTTACACACAAAAACTTTTCATATGATTAATTTTAATTCTGCACCACCCTTTTCAATCAGCCATTCCACTATTTGTACCTCTTCCCTCTTGTACCCATTCCACTGTGACCAGAAATTGCTGTAAACTTAAACTCCTCTTGGGTTGCACATCTTGCATATTTAGCTGACATCTTTGGGTATGGTGTCCCGTAGCTCGATCGCTAGCGCACTCAGCTCACACACTGAGGTCCGGGGTTCAAATCTCCTCCGGTATGGCTGGAAAACATTAGGGACGTGTTTTCATAAGACTAGAATTGCATTTCTAAATCCACCCTATACCTCTTTATATCCTCATTGTAACTTTTCTGTTATTGTGGTCTGGTCAAAGCTGCGGGTATTTGGAGGTATCACTTTTGTCAACAGACCAAAAGTCTACCACAATAAATATACAGCTACCATGTGCATTATTATATTCAAGGGGCATGCCAAACCTCTAGGGGCCATACAATGCATGGGGATTGAGAGAGACAAGTTTGATCCATGAAAGAGACAGGTAGCTTCAGTTCCTTAGAACAAGAGTTTTTCACCAGCATTAAGGCACCCCCTTGAAGGGAACTATAATGTACAGCTCATGTATGAAAAAACTAGTGAAAGTTAAGGATGGTGAATTGTGTTCATTAACTTCTCTGAAAGTGTACACAAACCTATAGCGAATGTTAAGTGCACCTCACCTTGTGTGGAGATGGTAGATGAAATTGAGTGAATATCAAGTCTACAGCACTGAATGAGGGTACAGAAATCTTCAGGATCTACTATGGGTAGTGACTTTTCTTCTTGATTAATGTCAGCATAAACTGTTTAATGCAATAAGACCTCTGATAATTTGTTTATACCTGGTATGAGATTTATCCTAAGTGGATATGTTACACTAACATACCTTGACTTTCATTAACTGGTTCCTCGTTACTTCTGTCACTTCTAAGGCACTTGGATTCACTGCTGTCTTGGTCAGTGTGTTTGATACAAAGGATAATTTTTTTCTTATTCATTTCTCAATATCCTGATTAGCAATTTTAGGAATAATTTTACATATTTCCTTGGCATGACTCATTAATTCATCTCTATCACTGACAGCAATCTGTTGTGCAAAACTATTCAACCTGCTACAAGTTAGCAGATATCAAAACTATTACTGGAACAGAGGTGGAAGCTTTTAAGAAACTGGACTGCCACCTATAAAGTGCCCAGATCAGTCAGGTTGTGAAGGGTATGTAGGCTGCTAGCAGCAACAGCCTGGTTGACCAAGAATCAACAAAGCAGTCTGGCAAAACCCTCTGAACCAATCATAGATATGTCATGAAAACCTTCCAAATTAGCAACTGTAGCATCATTAGAGACTATAGCTGTACCTCTACTAGCAGCTTGTATATTTATGCCAAGCATTCTTTGCAGTAGGGGTAGTATTGTACGACTGTCCCATGATTGTAACTTGAAATAAAGCATCTTTAATGGTGAATTCATTCATGAATTTTTCAGGACCACTAAATTCGATAAGTTATTCAATACTATTTATAATTCAAACTCCTAATTCTGCCTTGGTTTAATGGGCAATTGAGATTGTGTTATTTATAGGCATAAGTTTGGTAAAAATATAGGAAATTTGTCATGAGAAGCAGATCCATCATTAATCTGCAGTATAATTTTGCAGCCTTCTGGTAGATTGACTTTCATGCAAGTCTTCCTGGGCTCAGCCACAAAATGTTAATCATTTGCTGGTAAAGTTTTGAGTAATCTATACTCATGTACACTTCTTCCAATAACATGAACTGGTTAACCCACTTAACCTTTCCTTTTATTCTTTTACTGTACCCCAGCTGTTTTCTCATCACTGCAGAGAAGATAATGTCATACTGGACTTCTTTAAAATAATCCTTTTCATATGAATTAGAGATTTGCTAAAGTTAAATGATACTTCCTTCACCAAACGTGCAAATTCAGCAAAATATTTAGCAGCATCTTTATGGTCTGCAAGCTTTAGCCTTAGGATTCCATGGCATTTCTGAAACTTGTACTTTGTTATTGTATTCGAAAAGTGCCACACCCCTATTGGATATATGGCGCATTAAACCTGTGCAGTTATCCAAGGGAATATTCACAGGACTTTTGAATAGTTTTCAGTTCTGTGGAAATATTTTGAATGCATCAAAATCTGCCCTGACAGTTACATATTCACTGCAGCACTTGCATAATTATAATTGCTACATTTTTTTTTCAACACGTCCGTTATTTCCCACCGAGGCAGGGTGACCCAAAAAGAAAGAAAAAAAAACTTTCATCATTCAACACTTTCACACTGTATAACCCCTGTGGTTTAGCACTTCTTTTGATTATAATAATAATCAACACTTTCACCTCTCATACATAATCACTGTCTTTACAGAGGTGCTCAGATACGATAGTTTAGAAGTCCCTCCAAACTGCCAATATACCAAACCCCTCCTTTAAAGTGCAGGCATTGTACTTCCCATTTCCAGGACTCAAGTCCAGCTAACCGGTTTCCCTGAATTGCTAAATATAGTAAAAAAATTTGTTAGAGGTCTATTAAAGTGTTTACACTTGCTGACACTTGTTCTTTCAACACAACATTCTTTCATGATCAGCTTAATACTTCTATTTTCTTAATATTTATATGTTTTATAAAATTAAGTTGTCTCGTTCACTTTGCAAACCCTGGCTAAGGCACAGGATGCTGGGAAAGAGTGTAACACTACTAGTATATGATAAACCAGTAGGGGTCATACAGTGCTTGGAAAATGGGAGTCTGTCTGGATTGATCCAAGGAATGGGAAAGTTCTGATTCCTTGGATCAAGAGCCCTTAACTGGGAAATGTAAAAACTGAAACATTGCTTTTGAAGGACTGTCACTTCAAGAGAGGTACTTTGATGCTCGTGAGAGACTCCTGAAGCAAGGAATTGGACTTGTCCTCCTCCTTGGATCAAACCTGAATGCCTCCCATGCCCTTAGCGCTGTATGACCCCTACGGGTTTAGCGCTCCCTAAAAAAAAAAAATTAATAGCTTTTAAAAAACTACTTGAAATGAGGTATATAATGCTTGTTTTACTACAATAATAAGAAGTGTGGTGGTGACTGTAACTGTAGGCATATTCTCGGTTTAATCCTTGTTGCACTGCCTTCACACCAGCACCTGGATTATCAATCTCACTAGTAACCTCAACTGCTATGGAAATGTGATCCTCAGAAGCCATACCTTCGTAAAAAGTTAAAAATTTATGTTTTTGGGTTGTAAGAACTGGAGTTTACTCCAGTTAAGGTTTGCTATAATGGGAAAGTATTCAATGCACAACCAAAAAAATAATTCCCAATGAATAGTGTGAAATTATTAATTTAACGTTGTACAATTTGGAAAGCATCCAATGGTAGGTTACACTTTCCTTTCAAGTCTCATTCATTTGGCATTCAGCAACTAGAGAAGCCAGTCTTTAAATTCACCTGACTGCCATTCATCTCTAACCATGGCTTCAGCCTCTCCTAAAATGTAATACTAGTTTTGTTACCACTCTTTCATAAATTCACACACTGTTGCCTAATGATTATTCCCTGCTCACACTCACTCAGACTGATGCGAACAAGTCTTTGCCTT
Source organism: Cherax destructor (assembly GCA_009830355.1). Lineage (NCBI taxonomy): Eukaryota > Metazoa > Arthropoda > Malacostraca > Decapoda > Parastacidae > Cherax > Cherax destructor. Next base: position 177,257 of record WNWK01001879.1, on the reverse strand, counting down.
ACCTCTACCTTCCTTCTGCTGGTGTCCTCATTACTGTGGCTTAGAGTAATGGACAATGTTCATTGCAATCCAGTCAAATACGTATTATTAAGGATCTATTAGACAACACACTTGCACGTGCAAACTGCCTCAGTGTAAAGTTGTAAGATGCAGGTTGTGAATGACAGCTTGTTTCCCTTCACTGCTCTTGAACATGACCAACTCAATTCATGCTACAGAACTGTCTTCCTTGCACTGTCAAAAACTATATGTTTGAATAATGTGCCAAATATATTTGCTGCCGGCTTGAACAACACAGGTTGTCTATTATTAAAGTCCAAATATTTGTTTGCCCACCACATGACTACTTGTAATGAATAGTATATTCTTTTTAGTTTTCTCTCTCCTATTTGATCCTCGTCTTTTAAAGTCCATGAGAGCCTCCAGGTCACTGCTAGCAATAGTCTATTTGACCAGGCAGTCAAAGTTTGGCCTCAAGCCAGACTCCTCTTTTTTTCCTTACCTAAACTACCATTGTTAGGCAATTTTTAACTACCTTTCTTTTTGTTTGGAGTAGGTTGGTGTATAACCCCTGTGGTTTAGCGCTTCTATTTGATTATAATAATTGGAGTAGGTTGCATGGCACTCTAGTGGTAATATACTGAAGTTCTTTTTTGCCCCTTTACCTATGTGAATATATCTGGATCATGCAAAAAATCTAATGAAAATAGCCCCTCAAAGAGGTGCTCTGATACTAAAGAAGGGCTGGAGTTATCCTAACATCCTTTGGATCAAAATTACCTCCCATTACTTAGGCACTGAATGACCACCTCTGGGTTTAAGACTTTCCCTTGAATATATATACTTATTATTCAAGATAAGCAGGTGACTGTAAAGCCATACAAGATGTAGAAAAATTAATCATATAGAGTGATAACCTGATGAGGAAGGTTAATATATTTGTTACATAATGCAAATGGTAGAAAGTAAAAACTGGCTGCATAAAGACAAAAGTGTGATCAAATATTTAAAACTTGTAACCAAGACTGAGTAATTCTAAAAATTACAATAAATGCAGTAGCTTGAAACTTGTATCCTATACTGGCAAACTTCAAAATATGAATGAGAAAATATAAAAAAAATATAAAGAACAGACTAAATTTGTAACAAATAACCATGGGGTGAAGACCCCCCCCCCACACACACACACACACACACATCCTCTGCAACCATATATAGGTGAGAGAGAGAGAGAGAGAGGAGACACACATGCATAGGAGCTATAACTAAACCCCTGCAACCACAAATAGGTGAGTACATATAAGAGTACACACACAAAATAGGAAACATCCACAGACATGGTAGAAAACAGGTCAAAAGAAATATGAAAGAAGACTGTAAATACTGACAACAATGTTGTCACTAAGGATTTGTTTAGCACCAACAGCAAGAACAAACCATAATTGTGAGCATAAAAAATGGTGCAAAAAGAGAATATTTCTTTTCAAATGTTGATAGCTTGAACTAGTTTGTGCTGCAACCACTGGAAACTATGTAACAAACCACACACTGAAGACAGGACACAAGTATACATCTGCTTCTATTACTACTATAGATAATGACAGAGCTATGTAAATACATCCAGGCAAAGTAATAATTATGAAAAAATGCTAAAGCCAATGGATTTACATAGCACAAATTCTGAATACCAGAGTTAACCTGATTATTCCCCTCACCCATTCTGAAAGTACTATGACTATGGTGGATATAGCATTTAGCTAATAAAGTATATTTTCCTTGAAATTACATAGCTTTATGTTTTACAAGATATGGAAAGGTTCATACTCATGCAATGCATTTCAGGCAGACTTAAGAATAAATATACATTAAACTAGTTAGAGTAGATATAGTACATAAATGTTCATGAAAATTTAATGAAGTATGGAGTTAGGCAAATTAAATACAATGAATATTCTAAATAATGTATAATAACTCCTGAGTGTTACAAAAGGAAATAAATAAAAGAAATTAAGAAAAATGATCATTCTTTGTAAAAAAAAAAAGCTCTTGAATACTACAACAGCAGCATAAGACTAGGTTACCCAAACACAGAATCCCTCCATGTACAGGTAACTCAGTAATGTGAGGGAAGAAGAATGGACTACCATTGCAAACATTAAAGCAGAACAAAGAAAAAAAAAGCCAGTTACGAATACTAGTGTTATGTTCCTGAATCTAGCATTACTATAGAAGAAAACTAAAATGTCAAGAGTAAAAATTAATTTTCTAAAGTTCAAGGATGGAGATTATAATCATAAACACACACACACATATAATATGTAAATATCGCAAACCAAGCAATACAGGATGCAAAGCAACCACAGGGGAAGTAGAATGATAATTCTAGGCCTTTCATGTTGCACTCAACACATCAGGAGCTTCCAAAGTTGCAGAAAAAGGAGGATGTTCGAGCTTATACGATCCCAGAGGATGTATTCACTGGAGTGAGGGAGAAAAGGGAACAGGAAATACCCCAGGCACTTATTGGGTAGTTGAAATTGGTAAATGGAGTTTTAGCAAAATAGCTATGATTTTAGTAGAGTATAACATTGGAATTGGCCGAAAATAGGGCTCAAAGTGGGCAAAATCGCCGATGTGTAAATATCGTCGAGACCGCTAACTTCGCGAGAGCATAATTCTGTAAGTTTTCCATCAAATTTCATACTTTTGGTGTCATTATGATTGGAAAAAGATTCTCTATCATTTCATAAGAATTTTTTTTTTTTTTTTTTTTTTTTGTCAAAAAAAATTTTGACCCTGAGAACGAGTTTGGGAGAGGGCCTCTCGACCCTGAAAGGGTTAGACAAGAAAACAGGCCCATTTAAAGGGGAAACTTCTATAAGTTTTACGTACAGAGGAAACGGGACTCGTTAAAATAAACTCATTTAAAGAGGGAGGCATCTGTAATTACAAGGAAGACGGCCACATTTATTCATCCCACATGATTCTGAGGCAAACTCTGGTTCACCCTTCAGAAAATGCCGGAAAAATAGGCCCTAATTCCTCAGTGCAGCACTATATTTAAGACAGTCCAATCCATTCGTATAAGAGCCCAATTTTTTACTGTACTATTGCCTCAACTAAAAATGCATCTAATTTGAACAACCCGCCACTGATATTGTATATTGAATGCTTATGCTTAATAATTGCTGATTCTACAATATTCCTTTCAAGCGAAGAGGAACAAGGGAAGATGATCATGTGGGATGAATAACTGTGGCCGTCTTCCTTGTAATTACAGATGCCTCCCTCTTTAAATGAGTATATTTTAATGAGCCCCGTTTCCTTTGTATAACTTATAGAAGTCTTCCGTTTTCTCGTCCCTTTAAATGGACCCGCTTTCTCGTGGATGGTACTCCATAATTGCCAGTGACTTTCATATCGCTGGCAATATAATTATGTCTAACGGAATTTTTTATAATTGCCACGTTACTTTCGTTTAGGTTACTACTGTATTACAATATCAGTGCTTGTGGGATTTTTTCTAATGCTATAATATTCAACCTTTCTGGCTATGGGTACTGATCGTATTAGCTCGGACATCCTCTTTTTTTCTGCAACTTTGCAAGTTCATGATGATGTGTTGATTGCACTTTAAAGGAGGGGTCTGGGATAGTGACAGTTTGGAGGCACTATTCTAAATTGTAGTATCTGAGCGCCTCTGCAAAGACAGTGATTATGTATGAGCGAGGTGAAAGTGTTAAATGATGAAAGTATTTTCTTTTTCGGATTTTTTTTCTTTTTGGGTCACCCTGCCTCGGTGGGAGACGGCCGACTTGTTGAAAATATATATACGTATATATACTATAGGTCGTTCAGCAGAAATTGTGTTGCAAGGCTTGATCCTCTCTCCATGCATATGCATTGCAATCTTTCTCTTGTTCATCCTATAGTATTCAAAGGCAGAAAAAAAAAACTATACATTTAAGGGCTGAACCCACTTACCAAAAGTTTTTTCAACCTGTGCTGGGAATAGATAGATCTAAACAAACGAGGAATAAACTTAACGGATTTTAAGAACAGTTATAATACTGTACCATGACTTGACTGGAACAATTCACAGATGGTACATTAGACAATATTTTGGTCAATCCTAGACCACTTACAACAAAAGATAAACGGCAATCTACTCTGGAAACTTGCAATGATTTCATTAAAGGCAGGTTAACTGACCTGTAATTTAGAGAACACAATAAAGCATACATATCCAAGACCAGAAAAATGAAAGATGGATTATAAAGAACTTTCAAAACTGGAGAATATATACCAATTATGATATTGTACTATACGTGCTGTACTACAGCATTCGTATCACTTGTGCTCTCATGTCTCGAATATTGCTTTGTTCACAGGTGCTTTCAAGGCATTACATGCTTTAATATTGTTTTTAATTTATATACATAGATGATTTGCCACTTCAAGGAAGGTGATAAAGGGCCCTTAATCCACAGAACATGAGCTACTGTCTCTTTCAGATCAAAGCTAATTACCTGCCATTCCTCAGCCACAGGGTGACCTCTAAGGGTTTAACACTTCCTCGTTAACATAAATAAAACCTTGATTTAATGGACTTCAGAAATACAGGACAAAATACGCTGGGTTAATCAATTCAATAACAATGGACAAAGTTCATTAGTTATGGAATTGTCCATTATTGTTACTATGAGATACCCCTGTGGTTTAGCGCTTCTATTTGATTATAATAATAATAATAATGTTACTATGAGAGCAAAACAATCTTGTCTCTATCCACCACAATCACTAGTACTGGCCACCTGCTCCTCCTTATTAATCACATTAATGTAATAATAAATTGATATGTTACACCGGCAAACTTAAAAATATTCTATCAGTAGATGGAGCCACCCCAGCCCTTGACTCATAACTCATTATCTCCCATTCCCTAAGTGTTGTATAACCCTTACAGCTTTAGTGCTTCCCCCTAAATGTAATATTAACAACAGACATTAAAACCAAAATTGGAATATGCAGCAATAGTGTTGTGTTCACACCATAACAAAAATGTACAAGAAAGTGTAACATGTTACAAATGGCTGCCAAAGTTAAAATGAATTAAAACCTGAGCCACTTCCTTGGAACAAACCTAAATGGCTTATTTCCCAGGTGCTGTATGACCCCTAAGGATTCAGTGTTTTCCATAATATATTGTATGTTTTTAAGACTATAAACTAAAAATGTCTATTCTGTTTGATGGAGGAAAATATTGACAAAACCTCTAGTGTTCCAACAAACATTTCACCCAATATTTTCAAGTCGTGAAGTCATAGTGTCATACAGAATTCGGAGTCAATGTATGGAAGAGGATAAGCCCAGCTCCTTGAACTTGAGGGGTTTTTGAGAGTCCCTCACACATCAAAGCACCTCCTTAGAGAGGGTTTCATGTCATCATTGGAGCTATATGATAAATTCCATTGCCATCTCCTTATTGAAGCCTTTTGGTCTTAGCATTCAATCCCTTGTAGATTAATTTTCTGTTCCTTATTTCACTGTTCTTCCTTCATATTATTTCCACACACACCTTGGGTAATCAAAATGTGTTCTCTCTCAAGTACAGTATTTTCAACAACACTGATGCAGTTGCTGTGAACACAGTTTAAGGTTAGGTAAAAGGGCACAAGTGCAACTAATGCGAAATTTTATTGTGGCAACGTTTCACTCTCCAGGAGCTTTGTTAAGCCGTTACAGCTTGACAAAGTAATTCTACCAACATTAATTCAGTTTAAAGTCCTCAGCTGGAGCAGGGTATGCTGCTCTCTTTCACGGTTTTATTTTCAATGGTGATTTTCCAAATTAGCAAAGAAATTTTCAGTGCATATCATAGTTACATACACTTCTCACTGACATGTTCCATACTGTTACCATGTTCACCTCATTTGTTATAGACTGTCTTTCAAAGTACAGTATGTTGTAAGTGATGCACACTTATATGTAATGTCACATCCTTGTCCTTCACAATTCACACTTTTGTCACATCTTCAATAATCACAACAGTGTTACCTCTTGCTGACTCACGAAATCGTAATGACACGATTGCAAACAAACCATACCACGGGTGGGGTTCGAACCCCACCCGTGGCATGGTTTACCTCTTGCTGGTTCCTTAGCTATTCTAGTGTTTAATGCAATAAACTTGAATTCTTAATATTCTGCAGTTGAAGACTATGATCTACCATAGGCATTTTTTATTTTTCTAATTCTCATTCATCAACATACATTTGGGCTTGTCTCACAACTGTGTTTATGAGATGATACAACAGAATGACCCATGATTATCTTATGGAAGGGCACACTCCTCTACTACAAGGATTGTCAATATATTTTCATGGTGTGACTGTTTATCAGAGAACATAGACTTTCTTCTTTCCTGTTTCTCTTTCTTCCTTTTCCGTCTTCCTCTTCTTCTTCTCCTTCTTCAGGGAGTTTACAAGGCCACTCACAGCTTACAACACAGACTATTTACAACTTATTTTTCAATCCCCTGCAGATGATAATTAGTTTTTTTTTTTTTATTGGTGATCTGATTCACTAACATTGAATATCTCATTCTTATGATGACTTGTCCTTACTTCTAATTTCATTCTATTTCCTCCTCTTGCTGCTCTCTTTCTTAATTTTATGGCCCTCTCCAATGCAACACTAAAGAGCCTTTATGAGTTCAACTTTTTCACATATATTTTTTATCATACTATACTGTCATTGATGCAGATTCTATATACAGTAGGGCCCCGCTTTATGGCATTTCGCCTTACGTCGTTCCGCTAATACAGTGATTTCAAATTATGACCAAAACTTTCTATACGGCGAGTGGTCTTTCAAATACAGCACGCATCACCCGGTTTGTTTACATTCTCCGTGAGCACATCTCTCTATTATGTAATAATAATCACTCTTTGGGCACATTAAATGGCCTATTTTACATCAATATAGACATTTTCATTAATCCATCTATGATATTTTCTTCAAAATTATATAAGAAACACATTACATAGCATTTTAACATGTTGTTTATATACTATGGAGGTGTGGTAACTGGGCGGAGGGAAAACATTACGTGACTCCCCTTAATACATAACGCTTTTGTTTACAGTTCTCGGCATGAATTACTCATTATTTCTTCCTTTGTTTATGATGGCATCTAATGGTAGTTGACAGAAACGATTAAACTCGGTGAACATGGTATGTCGATGATAATAATATGGCTCTGGGCTACATTAAATATACTTATGTGTTCCTGTACCTAAGTAAACTTACACACTGTGCTGGCATGCAGGTACACATTAAAATCACTAAGAGTGTCTTATTAGTCTTGAAGACTCCATATTAATAATAATAATAACACACAATAATAATCACAATAATATAAACATTTTGCTTAATCTATCTAAATACACCACAAAGTAGAATAAATTAACATAAATATGAGATGTGGTAGCCAGGCGACTTGTAGGACTTGTGGTAGCCAGGTGACTTGTAGTCCAACATCAGAGAAAATGTGTACACTATAATATTACGGGGGGTAGCTAGAAAATTATTCCTTTCGTATGCCTTTACTCAGGACGTCATTTCTTCTGAAAATGATGTTACATGAATAACTTTCACCTCTCACCCTTCATTAAGACCATTAAGACTTCAAATATTTTAAGGTAAGTAATGAGTGTACTGTATATGCATTTTATCACTAAGGAGCTTTAAGCATCGTAGTATAGTATGTGTGGGTGGGGTGGCCAGGAGGGCTACCACTCCTGACTTCTTACAGTAAATATTAGTACGTACTCACCTTTTGCCCTACATTAAGACTACAAATATTTTGAGGTAAATAATGAGTGTACTGCCTAGTTCTATTGCTAACTTAATATGTATATGTTAGTGTAAACTTGTTATCTGGCATTTATATGCATTTTTAAATAAAAAAAAATGGAGTTCTGCTTTCCAGCGAAGTCTGCTTTCTGGCAGTAGCCTGGAACCTAACCTGCCGTATAAGTGGGGCCCTACTGTATGGCTTTCTGTCTGCAAGTGATGAGTTGCACAAGTGCTGACTATACAATAGTATCATATTCTTGAAAAGTTTTGCCTATCCTTCCATTTTTACTATGTACCCTACTTCTACTGTTCTTTCACACAGGGTTAAATAATCTTAACTCTTAAACACTCATGAATATTATTACAGTACTGCTGTATTTCTTGTGCTCTATTGTACTATAACAAATCAACACATCCACTGACCTTTTTATATTTAGTCTCCTGTAATTACTGATTTAGTAACAACAATTGTGACATCAAGGGAGGGTGTCCTGACACCAGTCTAGGACTCCTAATTAAATTAATTGGAACTACCATCCCTTCCTTGGATCAAACCTTATTACCTTCCTTTTTCCAGCAGGTGCTATATGACTCCTCTGGGTAGAATGCTTCCCCGATAATGTAATAATAATAATAATCACAATTGTGCCATAAACTTTCCTTGTATTGTGTACTATACTTAGTACAGGTCCCACAGCTTACAAATGCTTTACATGACTGTGCCATACACTTCATCTTGTACAGTATAGTATACTAAGTACAGATCCATGGGCTTAGAAATGTTCCACCACAAACATCCACACTTATAAACCCATTCCAAGTCACAGTAGGAACGTATGAAACAATCATCCTTTGTTCTATTGTTTTTCTATATAAATAATGCTGGGAACCTTATATATGCTCAATCTACAATAATGCTTACTCTCTCTTGTCCATTATTTTCATTTGTACAGAGGGATCACACTTGCTCTTTGATAATACTGGGACCCATTCCCTTATTTCATATACACAGTAAACAAAATGTACAAACCAAAAATCCCACCTGCTACCAGCATGTCAGTCTTCTTCCCAACCACCCTGCTGCCATTCATAATTTCACCAATTTTAGTGCCGAGGCCAAGAGGATTGAGGAAAGACAATGCAAGCTATATCTAGTGCCTGGAAGAACATAGGTAATATGATTACTACACATAAATTACTCCAAGGCATGAACAAATTAAACAAACACATTCATTACCAGGGAATATCCAGGTAAGGTGACATGGACAACAACAACAACAAAAAAAAAATGTACCTCCATCTGAGTCATGGAGATAGAACCATCAAGTCCAGCAAATAGATGTTTTGTTGTGCCCTCAGTGCCAGTACCATTAAGTGGGTCACCTAAGGTCAAGGCCCATTATATGAATGATTCCAAATTAAAAACATGTTCTTTTTTAATAAAGACTTGCATTTCCAAACAGAGTTTGTGTGTTGACGAAGATGTTTCTAGCACACAAGAGAGGCTGTAAACAGTACGATGAGAGTGCTTCTAACATGACAAGAGTTTCTAGCACATGAGAAGGCTGTAAACAGTGGGATTTCCCTTTACAGTAAACCAACATAAGAGGTGTAAAGAAGCAGAATGAGCTAGATAACGACAGTTAAGCTGCCTGCATACAGTGATTCAAATGTGAATATGATAGAGCAGACTCACAGCAGTCAATCATGAATTAAGAGATTAGACCCAAGTGCTGGAGCTCCTTCCTTCCCCCTTCCCCTATAAACTAGAATCCAAAGGTAATTATACAGTCATCACTTCTCTTATAGTCTTCTATGTAGTGCAATTTGTTTGTAAATGCAACTGAGAAAGTGTATCAAAAAATGAACCAAACATACTATAAAGGTCTTTCACTGTGCTATTCATTGTGGATGTACTTTTTCAATCGTATTTGCAACAAGAAAACTGCACCATACAGAGCTGTGCAAGAGAGCTGATTGTACATAAACTTGTGCCATGATCCCTCTCGTACTTCAGTTATTCACAAATCAAAAACATTAATAGGTCATTTATATTAATACACATCCATCTGAGTAAATTATACCCGATATAAAACCCTCATGAACAAGTGAATAATTTTATCCATACTATAACAGTATCAAACTAAACTGCCTTCTTTGTTTACTGTTTACAGAGCTTGGTGAGTGCATCCACATACTGTCTAATGGAATAATTTGGTACACTATTTAAATATCATATTATTTATACATTTATATTTGTTTTTAATATGGGTAATGGTGATTATTTGTGGACCCCAGATGGCATGCATCCTGTCACAGCCCATCCAATTAATAATAAACAGCATTTCATTGTTTCTAAGATAGTTAAATGAGTGTTTAATGAGCCTTACACAATGATTATCTGACAGATCTTCTATTGCATTTTGTGGGTCGCTGTTTTCTGTCCATGCATCACTTTTTATCAAATTTACCTTGTACAGTATTTCATATATGCCATTGTGTTATAATTGGATAATTTTCATTGATAGAGTACAATCTGACTTAACTAAACCCAACACAACCTAACCTAAATATTGTAAATCAAGATATTGGCTACAAATTGTATGAGAAATCCACATAGTTTTGTTTGTCAGTTTTGTTGAAGAGTCGGAGAGAAAGTTGTACATACATGTTTAAAAATTATGTGAGGTATAAAATGTCTTATGTATAAATTAGTTTTGATAATTAAAACAAAAATGATCAGACCAAGAGAGTGCATTTGGGAAGTTTCACAGATACTTAATGTTTTATCTATTTTTACCATTGCTACCATTTTGTATAGTAAAATTTATTACCATAATGATCAATAATGAATGGTGCCATAATATTGTGTTCCTTAAGTGTTAAAATTCCTGTATTTTTTTAGCAAGGAAAGAGGTTTACTGCACAAAGTATGGTTTTTTGATGGCTATGTGTTGCTACACAGCAGAAGCCCTTTGTGTCTGACATTAGCAGTAGTGGTTGTCAATAAATATGGTTAGTTACTATTAAATTTCTTGCATAACACACAGTCAAGAAATTAAAAATCCAAATAAAAGTATATTTTGTATGTCTCACTGATTACTATATTCTTGGGGGAAGTGTTAAACCCATATGGCTATATTTTGCCTGGGAGGGCTGTGGGCATTATCAAGTTTGATCCAAGGAGAGGATAGCTCCAATTCCTTGAATCATGAGCCCTTCAACAGCATCAAGGCACCCCCCTGGAAGAGTACACTATGTTAAATCCTCGCTTCTTTCCTTCCTTTCCCCTGACCAGGTGTGTGTTTGACACAGTCATCAGTTGGGCATTCAGAACAGCCTCATGGGAGATAAGGTACAGTGGAACCTTGGTACTCGAACTTAATTCGTTCCAGAAGGCTGTTCGAGTGCCAATCTGTTTGAGTACTGAACAAATTTTTCCCAACCAATTTTGTTTTTGGTTGGCTGCTATCACTAATCTTTGTAGGCCCCATGGTGACTTATTTATACAAATAATATAAAAACACCAAAAAATGCGAAGAAACAAGAAATAGTTTACAGTGAAGTTCTGGCAGGTCGTGTTTGTTTGGTCGAGTGCCGAGCAAACGGTCGACTACCGAGCAATTTTTTTACCGAACAAAGCGTTCAAATACCAAATTGTTCGATTACCAAGGTTTCACTGCATATTGATGCTTCTGATCTGATGTCAGTCTCCCTCCCCAGCTTCCCTCTTCAGCACACTAAAGAGTGGTAAAATAATCACTGCTATAGTGTCCTCTGTGGATGTGAATCATGTAATAGATACTCCGACCTAAAACTGCTCCTCTCTTTAATTTATTTTAACAAATTTAAAATTAAATGGAAATCAGGATTACTAAATAATCAAAGATAACAGGTTGGTTAATTATAAGGAAGTATGCAAAACAACCACAAGGGAGTTGAATGATAGCTCTAGGCCTTTTGTGTTGCAATTGACACATCAAGAGAAATGAGTAGGAAGTCCAAGCAGATTAGTTCAGGGGAACATTCTAGTTCAAGCTAGAACATTCCCTTGAACTAACCTGCTTGGGCTTCCTACTCATTTCTGCAACATTGCAAACTCCTGGTGATGTGTTTATTTGCAATACAGAAGTCCTAGAGCTATCATTCAACTCACCCCGTGGTTGTTTTGCATCTTGTATCGCTTGTTCGCGATTATCGCATAAGGAAATATGTTGCTAGTATGACAAGATTTGTTTTGAATGCGTGTGGTCTATCCTCAGTGATAATTTTTCTGGTTTTGGATACCAATAAGATACAAAGCAAGATACAGTATGTAGAACTGCATTCACATGTATTAATAATGGGGTAATAACTTACAAAATAATATAGTTAGAGAAGTACGTATATACAACTTAGAAATTGGTATGAGCGAATTTAGCCAAAAAATGGAAGCATGTCAGGTGAATATGATACAGCAATTATTGTATTTAGGATTCTTAGTCTTCTTTGTGGATATGTGTATAGGACTCTACTGTGATTTGTGTGTTCCCATACAAAATGTACATGTAAGCTAATCTTCCATATATACAAAAGTTTTGCTAGTGATATGTTATTGGTAGAGAGTTTATATTTTATTTTCTGCCCATAGCACAAATCAAGTGTATGCCAAAGATGTTTTTTATAGGTCATGTACTGTATCATTATGAAATCCACTGCTAGACTTAAAAATGAGTGCAGGGAAAACCATATGAACAATCCCACCGTTTATTACAACTTGGAAGATAAACTCAGCAGCAGTGGCTAGATACACTCTCTCTCCATAAATCTAACTACGTATATATTACTGATAACCTTTTCATTACAAACACATGCCCCCTCTATGCTCCAGAGTACGTATTTTGTATGTTATGGTCATGTCTGTCACAGGATATATACCTTGAGGGGTTTATTTCTCTCAGCATATATATGATGAGAGTTTAATTTAATCCCTATTTTATATATTACAGCATTTTAGCCTGGTGGTGAAAGGGTTACCATGTGACCTTAACGACCCTTGTATAGTTGATAGGTTTTACACCCCCATTAACCAACCCTCTCTCTGCTAATTCTTCATTTTTGTCAACGATATAATACCTAGCTCTTGCATTCTTTGTGTACTACTGGATGAGAGTTCAACACACATGCTAAATGCACAAGAAAAGATAGCATTGTTATTACTATTATCATTATTTTTATAATTGAGAAAGCATTAAACCAGTATGAGTTATACAGCACTTGGGGAATGGGAGGCAATTAGGTTTCATTCAAGAAAGATTCCAGGCAGCTGTTGATGTTATTCTGTTCATGTGTAGTTCAGAGGACAGTGGTGGCAGACAGTGGTACAGTTCAGAGGAGAGTGGTGTAATTCAGAGGACAGTGGTGGCAGACAGTGGTACAGTTCAGAGGAGAGTGGTGTAATTCAGAGGACAGTGGTGGCAGACAGTGGTACAGTTCAGAGGAGAGTGGTGTAATTCAGAGGCCAGTGGTGGCAGACAGTGGTACAGTTCAGAGGAGAGTGGTGTAATTCAGAGGCCAGTGGTGGCAGACAGAGGTGTAATTCAGAGGCCAGTGGTGGCAGACAGAGGTACAGTTCAGAGGAGAGTGGTGTAATTCAGAGGCCAGTGGTGGCAGACAGAGGTACAGTTCAGAGGAGAGTGGTGTAATTCAGAGGACAGTGGTGGCAGACAGAGGTACAGTTCAGAGGAGAGTGGTGTAATTCAGAGGCCAGTGGTGGCAGACAGAGGTACAGTTCAGAGGAGAGTGGTGTAATTCAGAGGACAGTGGTGGCAGACAGAGGTACAGTTCAGAGGAGAGTGGTGTAATTCAGAGGACAGTGGTGGCAGACAGAGGTACAGTTCAGAGGAGAGTGGTGTAATTCAGAGGACAGTGGTGGCAGACAGAGGTACAGTTCAGAGGAGGGTGGTGTAATTCAGAGGACAGTGGTGGCAGACAGTGGTACAGTTCAGAGGAGAGTGGTGTAATTCAGAGGCCAGTGGTGGCAGACAGAGGTACAGTTCAGAGGAGAGTGGTGTAATTCAGAGGACAGTGGTGGCAGACAGTGGTACAGTTCAGAGGAGAGTGGTGTAATTCAGAGGCCAGTGGTGTGGTTCAGAGGCCAGTGGTGGCAGACAGTGGTACAGTTCAGAGGAGAGTGGTGGCAGACAGAGGTACAGTTAAGAGAGTGGTGTGGTTCAGAGGCCAGTGGTGGCAGACAGTGGTACAATTCAGAGGCCAGTGGTGGCAGACAGTGGTACAATTCAGAGGCCAGTGGTGGCAGACAGTGGTACAGTTCAGAGGAGAGTGGTGTAGTTCAGAGTCCAGTGGTGGCAGACAGAGGTACAGTTCAGAGAAAAGTGGTGTAGTTCAGGCCAGTGGTGGCAGACAGAGATACAGTTAAGAGAGTGGTGTGGTTCAGAGGCCAGTGGTGGCAGACAGTGGTACAATTCAGAGGCCAGTGGTGGCAGACAGTGGTACAATTCAGAGGCCAGTGGTGGCAGACAGTGGTACAATTCAGAGGCCAGTGGTGGCAGACAGTGGTACAATTCAGAGGCCAGTGGTGGCAGACAGTGGTACAATTCAGAGGCCAGTGGTGGCAGACAGTGGTACAATTCAGAGGCCAGTGGTGGCAGACAGTGGTACAATTCAGAGGCCAGTGGTGGCAGACAGTGGTACAATTCAGAGGCCAGTGATGGCAGACAGTGGTACAATTCAGAGGCCAGTGGTGGCAGACAGTGGTACAATTCAGAGGCCAGTGGTGGCAGACAGTGGTACAATTCAGAGGCCAGTGGTGGCAGACAGTGGTACAATTCAGAGGCCAGTGGTGGCAGACAGTGGTACAATTCAGAGGCCAGTGGTGGCAGACAGTGGTACAATTCAGAGGCCAGTGGTGGCAGACAGTGGTACAATTCAGACGCCAGTGGTGGCAGACAGTGGTACAATTCAGAGGCCAGTGGTGGCAGACAGTGGTGCAGTTCAGAGGGCAGGTTTAGGGTAAGGAACAGTGGTGGCACCATGGGAAGGCTTGAGGGGAGGATTTAATCTCCCAAAAAATTCCATCCGCCCCCAAATAAAAATAGTAATAATAATTCTGCTTCAAAACAAGTCTCTTAGGCCTCCCCTTCCAACCAGCTAACAACCCATAAGCCCCCGGTTTAGAAATTCTGGCACGACCCTTGGCAAGGGATATTCCTAAACTATAAGAAAGGTTTTTATAGTGTTATACAAAAGCTACTTAGCAAACTGGAGAAGCAAGCCAAGATAACAGTAAAGGTATTAGCAAAGAAAAGGAAATGCCTCAAAACTAGAAAACAAAGCATCACTACAAGGATGAAGGAGTCCCACAAGGATCAATACTGGTGAATTGCTATTCCTAGTTTGGACAATGCAACACCATCATAATGACAGTGATTGCATTCAAGAGTTAAAACAGCACTAAAAAATGGCCAATATACTTTTAATTTTTTCTTAATTTTTTTAAACGTACATGACTATTTGGTGCTTGTATAATAAGCTATTTTTCTGGTAAAAATAAGGCCGAGAAATGTGGATTTTTACTCTAACTTTGCCTATTAATTGCATAGGAAAAATTTACTGAATTTTGGAATATATTTTTCTCAGATTTTTAAGTCAAATTCCTATACCTTTTTGTATACACATATAACCATTTGGTGTATGTGTGCTATGCTCATATTTGTAAGTGAAAATAAATCTAGAAATGTGGATTTTTTCTGCCAGACCTTGCCAGGGCCAATGAGGGGAGATGGGTGTTCAGTCGGTACATTGGTCTGGGGCCTGGCTGTGAGTCTCTGAAGGGGCCCCATAGCCATAGATGTTTATTTTTATTTTTTCATTTGATTATTTTTGGTAATTTCAACTATTTTTAGTTTATTTAGAAAGATAATTATGTAAAATTCACTTAGACTGAGGGCCCTCAACCTCCCCCCAGGGGCCCCAAAGCAGTCTTGTTCTGCCTTGCAAAATTTCTCTAGGAGGCCCTGGTCCTTGCTCTCCTAGCATACCACCATTTGCTCTGCACTAACAAACATGTGCCACTACTTCCCTTCCAGAAATACAGCTGAAGCATTAAAAAATATAAACAATGAAAGCCACAGTTTGTGTTACACTAGAAATTGCATTCTAATAGTTCCTCTTACAACTGCATTCCAGTGCATTAATAACCTAACAACAGAAATAAAATCATACATATTTTGGTTTCCAGATGATGCCAATTTAATGAAAACCTAAACTGAAGAGAATACGCGAAATTTGTAATGACACGATTGTAAAGAAACCATGAAAGAACAAAAAGGCGCAATACCTTGACTGGAACAATACACATAAAAAACCCACAAATGGGAGAGAGAGAAGCTCATGATGACGTTTCGGTTCAACCTGAAACCATTGACAGTTACAGTGTGACTTTGTAAATGGCTCAAGTCAAACCAAAATGTCATCGTAACCTTCTCTCTCCTACGTACAGGTTATTTGTGTATAAACCATGGAATGGGTGTGATTTGAACCCACAGCGAGTAGAGTCCTGGCCTGGAGTTTTAGGACTCACTTGCTATGGGTTTAAACCCCACCCATTCCATTTTTTTTTTTGAAGAGAATAAAGGACATGCTGCTACTCACATTTAACCTCAGCAAAAATAAAGTTATAAAGCAGGTGGATGGGGAAAGGGGCCGAAGACCCAGTACTTCTACCATCTTAGCCATCCTGGGAGAAAAAATAAAAATAAAATAAATAAAATAAAAAATTAATTTTATTTCATTGCAGGTATACATAGGTATTGGTAGTTACAATCATAAAACTGAAATGCAAGGAGAGCCACTGGCATGCCATGGCATTAGGGGCAGCTTAATCTACTGACTTATATACTATGTACTACTAGAGAAATTGATTGAGTTTATTCTAGTTACAGTGGACCCCCGAGTTTCGTAAACCCCGGAAACCGTACAATTATGTAAGTATAATATTGTAAGTGCTTGTGGAAGTGTATTTTTGGGGGTCTGAAATAGACTAACCTACGTGACATTTTTCCTTAAGGGAGTAAATTCGTTCGGTAATGGCGCTTGAGCAGACTTCAGGAGTGAAGTTTTTACGAAACTCGGGGGTCCACTGTATATATTTTATTTCAAATTACAATATGATGATACTAATTTTTTTTTTTATAAACACATCGGCCGATTCCCACCAAGGCAGGGTGGCCCGAAAAAGAAAAACTTTCATCATCATTCACTCCATCACTGTCTTGCCAGAGGGGTGCTTTACACTACAGTTATAAAACTGAAACATTAACACCCCTCCTTCAGAGTGCAGACACTGTACTTCCCATCTATACTATACTATTAAAATGACAATACTAGAGAAATTGATTGAGTTTATTCTAGTTGTATATTTTATTTCAAATTACAATATGTTGATGCTATACTAGTAAAATAACAATACTAGAGAAATTTATTGAGTTTATTCTAGCTATATTTTTTTATTTCAAATTACAATATAATGATACTATACTATTAAAATGACAATATGATGATATTAAATTGCAACATGTGTTCAGGAGGATGATAATATAAAACTGAGATTATCTTAAGGAAAATAACATTGAGCATTTTTGAAAGTAGTTACAGTATGAGTATTTTGTTTAGGGTGAGTACGTGATTTTTGAGAAGAGTCTTAAATTGATTTTCAGACAAGGTTAACTTAATATTTACTGGTAATGAATTCCAGATTCTGGGGCCCTTTATGTGCATAGAATTTTTACATTGATTGGTATGGACTCGGGGTATGTCAAAAAGTAATCTGTCTTGTGTTGTGATCGTGGGACCTATTAAAGTTGTTGAGGAGAATTTTGAGCGGAGGGTTGACATTAGCATGTAGAGTTTTATGTATGTAGTAGGCACATGAATAGGTATGAATGTTTTTTACGTGAGTAGTTTTAAAGTTTTGAATATAGGTGGAGTATGCTGTCTAGAGTGGGAATTTATCATCATCCTGACTGCAGCTCTTACAAACAATTATAGGAAAAAACTACAAACAGCTGTTACACCAAACCTGTGACCTGAAGTGCATTATAAACAGTATTAACATAGGCAGAACAGCTAAGCTTGCAAACACATTTGTTTCATTCAAGAATCTACACAAATATTCACTTAGGTAAAGTTTTACATATTTCATACGTGCCACTCGTACTTGAGTATTCCTCACTTATATATAGCTCACACCTAGTGTTGAGGCGTGCATGCATGCGTGTTAGGAGTAAAACAAAATGAAAGTTTAGAAAATCCAAAGGAATGCATTCAAATTGGCATCCAAGCTGTAGAGAATGACTAATGAAGGAAGAATGCAAAATTTAAGCCTTCAGTCCTTATAGGAACACAGAACTAGAGTGGATATGATTATGATATACAAAATACTACAGGACAGATAGGGTACAAAAGGATAGGTTCTTCATGAGACAGGGATTTAAGAAAACATTTCTTCACCATAAAGATTTATCACAGATTTTGCTGCTGAAACAGCTAGTTTATTATGCACCCCATATCCATCTTGTGGATGGTAGCACAAGAGCATAGGGATACACAACAGACCTCAAAAATAAGCCCCAAAAGGCTCAACTGGAGTACATCTGGATAATATCTACAACAAACTCATCTGTTAAAAAGAAATTTAGAATATTAACTTAGTATGTCTTGTAACTTACTTTCAACATCTTCACCATAAAAGTAGATAAAAAAAATATAAACTTAATGACACTGGATGCAGAATCAAAACACAAGTTGAAGAGAAATCAGCATGACAAGGCTATCAGTGTCAATTCAAACATAATGAGACAGACCAAGAGCTAGAACACAACCACTACTTTAACAAAAGAACATTATTTGTTTTATCATGTTCACAGTCGGAGAATTATACAACATTAGCCATTGCTGCTACTAAATGTTTTATCGTGTTCACAGTTGGACAATTCTGTGGCAATATCAGCCATTGTTGCTAAGTTTGTCCACCACCCACTGTACAGTCCCCTCACCTGTTTCAATAACTGTTTTGCTCATATCTCAGGTAGATCTTGGCATTTATTATCCAGTTGAATTTAGACAGAGTATAAATTATATATTAATTTCATTATGTACAGTATACCACCAATGAAAACATGCTTAGTTAACTGGTTACCAGTGCCTGGATATAATGTTCTACTTCAATTTGCAGATCAAGAGAGGGTTAGTATTTGTGTATCATGATCAATGTACTTTCCGCATAGACCATTGGCTGCACTACTGGTCTTTACTGAAAACCATACGTTTTTAAACAATTTCTTAGATTTTTTCTGCATCTTATAATTTCCAAGTCCCCCTAGATTGAAATGCTGGCTTAAGCCCCCTTGATTGAAATGCTGGCATAAGTCCCCTAGATTGAAATGCTGGCTAAAACCCCCTACATTGAAATGCTGGCTTAAGCCCCCAGACTGAAATCCTGGCTGCGCTACTGGTATAGACCATCTGCACAGAATTCATAAATTTATGTTAACAGCATTTTAAAGGAATAATGTTTCTGCAGAATGCATATCTTAGATTAATATCATTTTTGTATTTTTTTTTTTTTTTTAGAATTTTGAAAAAAACTCATTTGCATGCTGAATACAATTTCCTTATTAGATACGGCATTCGAATTTTCAGGATAAAGAATAATTCATTACTAACCCAGAAATTGGAAATAATAAGATGATATCCCCATTCATCCTGGACAATTATAAAGACGTGACTTTATAACCGTCCAGGGATTAAATATTGTCTACTTTCTAGTTTCAGTTTATGGATTATCATTGTATTCAGTTATTACTGAATGTTGGTCCTCAATGAAACTGCTTTAATGGACATTTTACAATGCTTATAACCTATTTATAGCATGGAATAAATCATTATTTCTTGTGCAAATTGTCATTTTTGATATTAGCAAAAGCAATATCTTTATAATGACTAATGCCACATTAGGGCCAATCAGTGGTTAGTATTTGAGTTGGTCAACATGTTTAGCCAATTACAGTGAACATAAACAATGGACAACCTATTGGTTCTGTTGTTACATTATGTTAGGTTATGTCAGACTAATTTATGATGGGTTAGGTTATGTTGGGTTGGGTTGGGTTAGGTTAGGTTATGTTGGGTTGGGTTAGGTTAGGTTATGTTATGTTGGGTTGGGTTAGGTTAGGTTATGTTGGGTTAGGTTAGGTTATGTTGGGTTAGGTTAGGTTATGTTGGGTTAGGTTATGTTAGATTAGGTTATGTTAGATTAGGTTATGTTAGATTAGGTTATGTTAGATTAGGTTATGTTGGTTAGGTTATGTAAGGTTAGGTTATGTTGGGTAGGGTTAGGTTTCATTAGGCTTTTTCCTCAATTACACAACAAAAAACTATTTCCATGGCAGAATCCACTTAATATTGGACATATTAAACTATATTTATTGCCAAAACAGACCAAGGACCAACAATCAATACGTATATTACTTCAATTTTGAAAATAAGCACCAAGCCCATATGGATCATTATTACATTAAAAATGAAGCACCAAATTTATATGGGTCATTCAATGCAAACTTGTGGGATAGTTGTGAATTGTTCTAGTAATTGTATAGTGACATTTATTCATCACATTAAAAAATAAATTGTTATTTAGCTTACTGCTTCCTGTGTTTCGCTGATGAGTAATTACCCTCGCATATCTAGCAGATGTCAACAGTGCTTTTTCATGACTCACAAAATCGTAATAACACAACTGCATACAAACCACGGAATGGGTGGGGAGTGAATCCATGGCAAGCGAGTAATTTTTTTTTTAGTGCTTTAGCATCCCACACAAGTTAAAACAGTGCAATGGTTCTCCTAACGTACTGCTTCTAACACACCAAACGTTCTCAAAAAACAACCTCCTTTGCAAATTAGTATTAAATTGTATCCCAAACGTAAAAATACTGTATTCCTCTTTTCTGTCGAAGTTACTAAAGCACACAGACTGAACTGCATATTCCATTACATGTAATGGAAATACAGAAATTTTAGTATAGTACAAAATAAAAAAGAAGCCTTCCTCATCCTGTCATATTTCAAATCAGTAATTTAGTGATAAGATCTGTCATAGAAAACTCCACAATATTTTAGTTACAGAATTTTATCATCAAATTTCAGACAATACTGAATGGTTATTATGTTAGTAGGAATTAAATTTATATAGTATAAGTATTTAACATACATCATAGTACAGCATATAAATATTCTTAAATGCTTAAAATTTTATATATTAATTATTAACCAGCTTAGCTGTTAATTTTTTATCATTTGTAAATCCTAATTATTCTAATTTATTAGTGACACTGAAAATACAAAATTAGGATTAATATATTCACAAAAATATAAACCCTGTTACTGTTAATGTTGAATTTAAAATTGCAGTTCAGTTAGAATAGTTTGAAAGTTTGTAACATGAGTTGAAATTTTGAGGCACTCAAAAAACAATTGGGGCATACTTTTCTAATGCAACTCAAAAGTAAATTTTAGTAGGTCAACATACATGATATACAGACAAACTTAGTTTTATAATCTAAGCCAAATTTATGCAAATCTCATAAATCTTGAGCTCATTATTATTAGTCTGTCTTGTTTACATTATGTCAGAATTAACTATGATTGGAGATCACATACAAATAGTTTAATATTGTCTTGTACAAATACTACTTAGCCACAGTTTTTTAATGCCTGGCCTAAGATAAATAAAATTATGAATTTTATCATGAATATAGAACATGGTATAGATATTCATTACCTGATAAAGATATAGTACAGTGGACCCCCGAGTTTCGTAAAAACTTCACTCCTGAAGTCTGCTCAAGTGCCATTACCGAACGAATTTACTCCCTTAAGGAAAAATTTCACTTAGGTTAGTCTATTTCAGACCCCCAAAAATACACTTCCACAAGAACTTACAAAATTATACTTACATAATTGCACGATTTCCGGGGTATTCGTTAACCGAGGGTCCACTGTACTTGGTCAGGTTATTCTTTTTTGTTATTGTATGTGTTAACATGGACAGGGCATTATTTAGATCCAAAATTCCATTATTTATATTTTTATTGCTTGGCTTTAAGTTACTGTACCAATAACCATAATTTTATAAATAGTTACCAATATTTCTGTGGTCAAACTGTACATATTGTGATACAAAAATTTCAGATTGAAAAATACAGTATCCTGATTTGTTTCATATATTTCTTATGCTAATTCAGACAGTGTCATTAGGGAAATTTAAGGTTTCAGCATTGCTTTGAATATTCTAATATAATTGGAATTATAAGATCTGGGTATCATGGTGGCCCATCTCAGTAGCTACTCTTTATGCCTTGTAAATCCCGAGCATGATCGTGTTGCAAAATCTGAGCACACAGCGTTGCAACAGAGAAGTTTATAAATACTGAAAGTAGATTACCATCAATTACCCAATATTTAATATGGTATTTTTGTTGTCTGACATGGTCTAACTTTTTGTACTACATCATTAATGTACTCATTATACATGTTGGCGTACATCAATTTTTTTGTTTACGGAGTATGGCGATTTGATTTGCAACAAGTGTGAATAACGTTCCCAACCGGGAGCTTTATTATTCACTGGAATTACAATGTTTCTAGTTGTTGACCCAGTCATGTTTTAATAGGAAGACCCATACTCCTTGAACAAAATTTGTTTTAATTTCACAACATTGTGGAATCTCATTTCGTATAGTTCAATGTTATGGAGAGATTATACAGTCGTACTGTATCTGACTGTAAATTCTGGCTATCCTTTGTTCTTGTTTGTTGGAATTATAGCATATCCTAGGGTCACATTAACCTAATAGTGTTATGTGTGTGTCATGAAAAAATAAAATGGCAAAAATTTATGATTGTAAGAGTGCTAATATCATTGCCCAGTTTCAGAAAGGGTTGCTCTCGTAATTGGGCCACCATTGCCAAAACATTAATTTTTTCATGCAGGTCATTTGCCTGTAAATTATTAATTATTTCATAACATTTGTCTTTAAGGGCAGCCCATAGATGATCACTGAAGCAATACAATAATGTGGTTAAAATGGGAGCATTTTGTATCTCCCTACTGTACATAGTGTATTCCAAAACATTTATCATATAACTTGCTGAATCAATTTTGGGTGTTCAAAATGTATAATACATTTTGTATATTTTGTGTAACATCCTCTTTGAGATAACGAACATTATTTATTTCATAGGTGATGTGTATTTTGACACCCACTGCAATGCTTAGTCTTCTGTATTTATATTGTACAGTATTACAGTGGTACATCAGCGCATTTTATAACATGAATGCGTAACAAATTAAATTCTTAAAGCAAATAATTTAAAGACATTCTTTGTGGGAAGTGATAATAACATTCCTATTCATGTTGTAGTCACAAATCCCATCATTTCAACCTTTCCAGTTGATTACTTAAAACATCTACTGTGTTTTTCTTCCATGAATGATATTTGTGCTGAATTAGTTTCAACTTGTTATAATTTGTGCTTACTACTGCAGAGCAGTTCTTTTCCCGTTAAAATTATTTAAAAAATACAGAACGTCTGAGGATAAGATGAAGAGCATATGACTTTATTTTCCTTAGTGTATATAAGTTAACCCTTTGACTGTTTCGGTCGTATATATACGTCTTATGAGCCAGTGTTTCGGACATAGAATGACAGTTTCAGAATGGGGCCTCCGACAGTCAAAGGGTTAAGAAGTACTAGGACTAACAATTATAATGGCTAAAAAAGACCATGATGAATAGAGTAGGGTTTTTTGTGGCTTGGAAACTGGCATACTGAATGACAAAATATTTTTAATTTTGAATGGATGTGCACATAAATTAGAAACTATAGAAAGTGAATGTCATTAATCACACTGATCAAATTATTCTATATAAAAATCAAACTCTGAATATACTGACCAATAGTATAATATAATCACAATCCGGGTGAATTATATTCTAACTTAATGGGACTTTACAGCATTATTTAGCTAGTCTAAGTGTGAAATATGATAGTTTTAAGACCAGTTACTACACAAGACAAGAGATGAAGTATTTGTCATGAGTTAATCTGCAGTAGATATTTGTTACCTCAAGATCCTTTTGTAAAGTTACATGTGTAGGTGACTGAGATATAAGCAAACATCTGTAATAGAATAATCTGCAATACAAATGGAATTTTAAGTACAGTATTCTTAAGCTGTGGTCATGGTATGAGTAGGATTTTGGAGGCCTTTAGAAACTAATTGCACCGCAACTCTAATTACTTCTCTCAGGGCAAGGACTCCTGGTATAGTATTAAATGAAACAAAAAAAATTAAAAATTTACAAAAAAAAAAAATGGACTTTTTGTCCTGAGATTTTCATGTGTCAATATTTATAACAAGGGTAATCTCACAGGTGATGCAATATCTTCCTACGAGTCACCTATGCAATTATCGCAGCCCCAGCCAATATTTCCTTCCCTACTTATTCTGTCACATGGGTGCCATGTCAGGATGCTGAGCACTACTCTCACAGTAGTAGCTCACTCTTTTGTAGATCATGTATAATAATATGAATGACAATACCTATTTAATGTTTTATTTAGCCTTTACATTCACGAGTTTCAGCTCTGAGCAAATCTCCATATTTCATATAAAGTTCCTTTATATAGTGCAGTTTTTTTGGTAAGTGGTCCAAGTTTGACCAAAACGTCATCATACGTTTATTTCTCCTACGTGCGAATTGTGTATACAAATACATTTCAACATTATACTACAATGTTTATATAGAAATGAGTGATATTGGAGTGCATGTTGAAAGCCCATGGTTATGTGGAGCATTACAGGCAAGCTTAAGCCTAACTTAAGACACGATTGTAAGAAAATTTTATTTTGGATTATAGTCTATTAAGTTTTTTTTTTTTTACATTAGATGACATTATACCTAGAGAGGGTTTCAGGAATCAATGCCCCTGCAGCCCAGTATGTGACCAGGTACTATTTTTTGCATTATATGACATTCAATTCAAAAACTCGAGTTTGATTCAGTTTAAGAACTCAAAAAAATAATTTGGGATTGAAAATTGAAAATGGCCTTCATATATATCATGCTATTTGGTTTTCAATAACTTTTTCAAATATATACTATTTGCAAAAAATCACACTATACTATAAAATAGCTTTATAAAAGATTATTTTCATTTCTAAAATCTCTATTATTCCACAGTATTCATGATGAAGCACTAAACCTGTAAGGACATACACAACCCCTAAGGAATGGCAGGCAATCAGGCTTAATTCAAGGAAGGAGGATAGCTCAAATTCCTTGGATCCAGATCCTTCCAGTCTCAAGGACCCCCCCCCTCTTAATTACCTAGCAGCTTCAAAGAATTTGTCTTGGGTCTAATTGGAGAACTCTTGATGGATGCTGGGGAGGGGTTCTTGATCCTAGAAATTGAACCTTACTTTCCCTTCCTTGGATTGAACTTGACTGCTTATCCCCCTACACCTGTACTCACCTATTTGTGGTTGCAGGGGTCAATTCACAGCTCCTGGCCCTGCCTCATTGCTGGTTGCTACCAAGTTCACTCTTTCCCTGCTCCATGAACTTTATCGTATCTCTTCTTAAAGCTATATATGGATCCTGCTTCCACTACATCACTCTCCAGATAGTTCCACCTCCTGATAACTATGACTAAGGAAATACTTCCTAACATTCCTGTGACTCATCTGAGTTTTGAACTTAAGGTTGTGACCCCTTGTTGCTGTGTTCCATCACTGAAACATTCTGTCCCTATCCACCTTATCAATTCCTCTCAGTATTTTATATGTAGTTATGTTCCCCCTATCCCTCTTGTCCTCCAGTGTAGTCAGGTTGATTTCCCTTAACTTCTCTTCTTGTGTCAATCTTTGAGTAACACTAGTACAGTCAGGCTCCGCTTATACAGCAGGTTAGGTTCCGGGCTATTGCTGTAAAGCAAAAATAGCTGTAAAGTGAAACGTAGCCACTGCCCCCCCCCTTTTTTCACTTTCAAATGTATATAAAAGCCTGATAACATACTATTTACACTATCATACATTCAGTGAGCAATAGAACTAGGCCTAAAAATCATATACAGTACACACATTACTTACCTTAAGATATTTTCGTCCTTAGCATATAGTGAGTGGTGAATATATTTACTGTAGAAGTCTGCATAGATGAAAAACGGGGATAATTGAAAAATGCTGCATTATCGAAATGCTGTAAAGCAAAGTGCTGTAAAGTGGGGCCCTCCTGTACAATACCTAAATGGTAAAGTGTTCTTGATTCCAGGAATTGAAGCTACCCTTTTTAAAAATGAACACTGAACACACACTGTTAACCTTTCACTCAGATTAACCCAGGAGGGTTAATAACCCGATAAAGCCAAACCCAGGATTCAACCTGGGTCCTTTCGGTTGTGAGCCAAACATGCTACTGTACCACTGGACTGAACCTTCAAGGCACTGTACAACTCCTATGGGTTTAGCACTCTCTGTGAATGAAATATGAAAAAAAATGCTAAACCTGTATGGGCTCAATTGGTAGCAGCTTCAGCTCACAACTGAAGGACTGGTTCAATTCCAGACAAGTGGTAACATTGCCCCTGTTCTCCTAGTAGTAAGTAGGCACCTGGGTGTCAGACAACTGGTGTGGGTTGCATCCTGGGCAGGATTAACAGACCACAATGAAAATAAGTATTTTATGATACTAGGACTCGCCACAGTGAAAAAATTTAGATTTAGAAATGATATAGGGTATTAGTGGTTTGGCAAGAGCTGTAAATAAGTGGAACAAACTCCCACGCAGTGTTACTGAAGACAGAACTTTGGGTAGATTAGCAACTGGTGTAGGTCACCACTCAGCAACAGGTGGATGTGAGCTGAACCTACCTAGCGTGGGCCAATAAGATTACTTCAGTATTCTTTTATTCTTGTGTAACCCCTTCAAGTTAATAGTCTAAGCAAAACTCTCATATTATTGATGGTATACAATATCGACAAGTTGATATGCAACCCTGGGAGACAGTCAAGCTTCTGACGTCAGGATATCACTTGTCACCCATCTCAGGTCTCTCATGCACCCCACACACTCCATATTAACAAGGAACCTTCCCAATGTATTGCGTGTTTGTCTCCTTCAACAAGTTTGCCTTTATATATTATCAAGAAAAAGCGCTAAAATACTATGGGTCTGATAAATCTGACACGTGCAAAACTTGGGTATCTTTACTTAGGAAACGTTTCACCACATAGTGGCTTCAATACAAAGAATGGTGAAGATCGGAATAAATAAGATAAGATTTCTTCGGATTTTTAACCCCGGAGGGTTAGTCACCCAGGATAACCCAAGAAAGTCAGTGTGTCATCGAGGACTGTCTGTCTTATTTCCATTGTGGTCCTCAATCTTGTCCCCCAGGATGCCACCCACACCAGTCGACTAACACCCAGGTACCTATTTGCTGCTAGGTGAACATGACAACAGGTGTAAGAAAACACATCGAAATGTTTCCACCCCGCCGGGAATCGAACCCGGGCCCTCCGTGTGTGAAGCGAGAGCTCTAGCCACCAGGCCACCAACTCCAAGGCTGAGGGACTGATTACCTCATCTTTTGTATATAGTTCTAGTGTCTTCAAGTTATGTCCTAGAATTTGTATTGATAAAGCCACTGGATGGCGAAACGTCTACAATAAAGATACCCAGATGTTGCACATGTCTAATTTTCATCTTGTCTATTGTATAACATCTAATTTATCAACTTGTCGGTTCTCTGAACCATTTATCTAACACTGTGGGTCTTTGTGTATTCAAATACACTACGATATGGACTCACAAGAATAAGAAGCTACATCTAACCAAAAAGGCACAACAATAGACGAGACATCCGTGTGTGGCTTCTGACACAAGCATCATGTCACGACTGACACTCGTGACAAGCATCATGTCACGACTGACACTCGTGACAAGCATCATGTCACGACTGACACTCGTGACAAGCATCATGTCACGACTGACACTCGTGACAAGCATCATGTCACGACTGACACTCGTGACAAGCATCATGTCACGACTGACACTCGTGACAAGCATCTATGGACGATCAAATGCAAAAGTTGACACTTTAATTGTAAATGATTCTCTATCATCCACAAATACCATTAACTCTATGTGTCAATTGTGGCATGGTTGTGTCAGAAGCCAGACAGAGGTATGTAAGATTGCAGACAGTGGGGTCAAGTGCATCTTCTGTGAATTCCATCTCACACTTGTCTGCAGAAGTATGATAGAACTGATCAAATGACAAAGGCATTTACCTTCAAGGAGGGAGTAGATTACAACCCTGGTCTGTCCATTTCCTTGTCTATGATTCATATTCACGAAAACTATGGCGACCACCAGGTAGGCTGAGGGGTCTCATTACCTCGTATCTACTGCTTCAACACCTAACCTCTGTATTAATTGATAAAGCCATTGGTTGGCGAAACGTTTTCAGAATACTCAGGTATTGCACACTTGGTGAATTCCTCACCTTGCCAGAATTTGCATAGACTCGTTAACCAGTGAATTCATCACAGCCCATCAGTCCACCTTTGATATACCTTTATACCTTTGAAGAGTTTCGAGAGTATCTACTCTCTGAGCCCGGCCATGGGCCAGGCTTGTCTGGTGCTTGCCTGGTCAACCAGGCTGTTGCTGCTGGAGGCCCGCTGCCCCACATATCCATCACAGATGAACAGGGTATACAAAACGAGCAGCAAGGAAGGACAAGCCTAGGATTAGCCCTGACAACCGTAATTTATCCACACTAGCGCAAGGAAGTACACTGAGTAATAGACAGTGGACAGGGCGAGTGAGAGGCAGGAATTTCTTGGGTAGCAGTGAAAATTAGGTTGAACAAATGTTCTGTTAGTGGGATGGAATGTGAAGGACTTGCCTAGTATGGGCCAACAGGCCTGCTGCAGTGTTCCTCCTTTCTTATGTTCTTATGTAATCGGGTACACGAGGGCGCAGCTGGAAGCTAAAAACGCAGTCTACCTGGAGTCTACCTGGAGAGAATTCCAGGGGTCAACGCCCCCGCGGCCCGGTCCGTGACCAGCCCGCCTGTTGGACCAGAGCCTGATCAACCAGGCTGTTACTGCTGGCCGCACCCAGTCCAACGTACGAACCACACCCCGGCTGGTCAGGTACCGACTTTAGGTGCCGACTTTAGGTGCCTATCCAGTGCCTGCTTGAAGACAGCCAGGGGTTTGTTGGTAATCCCCCTGATGTATGCTGGGAGGCAGTTGAACAATCTTGGGCCCCTGACACTTATTGTGTTGTCCCAGTCACAGAGATGTCAGGATTTTTTTTCTTAACCTTAGAGTTAGGAAGTGGATAGTTCTAAATAGTGAAGTAGTAGATAAGACATGTGCAGCAGTTAGGTATCTTTATTCTGAAACGTTTCGCCTACACATTAAACTTCTTCAGTCGAATACAAAGGTGGCAAATATGAAGACATCAGAGCAGTGGAGAAGTAAGGATGATATTCCAATTCCAACAACCTTGAAGTAGTTTTGAGGTGGTCAATCCCTCTGCCTGGAGATATTTTCACTTCATAGTTTACTTTAAGGTTGATGGACTAATCAAATCATCCTTCTCTCCACTGCTTCTGCTGTCTCCATATTAGTCCTTACGTATTCGACTAAAGAATCCTACTGTCTTAGTTGTCTGTCTTAACTACAAGCCTTCAGAACCAGGAAGCGATGGTTCGACACTCACTCCCCGGGGAGCCAGAGAAGTCACCGGAGAAGACCTGTGCTGAGAGACTTTCTAGCAAATCTTTGAAGTCAAGAGTCGCGACACATCCGTACCGCAAGCCATCCTCTTAATCACAAACATTTTACTGTTGTAAAATTTATTTTATTATAAGCGTTAAACCCATGTGGGTCATTCCGAGCAAGACCATGGTGGAGGCTTTATCATCCGTCTGCTGAGCGCGATACAGACGAACTTCCTATTTGTACTCACATATATCCAATGTAATGAACAGTGAAAGGGGAGACTGATGAAGTAACCTTAAACAGTCCAATTCTGACTGATTTACGTAAACCGCACTCAATGGACCCCGACATTAAAACATGTGGGTCCCACGTCAGTGCCACTACTTAAACCAGACTCGAATTAATATTATAATTACCGGAAAGCCTTAACCTGAGGGAGGATATGCAAAACCAGAGGAATAAAAGGGTAATCAAATTCAGTTCTTCACAAGAATCAAAGCACCTCTGTTCAAGGCAAATGAGGACCTTACAGGTAAAAACCTGCCCTGTATCCGCTGGTTACGACTACACTAGGGTCAGGATGCATATAACTGTTCACCACCAGTTAAGAATACGTACTTCAGTTTCTTAAAATGGGATAAAAGTAACCTCTCAGTGTATATACACCGAGAGGCATACACCTCCCAGTGTATATACTCCATGTTCTGCTTGATCAGGGGCTTTTCACGTGTACTAATGTCATCCAATTTTGCATAAAAGAATTATTATTACAGCTGAAAAGAATAAAATGACTCTCTCTCTCTCTCTCTCTCTTCTCTCTCTCTCTCTCTCTCGAGAGAGAGAGAGAGAGAGAGAGAGAGAGAGAGAGAGAGAGAATGAGAGGCTATTGTTCTACTTGTACAAGACGAAACCCAATCATCAATTTAGCCTAATAGAGGAGTGGACAACACATTTGCAACGTTTCAATGTTTTGGCTACGTTTCGCCAACTCCACTATTCAAAAGTAGCAAATGTGTCCATTCACCTGAATTGCATACTGGTATATTTATAGCAATCATATTCTTAAAGGTAGCCTAGTGCAAGATGATGTTTGTCTCTGGGAAGTGTGTCGCCTGACAAGAGGATTCGAACAATAAATTGCTAGGTAGTAGTTACAAGCACGGGATGCAGACCCGAGCACAGTGTTCACCTTGAGCATCAAAAGAATGGCTAGTAGAGTGAACGTGTCAGCAACCACAGTAGAGTGAACGTGTCAGCAACCACAGCAGAGTGAACGTGTCAGCAACCACAGCAGAGTGAACGTGTCAGCAACCACAGTAGAGTGAACGTGTCAGCAACCACAGCAGAGTGAACGTGTCAGCAACCACAGCAGAGTGAACGTGTCAGCAACCACAGCAGAGTGAACGTGTCAGCAACCACAGCAGAGTGAACGTGTCAGCAACCACAGCAGTGAACGTGTCAGCAACCACAGCAGAGTGAACGTGTCAGCAACCACAGCAGAGTGAACGTGTCAGCAACCACAGTAGAGTGAACGTGTCAGCAACCACAGCAGAGTGAACGTGTCAGCAACCACAGCAGAGTGAACGTGTCAGCAACCACAGCAGAGTGAACGTGTCAGCAACCACAGCAGAGTGAACGTGTCAGCAACCACAGTAGAGTGAACGTGTCAGCAACCACAGCAGAGTGAACGTGTCAGCAACCACAGCAGAGTGAACGTGTCAGCAACCACAGCAGAGTGAACGTGTCAGCAACCACAGCAGAGTGAACGTGTTAGCAACCACAGCAGAGTGAACGTGTCAGCAACCACAGCAGAGTGAACGTGTTAGCAACCACAGCAGAGTGAACGTGTTAGCAACCACAGCAGAGTGAACGTGTCAGCAACCACAGCAGAGTGAACGTGTCAGCAACCACAGTAGAGTGAACGTGTCAGCAACCACAGCAGAGTGAACGTGTCAGCAACCACAGCAGAGTGAACGTGTTAGCAACCACAGCAGAGTGAACGTGTCAGCAACCACAGCAGAGTGAACGTGTCAGCAACCACAGCAGAGTGAACGTGTTAGCAACCACAGCAGAGTGAACGTGTTAGCAACCACAGCAGAGTGAACGTGTTAGCAACCACAGCAGAGTGAACGTGTCAGCAACCACAGCAGAGTGAACGTGTCAGCAACCACAGTAGAGTGAACGTGTCAGCAACCACAGCAGAGTGAACGTGTCAGCAACCACAGTAGAGTGAACGTGTCAGCAACCACAGCAGAGTGAACGTGTCAGCAACCACAGCAGAGTGAACGTGTTAGCAACCACAGCAGAGTGAACGTGTCAGCAACCACAGCAGAGTGAACGTGTTAGCAACCACAGCAGAGTGAACGTGTTAGCAACCACAGCAGAGTGAACGTGTTAGCAACCACAGCAGAGTGAACGTGTCAGCAACCACAGCAGAGTGAACGTGTCAGCAACCACAGCAGAGTGAACGTGTCAGCAACACAGTAGAGTGAACGTCAGCAACCACAGCAGAGTGAACGTGTCAGCAACCACAGCAGAGTGAACGTGTCAGCAACCACAGCAGAGTGAACGTGTCAGCAACCACAGCAGAGTGAACGTGTCAGCAACCACAGCAGAGTGAACGTGTTAGCAACCACAGCAGAGTGAACGTGTTAGCAACCACAGCAGAGTGAGCGTGTCAGCAACCACAGCAGAGTGAACGTGTCAGCAACCACAGTAGAGTGAACGTGTCAGCAACCACAGCAGAGTGAACGTGTCAGCAACCACAGCAGAGTGAACGTGTCAGCAACCACAGCAGAGTGAACGTGTCAGCAACCACAGCAGAGTGAACGTGTCAGCAACCACAGCAGTGAACGTGTCAGCAACCACAGCAGAGTGAACGTGTCAGCAACCACAGTAGAGTGAACGTGTCAGCAACCACATCAGTGAACGTGTCAGCAACCACAGCAGAGTGAACGTGTCAGCAACCACAGCAGAGTGAACGTGTCAGCAACCACAGTAGAGTTAACGTGTCAGCAACCACAGCAGAGTGAACGTGTCAGCAACCACAGCAGAGTGAACGTGTCAGCAACCACAGCAGAGTGAACGTGTCAGCAACCACAGCAGTGAACGTGTCAGCAACCACAGCACGGTACGGGTGGAAACATTAGGACGTGTATCCTTAAGACACCTGCTGTCCATGTTCACCTAGCAGTAAGTAGGTACTTGGGTTGTTAGTGAACTGGTGTGGGTCGCATCCTGAGGACAAAATTGCCCTAATTTGCACGAAATGCTCTGCATAACAAGTGGCTTTCTATATAGTATGTCACTGATGTCAGCTAGGCTGTATACCTTGTGCATGAACTTACAGAAATAAAGATTTATTTATTATTATTTGTGTATTCCAGTCACGGTACTGTGCCTTTTCGTTATTTAGGTATAACAAGATTAGTGAGGCACTGTAACGAGAGTGGAAGTGTGAGGCAGTAGTTGGAATCCCGAGGTCACTGGAGTCACATGAATACATGAGAAGTAGCAGTCAACAATTGAACTAAGTGATACCAAGAGCTACGTCGAGTCAGTAACAGAGGAGCATGATACAGCGTGAAAGTAAGAGCAGCAGAGTACTTCATGCCTGTGCCTAGACGACATCAATGACATACTACTATATAGAAGCCCCTTGTTATGCAGAGCACTTTGGGCAAATTAGGTCATTTTTGTCCCCAGGATGTGACCCACACCAGTCAACTAACACGCAGATATCTAAATGAAACACGTCCTAATGTTACCACCCGTACCGGGGACTTCAGAGTGCACCAGTAATCGAGGTACGGGACACCACAGCTGTGTGAGCAATCAGCAGCGGCCATCATTCTTCTACAGCAAGGGCTCCCTTTTTTACGATTACAGACCCCCAATGAATTGCCCAATGTGTCCATACCCCCTTCACCAGACTGTGGAAATCAGCACCAGTACTATTAGGTAACAGTATAACTTCAAAACATGTCAATAGCTTGGTTTTACTTTACATACGGATAGCTAGTAATAGAGCAGCTGATAGTTTATTCTAATATAACAATATTTTTAAATTGTTCAGAGATCGAGTCCCATACCCCCTGGTCTGCAATATCTCGTACAACCACGAAATACTCGTGAAGTGACGATAACCAAGTATGGTGACGCGGGTTTTAGTCATATCATGACCTGCTGGAGTTTTTTTTGGTCATCTGACCGAGGCCTTCTGCTGGCTTACCGATTATACTACCACCGTACTGAGAGCCGATACTACAGGTTATGCTGCGCCGAAACTACTTAGTTTAGTTTGATATCTTTATTAATGCACCCCATACCCATCCTGTGGGCGGTAGTGAAAGATTACAGAGGTACATAATGGGTCCAGGGACTGGGCCTCAAAGTTTTGATAGCTGAGCAAGTTACAAAGGTAATGAACTCACAAGTTAGAAAGGTAATGAACTCACAAGTTACAAAGGTAATGAACTCACAAGTTACAAAGGTAATGAATCATGTAAGTAAATTTACTTACTTACGTTTATACATGGTTACAATCATGAACAAATTATGAAGTAATGAGCAATTCACAAGTCCACACCCGGTCACAACTGTAATGAGTTCTTGGTGCAAATATTAATTGTTGGGTCACACAACTACCCATAGCTAGTAAGGGACTGATAGTGATCTTGTCATGCAATGAGAGATACAGTCCAGCATAAATAACTAAGCTAAAACATATCTGAAATTAGCCATGATATCAGGGGGTAATATGTCGGCTAGTCTAGTCCACCTTGGTTTAATGTCTGAGTGGCATAAACCCTTGTATTAAATACCGACAAACTGGTTTAGAAACACACGTGAGCAAACACTAAGACCTATTAGAAAACGTTTCCGTCCTGGGATTTTGACCACTTCCAACTATATACTATATAGAGGTTTAAGAGACAGTATATATAGGCGGTGAATTGGACGTGGCCGAAAATTTTCAAATATAAATATCCTAGTGCCTTTCTAAGCCAATTTCTGATTACAGGTCCATGAGAGGACACCTGGACAGTGAGGCTTAGAGGTGGATAGATCAATAAATCGACCTAGTACAAGCGGGATTGCAATCACATACACTAGATGGGAAGTTCTATCTTTTTTTTGTAAATAATTCTGATGGATACTAGGATAGTATCGATTAATCAGAGTGTGGACGTGTCATGGAGCTCACATGATTGCCATGAGGCAGGTTACCGTGAAGTTCACACGGAGCTTATCATGGAGCTCACATGATTGCCATGAGGCAGGTTACCGTGAAGCTCACACGGAGCTTACCATGGAGCTCACATGATTGCCATGAGGCAGGTTACCGTGAAGCTCACACGGAGCTTACCATGGAGCTCACATGATTGCCATGAGGCAGGTTACCGTGAAGCTCACACGGAGCTTATCATGGAGCTCACATGATTGCCATGAGGCAGGTTACCGTGAAGCTCACACGGAGCTTACCATGGAGCTCACATGATTACCATGATCACAATGTAGCTCATATGATTACCATGATCACAATGTAGCTCACATGATTACCATGAACCTCACAATGGAGGTCAAATGAACTCACCATGAACCTCACAATGAAGCTCACATGAACTCACCATGGAGCTCACAATGAAGCTCACATGAACTCACCATGAACCTCACAATGAAGCTCACATGAACTCACCATGGAGCTCACAATGAAGCTCACATGAACTCACCATGGAGCTCAAAATGAAGCTCACATGAACTCACCATGGAGCTCACAATGAAGCTCACATGAACTCACCATGGAGCTCACAAGAAGGTTAGTGTGTAAATAATGGTAATGAAAACAGCAGAAAGCTGATTATGGCGGCGTGTTTATGTTGTAGCTGTACCAGCATAAGCTGTACCAGCATCAAGCTGTACCAGCATCAAGCTGTACCAGCATCAAGCTGTACCAGCATCAAGCTGTACCAGCATCAAGCTGTAGCAGCATCAAGCTGTAGCAGCATCAAGCTGTAGCAGCATCAAGCTGTACCAGCATCAAGCTGTAGCAGCATCAAGCTGTAGCAGCATCAAGCTGTACCAGCATCAAGCTGTAGCAGCATCAAGCTGTACCAGCATCAAGCTGTACCAGCATCAAGCTGTAGCAGCATCAAGCTGTACCAGCATCAAGCTGTAGCAGCATCAAGCTGTACCAGCATAAGCTGTACCAGCATCAAGCTGTACCAGCATCAAGCTGTACCAGCATCAAGCTGTAGCAGCATCAAGCTGTACCAGCATCAAGCTGTAGCAGCATCAAGCTGT
The DNA here is from genome assembly GCA_009830355.1 of Cherax destructor. Classification (NCBI taxonomy): domain Eukaryota; kingdom Metazoa; phylum Arthropoda; class Malacostraca; order Decapoda; family Parastacidae; genus Cherax; species Cherax destructor. The sequence goes on along the minus strand of WNWK01001879.1, from coordinate 141,232 downwards.
ACCAGCATCAAGCTGTACCAGCATCAAGCTGTGCCAGCATCAAGCTGTACCAGCATCAAGCTGTAGCAGCATCAAGCTGTACCAGCATCAAGCTGTACCAGCATCAAGCTGTGCCAGCATCAAGCTGTGCCAGCATCAAGCTGTACAGCATCGCTGAGCAGCATCAAGCTGTACCAGCATCAAGCTGTACCAGCATCAAGCTGTAGCAGCATCAAGCTGTGCCAGCATCAAGCTGTACCAGCATCAAGCTGTACCAGCATCAAGCTGTAGCAGCATCAAGCTGTAGCAGCATCAAGCTGTAGCAGCATCAAGCTGTACCAGCATCAAGCTGTACCAGCATCAAGCTGTAGCAGCATCAAGCTGTAGCAGCATCAAGCTGTAGCAGCATCAAGCTGTAGCAGCATCAAGCTGTACCAGCCTCAAGCTGTAGCAGCATCAAGCTGTGCAAGCATCAAGCTGTACCAGCATCAAGCTGTACCAGCATCAAGCTGTAGCAGCATCAAGCTGTGCAAGCATCGCTGTACCAGCATCAAGCTGTACCAGCATCAAGCTGTACCAGCATCAAGCTGTAGCCAGCATCAAGCTGTACCAGCATCAAGCTGTAGCCAGCATCAAGCTGTAGCAGCATCAAGCTGTACCAGCATCAAGCTGTCAGTCACTTACAGCATCAAGCTGTACCAGCATCAAGCTGTAGCCAGCATCAAGCTGTACCAGCATCAAGCTGTAGCAGCATCAAGCTGTACCAGCATCAAGCTGTGCCAGCATCAAGCTGTACCAGCATCAAGCTGTACCAGCATCAAGCTGTGCCAGCATCAAGCTGTACCAGCATCAAGCTGTGCCAACATCAAGCTGTACCAACTTCAAGCTGTGCCAACATTAAGCTGTACCAACTTCAAGCTGTACTAACGTTAAGCTGTAGCAGCATCAAGCTGTACCACATCAAGCTGTACACTCAACAGTGTGCACTAAGCTGTACCAGCATCAAGTTGTCCAGCATAAGCTGTACCAGCTCAAGCTGTACCAGCATCAAGCTGTAGCAGCATCAAGCTGTACCAGCATCAAGCTGTACCAGCATCAAGCTGTACCAGCATCAAGCTGTACCAGCATCAAGCTGTACCAGCATCAAGCTGTACCAGCATCAAGCTGTAGCAGCATCAAGCTGTACCAGCATCAAGCTGTAGCAGCTTCAAGCTGTGCCAACATCAAGCTGTACCAACTTCAAGCTGTGCCAGCATTAAGCTGTACCAACTTCAAGCTGTGCCAGCATTAAGCTGTACCAACTTCAAGCTGTGCCAGCATTAAGCTGTACCAACTTCAAGCTGTACCAACATTAAGCTGTACCAGCATCAAGCTGTACCAGCATCAAGCTGTGCCAGCATCAAGCTGTACCAACTTCAAGCTGTGCCAACATTAAGCTGTACCAACTTCAAGCTGTACTAACGTTAAGCTGTACCAGCATCAAGCTGTACCAGCAAGCTGTACCAGCATCAAGCTGTACCAGCATCAAGCTGTGCCAGCATCAAGCTGTGCCAGCATTAAGCTGTACCAACTTCAAGCTGTGCCAGCATTAAGCTGTACCAACTTCAAGCTGTGCCAACATTAAGCTGTACCAACTTCAAGCTGTGCCAACATTAAGCTGTACCAGCATCAAGCTGTAGCAGCTTCAAGCTGTGCCAACATCAAGCTGTACCAGCATCAAGCTGGGGTATATGATCACGGTATCGGGATTACATGTTATAACCAGACAACACTAGTCAATTATATCTATAAGGAAGCGCTAAACCCGCAAGGGGGCCCATAGAGTACTTTCCAGGAAAGGGGAGGGGGAAGGTCTTCATGCTCATGAGGGGCTCTTGATCCAGAAAACTGAACTGTTCTTCCCTTCCTCGGATCAACACTGACTGCTTCTCATTGCCCAAGACTGTTCCACTTCCACATCCCTGTGATTTATTTGAGTCTTCAACTTCCAACTGTGTCCCCTTGTTGCTGTGTCCCATCTCTGGAACATTCTGTCTCTGTCCACCTTGTCTATTCCTCTCAGTATCTTATATGTCGTTATCATGTCCCCCCTATCTCTCCTGTCCTCCAGTGTCGTCAGGTCGATTTCCCTTAACCTCTCCTCGTAGGACATACCCCTTAGCTCCGGGACTAGACTTGTTGCAAACCTTTGCACTTTCTTTAGCTTCTTTACGTGCTTGGCTAGTTGTGGGTTCCAAACTGGTGCTGCATACTCCAGTATGGGCCTAACGTACACAGTGTACAGAATCCTGAACGATTCTTTATTAAGATGTCGGAATGCTGTTCGTAGGTTAGCTAGGCGCCCATATGCTGCAGCAGTTATTTGGTTGATGTGCGCCTCAGGAGATGTGCCTGGTGTTATACTCACCCCAAGATCTTTTTCCTTGATTGAGGTTTGCAGTCTCTGGCCCCTAGACTGTACTCCGTCTGCGGTCTTCTTTGCCCTTCCCCAATCTTCATGGCTTTGCACTTGGTGTGGTTGAACTCCAGGAGCAAATTGCTGGACCAGGCTTGCAGCCTGTCCAGATCCCTTTGTAGTTCTGCCTGGTCCTTGCCCGACTGGATTCTTCTCATCAACTTCACATCATCTGCAAACAGGGACACTTCGGAGTCTATTCCTTCCGTCATGTCGTTCACAAATACCAGAAACAGCACCGGTCCTAGGACTGACCCCTGTGGAACCCCACTCGTCACCGGCGCCCACTCTGACACCTCGCCACGTACTATGACTCGCTGCTGTCTTCCTGACAGGTATTCCCTGATCCATTGTAGTGCCTGGTCCTCCAGCTTCTGCACTAATCTCTTGTGTGGAACTGTGTAAAACGCCTTCTTACAGTCCAGGAATATGCAATCTACCCACCCCTCTCTCTCTTGTCTTACTGCTGTCACCCTGTCGTAGAACTCCAGTAGGTTTGTGAGACAGGATTTCCCGTCCCTGAAACCGTGCTGGCCGTCGTTGATAAGCTCATTCCTTTCTAGGTGCTCCATCACTCTTCTCCTGATAATCTTCTCCATGACCTTGCATACTATACATGTCAGTGACACTGGCTTGTAGTTTAGTGCTACGTTCCTGTCTCCTTTTTTAAAGATTGGAACTACATTTGCTGTCTTCCATACCTCAGGTAGTTGCCCTGTTCCGATAGACGTGTTGAAGATCGTTGTTAGGGGTACACATAGCTCCTCCGCTCCCTCTCTCAGGACCCATGGAGAGATGTTATCCGGCCCCATCGCCTTTGAGGTATCGAGCTCACTTAGTAGCTTCTTCACTTCCTCCTCAGTTGTGTGTATTGTGTCCAGCACTTGATGGTGTACCCTACCTCTCCTCCTTTCTGGAGGCCCTTCTATCTCCTCTGTGAACACCTCTTTGAATCTCATGTTGAGCTCCTCACACACTTCGCGGTCATTTCTTGTGACCTTCCCTCCTTCCTTCCTCAGCCTGATCACCTGGTCCTTGACTGTTGTTCTCCTCCTGATGTGGCTGTACAGCAGCTTCGGGTCAGATTTGGCTTTCGCTGCTATGTCACTCTCATACTGTCGTTGGGCCTCCCTTCTGACCTGTGCATATTCATTTCTGGCTCGACGACTGCTCTCCTTATTTTCCTGGGTTCTTTGCCTTCTATACTTCTTCCATTCCCTAGCACACTTGGTTTTGGCCTCCCTGCACCTTTGGGTGAACCACAGGCTCATCCTGGCTTTTTCGTTGTTTCTGTTTCCCTTGGGTACAAACCTCTTCTCAGCTTCCTTGCATATTGTTGTCACATATTCCATCATCTCGTTTACTTATTTCCCTTCCAGTTCTCTGTCCCACTGAACCCCGTTTAGGAAGTTCTTCATGCCCGCGTAGTCCCTTTTTTGTAGTTTGGCTTCATTCTTCTGGCCCTATCTGCCTCCCTCTCCACCTGTAACTCTACTGTGTAATCAAAGCTTAGAACCATATGATCACTGGCCCCGAGTGGACTTTCGTGTGTGATGTTCTCAATATCTGTACTACTTAAGGTGAATACTAGGTCCAATCTCGCTGGTTCGTCCTCTCCTCTCTCCCTGGTAATATCCCTTACGTGTTGGTACATGAAGTTTTCCAGTACCACCTCCATCATCTTAGCCCTCCACGTATCTTGGCCCCCATGTGGCTCCAAGTTTTCCCAGTCTATTTCCTTGTGGTTGAAGTCACCCATGATCAGTAGCTTTGTCCTGCTCGCATGAGCCCTTCTGGCCACTTCAGCCAGTGTGTCAACCATCGCTCTATTACTCTCATCATACTCTTGCCTTGGCCTCCTGCTGTTCTGGGGTGGGTTATACATTACTGCAATTACCACCTTGGGACCTCCAGACTGTACCATTCCTATTATGTAATCTCCTGCTTCTCCTCTGTCTCCTCTCTCTCCAGCTCTTCAAAATCCCATTTGCTTTTGATCAGCAGTGCCACTCCTCCACCCCCTCTGTTCCCTCTGTCTTTCCTCAGGATCTGGTATCCCATTGGAAAGATGGCATCTGTTATCATGCCTGTGAGCTTGGTTTCTGTGAGAGCTATTATGTCCGGTGATGCTTCTTCGACTCTTTCGTGCCACTCCTCCCACTTATTTGTTGTTCCATCAGCATTTGTGTACCATACCTTCAGATGCCTCTCTACCACTGTGTTTTGGGGGGTCTGTGAGGGTGGGGGACCTGGCAGTGGACTGTGGGATTCTATAGTGGGATATTGGGCTGGGGGTGTGAGTGTGGGTTGTAGTTTGTGTTGGGATAGTGTGCTTGGTTGTTGGGTGTTGGGGTGGTTCTGTGTGTGCTCGCTCTTGTTGCTCTGCCCTGCTCTGGTTGTCCTCTGCTGATTCTGTCCTTGTCTCTCCTCCTAGCTCCTTTCGCCTTTGTGTCCTCTCCCTCAGCTGCTGTCGTTGTTTTTGTTCCGGTCTAGGAACACCCTCCTGTATTCTTCCGTTTCCTTCAATCGGTTTCTCTTGGAGGATTCTGTCCCACACTGTTTCTGTCCTGAGAATCAGCTTGAGCGGTCGTTTTCTCCCCTTCGAGTACCCCCCTATTCTCTGAAAATTTACAATCTCGGACATGTCTTCTTCACCTATTTCTTTGAGGATGTTCTCAATCTCGTTTCTTTCTGCCTGCCGTCTTTCAGTGTGTGTCCTTCCCTCTCTCTCATTCAGCCCATGAATAAACACTGCCTTTGCCCTCTCCTCCTCCCATTGCCTTTCCCTCTGCAGTTCTGGTTCCTGTCTGTACATGGCCATTTTCTCCCTTTGTCTATCCTGTAGCTCTTGGTGGCATGCTCTTGCCTCTGCGTTTGCCCTATTCCCCCCTCCACCTGCTCCCAGCTGCTCACACCCATCACTCCTTGGCCCTGCTTGGTAGGTAGATACGGTCGTAGCGTAAGTTATATCAACTTCCTTCCCGATGGGCCCCCTAATGCTGTGTCTTTTCTGGTCGACCTCCTGTAACCTGCTTCAGCCTGTTTACCTCATTTTCCAGGACCTTTATCCTGGCTAGTGCAGCTTCGACTTGCGACTCCCAATTCTTCTTCTCCTCCTCCTCCAACCTCTTTTCCAATTTCACAGAAAGCTCTGCCTCCATTTTTGCAGAAAGCTCTCCTAGTTTTCTCCCCCACTCTTGTTCCATCCTCCTGCACTGCTCCTCCATCCACTCCCCCTCCCCCACCAGGACCCTTCTCCTCTGGTCCCCGGGTACTTCGAATCCTCATGGACATTAGAGAGAAGTGAGAGAGAGAGGATTTGGGGACCAAAGGGAGGAGGGAAGGGTGGAGAAGGAGAGGTATGAGGAGAGAGAGGGAGAGAGAGATGGGGAGAGAGAGATGGGGAGAGAGGTGGGGAGAGAAAGATGGGGAGAGAGAGGTGGGGAGAGAAAGATGGGGAGAGAGAGATGGGGAGAGAGATGGAGAAAGAGAAAAAAGAAGAGAAGAGAGAGAGTATGTGTGTGTGTGTGTGTCACCTAGAGGTGTGAGACACATGAGTTACTACAATATTAAGGTTGATACACAGCAGGTATCACTGGTTACCACCAGTACCTCAAGTGGACCTGCAGTACCTGCCTCTGCTAGTCACCAGCCTCTCTTATGATCTACAATGCCAAGTACACATGTGCAACACTTTGGTACCTTTATTTGTAAAAGTTTCGCTTACACAACAGGCTTCTACAGTCGAATGGAGAGGTGGGCACTTCTGAAGGCTGAGGGACTGACTACCTCAAAACTATTTCAAGACTGACGGTCTGGTCACGTCATGTTCACCTCACCACTACTACAACTGTCTACAAATATGTCACCTCCGTATTCGACTGAAGAAGTCTGTAGAGAAGGCGAAACATTCAGGCAATAAAGACAAGCAATTGTTGCACATATCTTGCTTATCTACATACCAACTTATAGAGCATTCAACATCAATAAAATATCAACATAAGAGTATCTTTATTGTGTACCCCATACCCATCCCGTGGGCGGTAGTCAGAAAGATTACAGAGGTACATAATGGGTCCAGGGACTGGACCCCAAAGTTTTGATAGCTGAAAAAAAGTTACAAAGGTATGAACCATTCACAATTCTATACCTGATCACAATTGCAATGAGTTATTAATGGAAATATTAGTTTTATTTTTAGTGAGCAAAGGGGGTCGAAATATACAGATCAATTAATCTTTTCCATCTGGATTATTACTGAACATAGGCAAATAGGCAAACACTAGAAGGCAGCTTTTCTTTTAACATGTATTCCCACCAATTATTTACACTGAGGTATGTATAATGGTTATGAATCAATGAACTAATAAAGAGAGTTTGGAAAGATAGTAAGTGTGAGAACTCTCATTGCTACGGCTACATACACTCGTGTTATCCAGCTTGAGGCTCATATGGGTTTGAAACTCAGGGTTGATCAACCTATCAACCAGGCCTCCTAATTGATCAACCTATCAACCAGGCCTCCTGGTTGATCAACCTATCAACCAGGCCTCCTGGTTGATCAACCAGCTTGCTGATACTAGTCGAGCACAGACCAACGTATACACCACCGCCCCGGTGATCAGGAACTAATATGACGAACTTATCTGGTTTTCTCTTGACAGCTAGAGGTGGGTTGGTGATTCCTTTTATGTATGAAGGGTATGTATGTCTTGAATCTTGGTTATTTCCTAGTATATTCATGGCACCCCAGCTCTACAGTGATGGCATTTCGCAGTGTCTGCAAAGCCTCTTGCTTTCGTAGGGAGTGATTTCCCTTGTGCATGAAAGGTTTTGAAATCTTGGTCTTTATTCCCTTGGTTATTTCTTAATGAACTCACCGCACTTCTACTTACGGGAGGGGCGCACTCAACACACTACTACTTAAGGGACGCACTCAGGACAATAACGCACTCAGGACAATAAGAAACCTGCAGAACACCTTCAGGAGCCTCCATGTGTAGGGTGGGGCGTGACAATGCCAGAAAAACCAGTCCTCCTCCAGCAGGATGTTGACCCTGTAGTTAAAACCCTCCTCTGCCTTCCACTCCTTTATTCCTCTCTCTTTCTCACTCCCCTCTTCTTTATTTTCTTTGATTCATGAGACTACAGCTAACCTCTCCTCTCCTTCCTTAAATCATACCTAATTACCTCCCAATCATGAAGAGCTGTCGACCCTAAAGTACAACAATAATAATAAGTCTCTCTCTCTCACCTGTACGCCTGAAGGCCAAGACTTTAGCAACATCTCGATTAACACAAGCAAATGTAGCGAGGTAGGTTGCCACGGTCCCAGCACCTGCAAGGCTTGTGACACACTGCTTGACGTGGATAGGGAGTGTTGACGTGGATAGGGAGTGTTGAGGTGGATAGGGAGTGTTGAGGTGGATAGGGAGTGTTGAGGTGGATAGGGAGTGTTGAGGTGGATAGGGAGTGTTGACGTGGATAGGGAGTGTTGACGTGGATAGGGAGTGTTGAGGTGGATAGGGAGTGCTGAGGTGGATAGGGAGTGCTGAGGTGGATGGAAGTGGGGAATGTTTGGGTGGATAAGGGGAAAGGAAACTTAGGAATAAAGAGGGGAATAAGAAAACCATAATGAAATAGAGTAAGCATATGACATATGACTGCCGTGACTACGCAAACCTGCGTGGTATATCTTGCAAGGAAGACACCTGCGAAGAATTAAGCGTATATCGTAACCTGCTCGACAACACACTGCAAAACTACACCACTTTGCTCTCATCTCGAGTATGCACCACCTTCTTGGATTGCCTACCTTCCCCGGCACATCTCATACTTTAGAAATATAACAAGAGGACAGTGCAAGGCGACTCATCTCTCGCCTCGACTCGCTCTAGTTAGACTTGCCATTTGTGCCAGTCCCTCATCCTTGGTAGGTGATCAGTCCCTCATCCTTGGTAGGTGATCAGTCCCTAACCCTTGACAGGGGGTTCAATCCCTAACCCTTGACAGGGGGTTCAATCCCTAACCCTTGACAGGGGGTTCAATCACTAACCCTTGACAGGGGGTTCAATCCCTAACCCTTGACAGGGGGTTCAATCCCTAACCCTTGACAGGGGGTTGAATCCCTAACCCTTGGTAGGGGTGCAGTCCCTCAACCTTCATATGTCTTCGTCATCTACTTGTGAGATTTATAAACCACTAACATAATTCATTGGAACGCCGAAGAGCTCGCAACATGAACATTAACGAAATAAAGGCATCTGAGTGAGGCACAGCTGACACCTGACTGACTGACGTAAACAAAGCACCCTTGTATGAGTGAACTTGGAACATGACAGAGTGAGGACACATTTTGTGAGAGAAATGTCACTCTAGCGCTGAACCCAGCTGACACACGCCTCATCTTCTCCGTTATATATATATATATATATATATATATATATATATATATATATATATATATATATATATATATATATATATATATATATATATATGTCGTGCCGATTAGGTAAAACTGCTCAATTAGCAAGAACTCATTTAAAATTAAGTCCTTTCTAAAAAAAATTCTTATACGTTTAAAGATTTATTTTTTTCATTTATGTTAATGTCAAAATTTATAATTTTGTACCAAGAGAAACTTTGAAAACCTACCTAACCTTATTACAACAAGCGCAATTTAATTTAGCCTAACCCAACTAAATATATTTTAGATACGTTAACATTAATTTAATAATAAACAAACACAATGAAATATATTTTTTTCTTTAGATTTAGAATGATTTTGGCGAAATTATTGCATACACAAATTTTCACTTGTCTTATATGGCAAGAAGAGCGTTGCTAATTAAGCCAAAATCGCAAGTTTTACCTAATCGGCACGACATATATATATATATATATATATATATATATATATATATATATATATATATATATATATATATATATATATATACAACAACAACCACTGTGGAAAAATAGTTAAATTTCAAGTGCATTCGTGAGTCCTCACATTATCAAGGACCTCACATTATCTTCAAATTATGTCCTAGAATTTGTATTGATAAAGCCACTGGATGGCGAAACGTCTACAATAAAGATACCCAGATGTTGCACATGTGTCTTAATTTCATCAAAAATAAGAGAACAGCAGTTGACTTATAAGGCTGAGATATCACCTCACATACGACGTTACACCCGTTTCATCATGATGCTGGTGGAATGGTCGAGGACTTATCAAACATAGCTTAAATTCTTCCCAAATTTTATTAATTATAAATTAATCTATAATTAATATTCATATTAAAATCAAAGCTATTTTTTATGAAAAGGGATTCAATCATATTTCTCTCAACCATAGACCTGCTTGAAACAACTTTCTCGGCTCTTCTGTAAATCAATTGGATGGTTAAAATCTCTCGTACGAATAAACAGAGCAATGGACTTCTGTCCATTTCTGATGCTATATTTATGTTGTAATCTTTATTCAAGGCTTTTCCCAGTGTGATGTACACTGAATATAATGATGTACACGGTGCTTGCCACACGTGTGTGTTATATATACATGTCGTGCCGAATAGGTAAAATTGGTCAATTAGCAAGAACTCGTTTAAAATTAACTCCTTTCAAAAGTTTTCTCTTATACGTTTAAAAATATAATGTTTATTTATGTTAATGTAAAAATTAATAATTTTGTACCAAAAGAACCTTAGAAAACTTACCTAACCTTATTATAAGAAGCGCAATTTAATTTAGCCTAATCCAACTAAATATATTTTAGATAAGTTTACAATAATTTAATAATAAACAAACCCAATGAAATATATTTTTTTCGTTAGGTTCAAAATGATTTTTGCGAAATTATTGCATACACAAATTTTCGCTTGCCTTATTCGGCAAGAAGAGCTTTGCTATTTAAGCCAAAATCGCAAGTTTTAACTATTCGGCACGAATTATATATATATATATATATATATATATATATATATATATATATATATATATATATATATATATATATATATATATATATATATATATAACGCACATGTGGGACGTAACAGTCTGGTACCACACACACGGTAACCATCATAAAATTCACTGACCGAACATTTCAATGGGCAGAACACAGTCGTAAATACGGCTTACCATTCACCTTATTCAGCAGCAAAGTTACAACTTGAAGAGTACCATTGGTCGAAGGCTCAGGGCTGACTGTGTAGGGGCCTCAGCCCACACACTGAGGGACAAGAGTTCGACCATCGGACGAGCGTAAATGTTGAGAACGTTTCTTTGCACCTGATGCTACTATTCACCTAGCAGTAAGTAGGTACCCGGGTGTTAGTAGACTGTTGTGGGTGGCAGCCTGGGAAGACCATTGAAGGACCCCAAATCGAAATAAGACAGCAGACATTAAAAACAAAGGCCAGAAATTTTAAACAAAAAGCAGCAGATAACAGATACAAATGTTGGAAGACATTAATAAGGAAAATCAACTGACGTTAAGCAAGAGCGTGCATGTGTCAGTGACGGACATATCAAACTAAACACACAATTATACAAATAAAACACCACGTTAAGTTGGTCACAGCCTTGTAGACGCCAAAGACGGTATCTCGGAGACACCTGTGCTCTCTTGCATGTCTGCCCAACACATGTTTGTAAACTAGAACCCCTGGCCACCAAAAAGTATTACGAGGCTACTGACACATTCATCACAACTATCTCTGGTATGTACTAGGATTGTGACTCTTAAAGAAGGTCCCTTCATGCTAGTGAGAGAATCAAGGCTTCTACCTTGGTTTATTTTAGTAAGGGCTTCAAGGCTTTTCTACCCTGGCTTATTCTCGTGAGGGTTTCAAGGGCTTATTCTAGTGAGAGCTTCAAGACTTCTACTTTAGCTTATTCTAGCTAGCAAGGGCTTCAAGGCTTCTACCTGGGCTTATTGTCGTGAGCATCAAGAATCCTTCCTTGACGGGTTATTTTGGTTAGGGCATCAAGAATCCTACCTTGAGGATTCATTTAGTGAGGGCATCAAGAATCCTACGTTGGGGGTTCATTTTGGTGAGGGCGTCAAGAATCCTACCTTGAGGGCTCATTTTAGTGAGGGCATCAAGAATCCTACCTTGAGGGTTCATTTTAGTGAGGGCATCAAGAATCCTACCTTGAGGGTTCATTTTAGTGAGGGCATCAAGATCCATCCCTTGAGGGCTCATTCGGCTAATGATTTCAGTAAGAGATGAAAAACACCAGTTGTATACTATGAGGTTCCGCTCGTAGACAAGATAAAACACACGCAACACTTTGATATCTTTATTTTCGGTAATAAAAAAACCCATATATTGTAAAGGAGTCTTATTCATCAAGTTATTTGGATTGTATGCAATTCATCCCTCAATGGAAGCTGCATTCATTTAATATCACGTATCTTACAGTCCGTCCCAAGAAGCTCATCATTAATAATGCCTTCCTTAAATCATTTGCAAAGGCAACTGCCCAAGAAGAAATTTCTCGCTTAACTGTTAGTAATAATATGTCAAGTTATATACACTGATGGATCTAAGCAGGAGTTTACAGGCAGGGGGGTTGCATCTGCTCTTGTTGACATCTCCTTAAATGAAGACTATATCAACCATGTCGAGTTAGGCTAAACTGTTTGCCAGCCTAATGGCACTAAAGTTAACTTACGACACTGAGCTTGACTCCTTGGTTATTACTGCTTCTATGTCACCATTGAGAGCATGTGACTCACATAACAAAATATTCACTGCAGAAGCCAGGTATAGCTATTAAAAATAAGAGATACGGGAATCAATATGTTTTTTTATGGATTCCATCACACTGAGTTACTCCTTCATAATAAGGTTTACAAGTTAGCAAAAAAAAAGTACCCTGAAGGAAAACGTAGAATATAACTTTAGTATATCTGTGTCTAGCATTAGGAATAATATGAGAAGTAAATAATGAAAATTATTGTTATAAGAATGCAGTTAGAAGCCTGAATAGATTCATAACTATCAAAACATGAAAGTAGAATGGTATATTTACCGAGCAACTTTCAATGTTAATTAACTCATTTATGTTGCAGTAGCCAGACTTAGGCTTGGTTATAAGTAGTCCTGGTAGCTTTACAGACATACAGATCATGATCAAACTACATGCAAAGAATGTGGTCAGCCTTACGGTCATGTCATCACTATGCTTAAATGTCCACTTATTGAGGAATTTACTGACAGCATAATAACCCATGTAAATATCATGGTATCTTATTAATAAAAATAAGACACCAGACATATTAAACAAATATCCTAAAGACAAAAATTGTAGTATATAGATAAACTTTATTATCCCTTCTGGGGCCTAGTTCTTAGGCTTTTCCTGTATCCATATGCCCTTGAGCTAGTGACCACAGAATGGAAACTGGGTGCACAATAAACTAGCTACTACCAACCACAGGATGGATATGAAGTGTACAATAAACCAGCCACTACCAACCACAGGTGGATATGGGGTGCACAACAAACCAGCCACTACCAACCACAGGAGGATATGAGGCGCACAACAAACCAGCCACTACCAACCACAGGTGGATATGAGGCGCACAACAAACCAGCCACTACCAACCACAGGTGGATATGAGGCGCACAACAAACCAGCCACTACCAACCACAGGTGGATATGAGGCGCACAACAAACCAGCCACTACCAACCACAGGTGGATATGAGGCGCACAACAAACCAGCCACTACCAACCACAGGTGGATATGAGGCGCACAACAAACCAGCCACTACCAACCACAGGATGGATATGGGGTGCACAATAAACTAGCCACTACCAACCACAAGATGGATATGGGGTGCACAATAAACTAGCCACTACCAACCACAAGATGGATATGAGGTGCACAATAAACTAGCCACTACCAACCACATGATGGATATGAGGTGCACAATAAACTAGCCACTACCAACCACATGATGGATATGAGGTGCACAATAAACTAGCCACTACCAACCACAAGATGGATATGAGGTGCACAACAAACCAGCCACTACCCGGAGGGTAGTGGCTAGTTTATTGTGCACTTCATATCCATACATTGCCCTCAAACACACAATCTCCACTGCCTCTAGGCTCTTCCTCATTGTGTTATCAGAAAGAATGAAGGTCGATGATACGGCTGTTAATCACTATTTCACTGCTCTTCCTGGTATATTAACCATGAACGTGCTTTAGATTGTTCTTATGTCAGACACTGTCAAAATCTCGAAGCAAGTCTCCCAATTTATTCAGATCATAATTTTTCTTTAAGAAGTAAACAAGGTTGGACTTATTTGCTTTAGTAAAGATCAATAGCTTGATTCCTCATATTTGTGTACCTTGATCAAGATCCTGGAACCTTGATACAGGTCCCAGGACCGAAACGTTTTCTAAGATGGCCGAGTGTTTGCTCACGTATCTTTTCAAACCAATTTGTCGGTATCTATTCCAAAGTTTATACCAAGACTTTATATATAAGGAGACAAGCCACTAGGCTTTTCCATACTGCAAAATGGTTTAACAGTTTCAAAATATTTACACCGAGAGATGTACATCTTTGACGTATACCTCTGATGTACATCTCGCAGTGTATATATACTGTATTTTAATCCCCATTCCAGTAATAAAATTATTCTTGTCTGTAATAATGGTGGTAGAATTACCGACACTATGTTAAGTAAAAGAACACAAATGCAACTAATGTGACATTTTATTGTGGCAACGTTTCGCTATCCAGGAGCTTTGTCAAGCCGACTGCTGGTGTGTACAGGAGGGACCCAAGCTTAGCTTACCATTAATGCACACTGCCGTAGGCATACTGGCCCAAGCTAGGCACTTCTAACTCACTACTCGTATACCCATCCAACCGAGCAGTTTGTTCCACTCATGTACAACGCTACTGCCAAAATACACAAGCAATCCTCCGCTTCAATGTTCATAATACAAACGGATTACATAATCCGGATTCGCATACTTAATCCACTTGCTACCACGATGGAGAGATTTTGAAGCTCTCATTCGTGGAATCAACATGTGAATCAGTCACAGGTGTTAGTTTACTAACAAACACCTGTGTATTATTACCCAAGCTCTTTAGTGTTACATCTAATGTATTTCCTAATCATACACATCTGATGTATTTCCAAAACATACACACATGACGCATTTCCCAACCATACACACATGATGCATTTCCCAGCCATACACACATGATGAATTTCCCAGCCATACACACATGATGAATTTCCCAGCCATACACACATGATGAATTTCCCAGCCATACACACATAATGAATTTCCCAGCCATACACACATGATGAATTTCCCAACTATACACACATGATGTATTTCCCAACCATACACACATGATGAATTTCCCAGCCATACACACATGATGCATTTCTCAGCCATACACACATGATGAATTTCCCAGCCATACACACATGATGAATTTCCCAACTATACACACATGATGTATTTCCCAACCATACACACATGATGAATTTCCCAGCCATACACACATGATGAATTTCCCAGCCATACACACATGATGAATTTCCCAGCCATACACACATGATGAATTTCCCAGCCATACACACATGATGAATTTCCCAACTATACACACATGATGTATTTCCCAACCATACACACATGATGAATTTCCCAGCCATACACACATGATGCATTTCTCAGCCATACACACATGATGAATTTCCCAGCCATACACACATGATGAATTTCCCAACCATACACACATGATGAATTTCCCAGCCATACACACATGATGAATTTCCCAGCCATACACACATGATGAATTTCCCAGCCATACACACATGATGAATTTCCCAACCATACACACATGATGAATTTCCCAACCATACACACATGATGTATTTCCCAACCATACACACATGATGAATTTCCCAACAATACACACATGATGTATTTCCCAGCCATACACACATGATGCATTTCCCAATACACACATGATGAATTTCCCAACTATACACACATGATGTATTTCCCAACCATACACATCTAATGTATTTCCCAGCTATACACATCGCCTATACAAGGGTCATTAAGGCTCCATGTCCCTGTACACCACTAAGCATACTTTAAGAACTAAACTCTCGGTGTATATATACACATATATACATCTCTCAGTGTATATACTCTTGCTTTAAATTCACCTGTTAATTTATTGTTGTAATATATGAGATTAGTTTAAAAATCTACATTTGTTCCAATTATTTACGAGTCCCCAGTTTCATATATTATCGTGTGTAATTAAATCAACAGAATCCAACGAAAGAACAATTAAAAATATATGAATTTTGAAATGTAGCCTACCAAGCCTCGTTAATAACAATAATACTTTTTTAATCAAAATTATAAACAATTATAATAACTTTTTTAATAATCAAAATTATAAACTGATAATAATTATATTTTTTTAATAATCAGAATTATAAACATTATATTTTTTTAACCAGAATTATAAATAATATTTTTTTAATAATCAGAATTAAAAACAATAATATTTTTTTAATAATCAGAATTAAAAAGTTCATAAAGATCGCCTGGAAAAAAGAGTTGAAGTTTGTTCCAAGGAGAAGAACAGCTCTGATTCCTCGCATGAAGAAACCTTAACGAGGACAAAAAAAAAACCTGTAAACAACAACATAAGCAATTAATATTGGGTCAGTGGTGGTGGGCGAGGCTCGTTGAGGAGCCATTAAAGTCAAGTGAGCAGGACCCCCACCAGCAGCAGCAACACCAGCAGTAGCAACACCAGCAGTAGCAACACCAGCAGTAGCAACACCAGCAGTAGCTACACCAGCAGTAGCTACACCAGCAGTAGCTACACCAGCAGTAGCAACACCAGCAGTAGCAACACCAGCAGTAGCAACACCAGCAGCAGCAACACCAGCAGCAGCAACACCAGCAGTAGCTACACCAGCAGTAGCTACACCAGCAGTAGCAACACCAGCAGTAGCAACACCAGCAGTAGCAACACCAGCAGCAACAGGAGCCGCACCAGCAACACCAGCAGCAACAGGAGCCGCACCAGCAACACCAGCAGCAACACCAGCAGCAACAGGAGCCGCACCAGCAACACCAGCAGCAACAGCTGCAGCATCAACAGCTGCATCAACAACAGCTGCAGCATCAACAGCAGAAGCATCAACAGCTGCATCAACAACAGCTGCAGCATCAACAGCAGAAGCATCAACAGCTGCATCAACAACAGCTGCAGCATCAACAGCAGAAGCATCAACAGCTGCATCAACAGCATCAACGGCAGCAACAAGAGCAACAGCAGCAGCAATAGCAACATCAACAAGAGCATCAGCAACAAGAGCATCAGCAACAACAGCAGCACCAGCAACAACAGCATCACCAGCAACAGTAGGAGCACCAACAACAGGAGCACCAACTACAAGAGCAACAACGCAGCACCAGCATCAACAAGAGCGTCAGCACCAGCAGGAGCACCAACAACAGGAGCAACAACGCAGCACCAGCAAGAGCACCAACAACAGGAGCAACAACGCAGCACCAGCATCAACAAGAGCGTCAGCACCAGCAGGAGCACCAACAACAGGAGCAACAACGCAGCACCAGCAAGAGCACCAACAACAGGAGCAACAACGCAGCACCAGCATCAACAAGAGCGTCAGCCACAACAGCAGCACCAACAACAACAGCAGCACCAGCAACAGTAGGAGCACCAACAACAGGAGCACCAACTACAAGAGCAACAACGCAGCACCAGCATCAACAAGAGCGTCAGCCACATCAGCAGCACCAACAACAACAGCAGCACCACCAACAACAGGAGCAACAACAGCATCAGGAACAGCAGCAGCAACAACACACCACCAAGAACAGCAGCAGTAGTACCAACATCAGCAACATCAGCACCAGCAGCAACAACAGCAGCAGTAGTACCAACATCAGCAACATCAGCACCAGCAGCAACAACAGCAGCAGTAGTACCAACATCAGCAACAACAGCACCAGCAGCAACAACAGCAGCAGCAGTACCAGCATCAGCAACAACAGCACCAGCAGCAGCTGCTAGTGCTGCTGCTGCTGCTCTGGGAGTAACTGGAGCGGAACCACTGCTCTAAAACTAGCAACAATTTTACACTTTTTTTTTATCTTTTTTCGCTGTTTGGGGTTGAGAGACTCTTTCTAGTCTTCATATTAACGTTCAATTTAAATGTTTTAATGCCATTTGAAGAGCAGGTCAAACACGTTTATACAAGTTTATTATTATTGTTGCAGAAAGGATACCGATTAACGGTTGCCTGTTTTTTCTTTTCTTCCACGATTTTCGTTTAGAACTTGAGAACGCCTTATCCAATCGGCTTCAAACTTTCAACTCTGGTGTACTGTAATTACGGAAGCGTTCATGCAACCTTTGGAAGGAGCAGATGGTTTCTGGTTAATTTTATATATGAAAAATCCTGATTTTGATTTATGTGCGATACCTCGAGAACGTTTCTGCCGATCGGTTTCAAATTTAAAACACTTCTGTATTCTGTATCTCACAGATGTATAGGTGCCAATTTTCCAATTTCATTAGATAAATGAGAAAATTGAAATATTTTGTGTATGTCTTGTCAGATCGGGTTCTGACTTTCAACACAACTTCAGAATGCACCTTCTGAGCGAGTTCAAACTTAGTACTGGTGTATTTTCGGATATTAGTGTTTGTGCAGTAACTATTATTATAATCACAACTAAGCGCTAAACCCACCAGGGTCATGTGCAATACCTAAAGAATGGCTTTCTCGACTGGTTTTAAACTTTCACAGCTGGTTTATCTTCAAGGAAGATATAAATTAGTTTTGGATGTGTAGCTGTCAATTTCCCATTTTAATAATATTTATCATGATACAAAGTTTATACAGAGATGAGTGACAGTTATACAAGCAGAAACAGCACATAGTTATACATAGCATTTTAGGCATAGTATTTCAATGAAGAAACTGGGATATTGATTTCCATGCGACTTATGAATGCCTCTTCTGATAGCGTTTAAATCTTCAATGCTTATATTTAACTGTATAAGAAACATGCCGCACTCTGCACTACTCCTTTGCCTGCAATGGGGTAGAGATGGCTGGGATTATGGAGCACAGTGATATATATTTTATCGTAAAGCTACCGTAACATCTGTAGTTATTAAGTCCTAACTCCTGCCCCTGTTCACCCAGCAGTAAATAGGTACCTGGGTGTAACAACAACTCTTATAGGTGACATCCAGGGTAGTGTTAACAGTTCTTAGGTAGATGGGTGGGCGTTAAAATGAGTTAAGATAACAGTTGAGGTAGGATAACAGTTCTTAGCCCCGGTGGTCTGGTGGCTAAAGCTCTCGCTTCACACACGGAGGGCCCGGGTTCGATTCCCGGCGGGGTGAAAACATTTCGACGTGTTTCTTTACACCTGTTGTCATGTTCACCTAGCAGCAAATAGGTACTTGGGTGTTAGTGGACTGGTGTGGGTGGCATCCTGGGGGACATGATTGAGGACCCCAATGGAAATAAGACAGACAGTCCTCGATGACGCACTGACTTTCTTGGGTTATCCTGGGTGACTAACCCTCCGGGGTTAAAAATCCGAAGAAATCTTATCTTTATCTTATATATATATGTGTGTGTGTTTGTGTACGTACGTGTTTGTGTACGTGCGTGTTTGTGTGCGTGCGTGCGAGCGTGCTCTAAGCCCTTACGGGTCATATAGCACCTGTGTATAGTTCTACAAGACTGAGGGACTGATTACCTCATCTTCCACCGTCTGGGTATATCATCTCTCTATGGCATTGTAAAAGCTACTTGGCAACACGTCTTCAAATAAAGACACCCAAGTATTTAACACGACTTCAATTCCCAGCTTGTGTTTCTACTCATCTGGCTGATAACCAAATCATTGATTCACTTTTTGTTTACTACAAAGGGCACCTGATAGCGCAAAATGCTAAGTAACACCGAATGAACTGACAACACTGGGAAATACAGCTATCTAAACGGGATAGCTGATTACACTGCTGATAGCAAGTTACCTGTATATTGGGAATACCCCAAGGTGATGGGCTTAGCCCTGGTTGATGGGTTTAACGTCTATCTGCTACAAGAATCACGCACCCAGCAGAGCTAGGTGTTTTACCGTGATTCGAGGACAAACGGTGGTGTGGGTGCCTCTGAGCTAATATATACCTGTTTACCACCAGTCAAGAATATATATACCTGTTTACCAACAGTCAAAAATAGTAAATTTAATATTTAATAGGGATTAAAGTAAACTCAGTATATATAAACCTCACCGTCTATACATCCTTCCTTAGCCAGTGACGCGCTCTTAATCCGAGGAATTGAATCTACCCTGCACGTCACTGCCGTGTTACCAGACACTGATCAACATTCACTGCCTCGGGGAATAATCTAGTGCAGTGAAGTACAAACAGTACGGTGATTCATAACACGCCACTAAATAGGAGGTTCAAGTCATGGGGAGGACAGGTCCACTTCTTGCAAGCAACATCTTAGTGCAGTGAATCACAAACAGTACGGGGATTCGTGGCACGCCACTAAATAGCTTCGATTCATGGGGAGGACAGGTCCACTTAGAACATGTACTCCTATCTCTCACTAGCATCAAGGCACCTTCCGTGAGAGGCAGCAGAGGCCAGTGCTCCACACAACCTTGATACAGCTGTAGGCCTCCATCGAAAGCACTCCAGCTTACCTTAACCTTCCATCTAATGGTTATAATTTTAACCTTAATTTTTAAATGGGTGGACCAGTAACCCAGCGGAAGGCCTGAGTCAGATGATCAAAAGCTCCAGCTGCGAGTCATCAAATGACAAAGACCCGCGTCAGGAAACACTTGTCCTGTCTCCTGACAAACCCTACCTAACCTAACCTTCCCTCCATTAAAACTGATTACCTTCTATTCGCCCCTCCCTTCCTCCAGGGGGCTGTATGCCCCCTTACGAGTTTAGCGTTT
This sequence comes from Cherax destructor, assembly GCA_009830355.1. Classification (NCBI taxonomy): domain Eukaryota; kingdom Metazoa; phylum Arthropoda; class Malacostraca; order Decapoda; family Parastacidae; genus Cherax; species Cherax destructor. The sequence goes on along the minus strand of WNWK01001879.1, from coordinate 120,734 downwards.
TCCCCATTAAAATAAATCCTGCTGAAAATAATAGAAAAAGAATATTCTTTTCGATACTGCAAAAGATTTTAATCGACGCCAAGATGTTAGTTGAGTCCAATTTTCAATCTTGTCAAAGCTCTCATGTTAATTTAGACTCAAAAGAGAGATTAATCTCTTAAAATGAGGTGTAATTTCTATAAGTGGGGTGCAGTCTGTAAAAAATGGTCTAATCTCTAAAAGAATATAAAGAACATGTAAGGCATTCTAGAAACGGAATTAAATCAGGTGGAGGCCTCAACGACGAATCCCTTGCTAAGACCGTGGGATAATCCCCTCTAGCTTTTGTTTACGGCGATGCAACGCCAGTCTCCACAAAATAAATGCACAGAACCTTGACCTGCTAAAAGTTACGTAAGACTGCCTAGGTCTGAATAGGCTCTTGAGTTAGTCTAGCCTCGTGCTTGCTTAATTCACAAGCTCAAGGATTAACTGCTGTCTGCCAGGCAACCTTTTATGGAAGGGATTTGGGTTAGTCCTTGGTTCAGATTTTTTTTTTCATTATTCAAATACTTTTGTTAGGTTTAAATTTAAAGCCTATCGACTGAATTTGGGTCAGTAAGGCTAAAATCCACCTATTCACTTAACACCAAGAATACTTTCATTACTAAAACAACTATTAAACTGTATATACACAATTCTAGAGATTTTGTGTATACATATATATAATATAATGTCATGCCGAATAAGTAAAACTTGCGATTTTGGCTTAAATAACAACGCACTTCTTGCCGAATAGGGCAAGCGAAAATTTGTGTATGCAATAATTTAGCAAAAATCATTCTGAACCCAACGAAAAAAATATATTTAATTGTGTTTGTTTATTATTAAATTATTGTAAACTTATCTAAAATATATTTAGTTGGATTAGGCTAAAATAAATTGCCCTTGTTATAATAAGGTTAGGTAAGTTTTCTAAGGTTCTTTTGGTACAAAATTATTAATTTTTACATTAACATAAGAGAAAATTTTTAGAAAGGACTTAATTTTAAAGGAGTTTTTGCTAACTGACCAATTTTACTTATTCGGCATGACATATATTACACAATAAAGATACCCAACTGTTGTACATGTGTCTAAATCATCAACTTGTCGTTTTTTTATACCATTTGTAACAGTCTTAATGACTATGACTCGTGTAGTTGATAGGCTTCAAACTAACAAATCAACCTAGTAACCAGCATGTGATACGAGGGCTGAAGGCCATCTATTTAACGAGTATTACCCGACAGATTTTTTTGTTAGCAATTTTTACGTAATAATTAGCTCGCACCCATGAACTACTAGGCTTGCCAGCAGGCTCTATCAAACTCCCGATTCTGATTACAAACCTGTAATCAGAATCTAGATGCATCCTGACTAAATAACAATTAAATACAAATCGGTATTTTTTTTAATTAATATCTTACTGATATGTATATTATCAATGAGAACTTCAGGCGAGCCGTGCACATATGCATTTCCGGTTATTTGACCCCCCCCCCATTATGGGCCCTGCATTAAAACCCTCGTTAGTAAATATTATAGTGTTTAACCACATCTCTCGATGTTTATACAGTTTTCATTACATCCTCTTTTAAGAATAAAATTTACACACTTGTGAAGCTCAATACCCGTTTTGCTAACTCGGATATTATTTTATTTATGATACAACCAAAAGTTGATAAGACGTGTAATACTTGGCTATCTTACTATCTTTATTGATGAAGAATAAAAATACTCAGGTGTTTAACATGTGTTATTCATCATGTCAGTGTAGTGGAGGCTTCATCCTCCATTCACTAAGGATTAGTCAGAGTAGTGGAGACTTGATCCTCCATTCACTAAGCATTAGAGTAGTGGAGGCTTCATCCTCCATTCACTAAGCATTAGAGTAGTGGAGGCTTGATCCTCCATTCACTAAGCATTAGTCAGAGTAGTGGAGGCTTGATCCTCCATTCACTAAGCATTAGTCAGAGTAGTGGAGGCTTGATCCTCCATTCACTAAGCATTAGTCAGAGTAGTGGAGGCTTCATCCTCCATTCACTAAGCATTAGTCAGGGTAGTGGAGGCTTGATCCTCCATTCACTAAGCATTAGTCAGAGTAGTGGAGGCTTGATCCTCCATTCACTAAGCATTAGTCATAGTGGAGGCTTGATCCTCCATTCACTAAGCATTAGTCAGAGTAGTGGAGGCTTGATCCTCCATTCACTAAGCATTAGTCATAGTGGAGGCTTGATCCTACATTCACTAAGGATTAGTCAGAGTAGTGGAGGCTTCATCCTCCATTCACTAAGCATTAGTCAGAGTAGTGGAGACTTGATCCTCCATTCACTAAGCATTAGTCATGTAGTGGAGGCTTCATCCCCCATTCACTAAGAATTAGTCAGAGTAGTGGAGGCTTGATCCTCCATTCACTAAGCATTAGTCAGGGTAGTGGAGGCTTCATCCTCCATTCACTAAGCATTAGTCAGAGTAGTGGAGACTTGATCCTCCATTCACTAAGCATTAGTCAGAGTAGTGGAGGCTTCATCCCCCATTCACTAAGAATTAGTCAGAGTAGTGGAGGCTTGATCCTCCATTCACTAAGCATTAGTCAGAGTAGTGGAGGCTTCATCCTCCATTCACTAAGCATTAGTCAGAGTAGTGGAGGCTTCATCCTCCATTCACTAAGCATTAGTCAGAGTAGTGGAGGCTTGATCCTACATTCACTAAGGATTAGTCAGAGTAGTGGAGGCTTGATCCTCCATTCACTAAGCATTAGTCAGAGTAGTGGAGGCTTCATCCCCCATTCACTAAGCATTAGTCAGAGTAGTGGAGGCTTCATCCTCCATTCACTAAGCATTAGTCAGAGTAGTGGAGGCTTCATCCTCCATTCACTAAGGATTAGTCAGAGTAGTGGAGGCTTGATCCTCCATTCACTAAGCATTAGTCAGAGTAGTGGAAACTTGATCCTCCATTCACTAAGCATTAGTCAGAGTAGTGGAGGCTTCATCCCCCATTCACTAAGAATTAGTCAGAGTAGTGGAGGCTTGATCCTCCATTCACTAAGCATTAGTCAGAGTAGTGGAGGCTTCATCCTCCATTCACTAAGCATTAGTCAGAGTAGTGGAGGCTTCATCCTCCATTCACTAAGGATTAGTCAGAGTAGTGGAGGCTTGATCCTCCATTCACTAAGCATTAGTCAGAGTAGTGGAAACTTGATCCTCCATTCACTAAGCATTAGTCAGAGTAGTGGAGGCTTCATCCCCCATTCACTAAGAATTAGTCAGAGTAGTGGAGGCTTGATCCTCCATTCACTAAGCATTAGTCAGAGTAGTGGAGGCTTCATCCTCCATTCACTAAGCATTAGTCAGAGTAGTGGAGGCTTCATCCTCCATTCACTAAGCATTAGTCAGGGTAGTGGAGGCTTAATCCTCCATTCACTAAGCATTAGTCAGGGTAGTGGAGGCTTGATCCTCCATTCACTAAGCATTAGTCAGGGTAGTGGAGGCTTGATCCTCCATTCACTAAGCATTAGTCAGAGTAGTGGAGGCTTCATCCTCCATTCACTAAGCATTAGTCAGAGTAGTGGAGGCTTCATCCTCCATTCACTAAGCATTAGTCAGGGTAGTGGAGGCTTCATCCTCCATTCACTAAGCATTAGTCAGAGTAGTGGAGGCTTCATCCTCCATTCACTAAGCATTAGTCAAGTAGTGGAGGCTTCATCCTCCATTCACTAAGCATTAGTCAGAGTAGTGGAGGCTTCATCCTCCATTCACTAAGCATTAGTCAGAGTAGTGGAGGCTTCATCCTCCATTCACTAAGCATTAGTCAGAGTAGTGGAGGCTTCATCCTCCATTCACTAAGCATTAGTCAGAGTAGTGGAGGCTTCATCCTCCATTCACTAAGCATTAGTCAGAGTAGTGGAGGCTTCATCCTCCATTCACTAAGCATTAGTCAGAGTAGTGGAGGCTTCATCCTCCATTCACTAAGCATTAGTCAGAGTAGTGGAGGCTTCATCCTCCATTCACTAAGCATTAGTCAGAGTAGTGGTGGAGGCTCAATCCTCCCTCCATTAAACATGAGAGACAGACAGACAGGGACAGACAGGCAGGCAGAGGCAGAGACGTGCACGCACGCGCACACACACAACCACAACTAGGTGAGTACACCACACACACACACACACACACACACACACACACACACACACACACACACATGCACACAAACAGTACAGGTGAATTACGGTTAAATGACTCACGCGCAATCGACAGGCTTTTAAGCCTTCAGACTAACGTATTGGTAGTGTCCGACCAACCTCGAAGCACTAAGAGTTATTGCTCTGTGTTGACGACCTTCCCAAAGTTATCCGCGAAACTGACCACTTGTAAGTCAAGGCCAAGTCAAATATGTAAACAAAATATGTAACCTTATTTCGAGACCTCGGCTACTGATGAATTTGAAGTTTGTGCCAAAAATGTTCGTACGAGTTCATCAGTGTTTTTTTGTTACGTTTAAACTGACCATTTTATATGTCTCTTGTGAGGTTTTAAACTAAAAAATAATAATTAGTTCGGAGTTGTTAACTAACAGTTAACAAAAGTAACATAAGAATTATTTTAGATATAAGACATGAAAAATACACACACACGTGTGTGTATATATAAAGATATATATATATATATATATATATATATATATATATATATATATATATATATATATATATATATATATATATGCAAAAAGATCACAGTAAACAGGTGATATCAAAATATGCAAGACAACCACTATGAAAAAATAGAAGAATTCCAATCGCTTTCGTGACTACTCACATTATCAAGGAACCAAATTTTATTAATTATAAATGAATCCAATTTATATAAACAAAAAGAAATATTCATATTATTTTCAAAACTGCTTTTAATGAAACATGATTCTATTATATTCCTCTCAACCATGGACTTGCTTGATACAACCTTCTCAGCATTTTGAAAATCAATTGGATGGTTAAAGTCTCTCACATGAATAAAATAGAGCATTAGAATCTTGTCCAGTTCTAATGCTATATTTATGTTGTTTTAATCTTAGTTCAAGACTTTTACCAGTTTGACCATAATAAACTTTATCGCATATTTTACAGGGAATCTTATAGACACATCCGTCAGCATTTTGGGGGGAATTTTTTATCAAAAGTCTTTTTACTGTATCAAGATTTTTAAATACCACTTTGATATTAAAATTCTTAAGAAAGGAAGGTATATCAACCAAGTTTTCATGGTAAGGAGAACCAACATATTTTTGGTTGAATAAGGTTGGTTGTCCCTTTTGGATTGTAAAATGTATTCCTAGCTATTTTAAAAGATTTATCAATTATGTTTCTTGGGTATTTTAAATCATTAGCTATTTCATAAATTTTAGAGATTTCTTCATCTATGAACTCTGGACTACAAATGCGTAAAGCTCTCAAAAACATTGAAGAAAAAACCGACACTTTAACTCTATCTTGATGTGAAGAGTAATAGTGTACATAGGAACAATTATTTGTAGGTTTTCTGTAAATTTTGAATTTAAAATCAATGTTACCCTTAATAATAAAGCAGTTTTGAAAATAATATGAATATTTCTTTGGTTTATATAAATTGGATTCATTTATAATTAATAAAATTTGGGAAGAATTTAATGATAAATTATATATATATATATATATATATATATATATATATATATATATACAAGACAACCACTATGAAAAAATAGAAGAATTCCAAGCGCTTTCGTGACTACTCACATTATCAAGGAACTATAAAAGGAAACATGACAAGAAGGCTTATAAAGGGGCAGAATACACCTCACAGTCACATCACACTAACAAAGACTACACCTCACAGTAGCGTAACAACGCACGACTCTGTATATATATGTGTGTGTATATATATATATATATATATATATATATATATATATATATATATATATATATATATATATATATATATATATGTCGTGCCGAATAGGTAAAATTGGTCAATTAGCAAGCCCTCATTTAAAATTAAGTCCTTTCTAAAATTTTAATGATATTTTTTTTCATTTATGTTAATCTAAAATTAATAATTTTGTACCAAAAGAACCTTAGAAAACTTACCTAACCTTATTATAACAAGCGCAATTTAATTTAGCCTAATCCAACTAAATATATTTTAGATAAATTTACAATAATTTAATAATAAACAAACAATGAAATATATTTTTCGTTAGGTTTAAAACTATTTTTGCGAAATTATTGCATACACAAATTTTCGCTTGTCTTATTCGGCAAGAAGAGCGTTGCCAAAATCGCAAGTTTTACCTATATAGCACGTATATATATATATATATATATATATATATATATATATATATATATATATATATATATATATATATATATATATTATATATATATATATATATATATATATATATATATATATAAACTGATGGGTAAATTTATCTCAGCGTATATATACAGTTTACTTTAATCCCTATTTTAGGTATTAAAGTATTCTTGTCTGATGAAAAAAATATATGCAGCCTTAATGACAGTAGTATAGTCGATAGGCTTTAAACCCCCCTTAACCAGCCACTTGAGGCCCAAATATAATAATACCAATCACTTACTAGTCTTCTCTTGTTGATCAAACAAGTTAATCACCATATAACGTATTCATTAACCAATGTACTATTAAGTACAGTATGTTTTAATAAATCTTACGACTTTATAATATATTCCAGTATATAGTACAAAATAATAAACGTTAACTGTATCAAATATAAAAGCTGACAATTTATCTTAGGACAACATGAGATTCATTAGAATCATGGATATATAATAGTTAATAGAGTTTAAAGCCTATCTGCTACCCGAGGGTCACTAAGACTGCATCTAACTTTTTTACCGCCTGACAGTATTTTAATATCTAAAATATTAAATTCTCGGTGTATATATCCTCACAATGGACATATAGCTATAGTACTTGGCCTGGTAATTAGCGAGAGTCAATTAAAAATTCAGTAAGTACTTAGCAATTTTGGGGAAATGAGCGCGCGGTGTCCAGGGCCGAGCCTTCATCAATCTTCAAAAATTCAAAGCATCCTGGCAGTATATTGACACTGGTGATGACTGGTAGCTTACTGTGGTAGCAGGTGAAGTATGTGTGGAGGAGAGTGTAGTGGTAGAGTACAGTAAGATAATACCACCAGCCTCGTCTTCTCTTCTACAAAAACAATAACAATTATACACGGGCTCCCTCACCACACACGTTACGTCATCACCCGCTGCCACATTATTATACAGGTGTTATTAAACTCATTTTTTAACCTTTAAATTTTATGGTATATTAATTAAATGTTATTTTTTTGTGCAGTATATTTTTGCATCCGATAATAAATTCGTAACTATGATCACTTATTTTATACATTTTTCTTCCTGGTACACGTGGCATAAACGCCTCCGCTTCAAATATATTTTACAAAATTTTGGAAAGTGGGAGGCAGAACGTCCTATTAAAACTCTACAATGACTTTACTTACACAGTAATATTATTAAATTCTTCTATACACAAAAATTATTCCTCATTGTTGTACCTGGACGATCATAGCTCATTACGAAGCTATGTCTTATGCTCGTCCAGCTTTATCCTAGTCTTATAGAGTTGACACCAGAAATCTGAGTGAGGAGGATTTTAAGTCGTATTTACAAATTATCTTGCTGGGTAGACCTGTCTGGTCACATCCTACTAGTCCTTACCAAAGCTTCACTGTCCACAAATACTAATTCTATTATGTTTTTAAAGATTTTAGACAGCAATGCACTATAGAGTTTTTCACAATGTTTACAGATGGGTCACAAATTAACTTGCTTCACTTACCTACTCTGCTGTATATTTTTAGTGAGTTATTTGTGTGCCGAGTCTGGAGGCGAGATGAAACTCATACTCCTTGCTATACAAGACCTTTTTGACGTATAAATTTTCCAGTTTATCTGAGCGTGTGTACCCATCACCACAACATGTTATTTTCACAGACTCTCAATCCCTCCTTGCTCTTGTTTCCACTGAAAGTTCAGTAGTATCTCACTGTTCCCTGCTAGACGACATGCTTCCATTCATACTGCTTTTTTTTTAATTTCGACGCCAGTCTGCCACATTATTCAATAATGGCTACCTTCTCATGTTTTTAACCGAGGGAGTGTGATGGTGACCAGGCTCCAAACATTGCTCATTCCCAGCCAGGGAAGGAAAAATTTACTGTTGAATGTAAATGAACTGGGTCCAGTGACAGAGGGACTCTGTCATCAACTCTGGCTGTCAGACTCAGAACCAGTGCTCAAATCCACTCAGATAGGAAACTGCCGAGTCCCAGCTAACAGTTGCTATTATTCTTGCAACACTGCATAGCTCCTGAGAACGCACGAGTGTGAAAGATCTAGTGCTAAAGATTTCCATCCCAATGTGGCTTGTTGTGCATTAAGATCATCCGTCTGTGATTGTATTGCACACACACACACACACGATAAAGTTCATGGAGCAGGGAGACAGACGACCTAGTAGCGACCAGGAGCTGTGAATCGAACCCCTGTAACCACAAATAGGTGAGTACACACACATACACACACACACACGGGTAGGGAAAATCTTCAGATAATGTCAATCTTAAGACCTGATTAACTGTAACTATCAGAGACGATCTGGTTTCCCAATCAGATGTCGAGGAAACTATCATGTTCCTAGAAGTTTCTAGGTCAATAAACCTGTGTTTATACCCCATGAAAAGTTACCATACTGGGTGAATAACACGCATGTGTAACACTTGGGTAAATAACATGTGTAACACTTGGGTAAATAACATGTGTAACACTTGGGTAAATAACATGTGTAACACTTGGGTAAATAACATGTGTAACACTTGGGTAAATAACATGTGTAACACTTGGGTAAATAACTTGTGTAACACTTGGGTAAATAACATGTGTAACACTTGGGTAAATAACATGTGTAACACTTGGGTAAATAACATGTGTAACACTTGGGTAAATAACATGTGTAACACTTGGGTAAATAACATGTGTAACACTTGGGTAAATAACATGTGTAACACTTGGGTAAATAACATGTGTAACACTTGGGTAAATAACATGTGTAACACTTGGGTAAATAACATGTGTAACACTTGGGTAAATAACATGTGTAACACTTGGGTAAATAACATGTGTAACACTTGGGTAAATAACATGTGTAACACTTGGGTAAATAACATGTGTAACACTTGGGTAAATAACATGTGTAACACTTGGGTAAACAACATGTGTAACACTTGGGTAAACAACATGTGTAACACTTGGGTAAACAACATGTGTAACACTTGGGTAAACAACATGTGTAACACTTGGGTAAATAACGTGTAACACTTGGGTAAATAACATGTGTAACACTTGGGTAAATAACATGTGTAACACTTGGGTAAATAACATGTGTAACACTTGGGTAAATAACATGTGTAACACTTGGGTAAATAACATGTGTAACACTTGGGTAAATAACATGTGTAACACTTGGGATAACATTTTAACACTTGGGATAACATGTAACACTTGGAATAAACTTAATCATGTGTAACACTTGGGTAAATAACATGTGTAACACTTGGGTAAATAACATGTGTAACACTTGGGTAAATAACATGTGTAACACTTGGGTAAATAACATGTGTAACACTTGGGTAAATAACATGTGTAACACTTGGGTAAATAACATGTGTAACACTTGGGTAAATAACATGGTAACACTTGGGTAAATAACATGTGTAACACTTGGTAATAACATATGTATACATGGGATAATCATCAGTTTACTGGTAATGTATACCCCAGTAAAGTATAATACAGAGTATACTGTGACTCCAATCAAAGCCAGAGACAATCTTATAGATAGATATTAACATGTGTGAGCGTGTTACAAAGAGGTGAGTGGAGACAAGAAAGTTATTTGGGATTGACTGTGTTCAATGAAAGAAGAGCATTTATAGAAGGATTGAGGTAAGGCATGTAGCGTGACTTGAGTCCTAGAGGTGGTGGAGACAAGTTATTCTGGGATGTGGAGTGCTGTTGGATGTGGAAGACAGACTGCATTTTAAAGGGGTTGGGGGGGAGTTAGTGAGGGCCCGGAGGTGGGTAGTACATTCCTGCACTCTGGAGGATGGGTGGGGATGTTGTGGGTCTGGAGGTGGGTAGTACATTTCCTGTACTCTGAAGGATGGGTGGGGATGTTGTGGGTCTGGATGTGGGAAGTACAGTACCTGCACTCTGAAGGATGGGTGGGGATGTTGTGGGTCTGGATGTGGGAAGTACAGTACCTGCACTCTGGAGGATGGGTGGGGATGTTGTGGGTCTGGAGGTGGGAAGTACAGTACCTGCACTCTGAAGGATGGGGGGGGATGTTGTGGGTCTGGATGTGGGAAGTACAGTACCTGCACTCTGAAGGATGGGTGGGGATGTTGTGGGTCTGGATGTGGGAAGTACAGTACCTGCACTCTGAAGGATGGGTGGGGATGTTGTGGGTCTGGATGTGGGAAGTACAGTACCTGCACTCTGAAGGATGGGTGGGGATGTTGTGGGTCTGGATGTGGGAAGTACAGTACCTGCACTCTGAAGGATGGGTGGGTGTGTCAAGTTGACACACTTCTAGTAAGACAGTGACTGAATGAATGATGGTGAATGTGTTTCCTTCTCGGGGGTCACACTATTGACCCATGCTAGACAGGTCTAACTCACACCCACTCGTGCACCCGTCCATCCTATATTTAAAACTACCCTAAGTTCTTGCCTTAATAACGCTACCTTGAAGTGTGTTCCACTCATCTACAACTCTACTGTCAAACCACTACTTCCCTCTATCCTTTCTAAATCTAACTTTCTCCAATTCGAATCACAGCTGCGAGTCGTCATAGTTAGATCATTTTCAGCATTGTATTTATGTTCCCTCTATGCAACCATTTATGTACCATCAGATACACTGTATCAATTTATAGCAATTTCATGCAAATAATAATTTAGATTTTCCCAAATTAAAAAAAATCACTCAACATAGGATATATACACCTCTCAGCGTATCAGTGTATATACACTGAGAGTATATTTTAATCCCTATTTTAGGCATTATTCTTGACTGGAAGTGTACAAGTGACATGCACCCTTAATGATCCTCGTATAGTAGATAGACTTTAAATCCCATTAACCAATCTTAAGTATTAGACAGTATATAGCACTAAATGATTAAGTAATGAACGGTGCCTGGGAGGGCCTGGCGAGGCCTTGAATGACCTGGTTTCTGGCAGAGGTAAGCAATAAACAGGTGTAAACAAACACCCGAGGTCCCCTACTTCTGACAGGTAGTTCTCCTTAAAATAATAACCACGGGTGCACACCTGACACTTTACATGAAGCCAGCCTTGAGCCGTGCCTCTACACTTTATAACTGAAACGACGGAGTGGCCTTCAACCATGACTAACACACACTACCATCTACAGTGCTTGTAGTTACAACAACAATTATGTTTGTGGTGTACCATCTACAGTATTTGTAGTTACAACAAGTTATGTTGGTAGTGTACCATCTTTAATGCTTATAGTTACAACAACAATAGTTATGTTGGTAGTGTACCATCTTTAATGCTTATAGTTACAACAACAATAGTTATGTTGGTAGTGTACCATCTTTAATGCTTGTAATTACAACAACAATAGTTATGTTGGTGCTGGTGGTGTACCATCTTCAGAAGTGTAGCTGTATTCGACTGAAGAAGCCTGCTGAGCAGACGAAACGTTTAGTCAATAAAGATAGTGAATGCTGCCCATGTGTGTGTTATTCCACAACATCAAAATCCCCTCACGTATACAAGATGTGAAGACAACAACACCAAGCACCTCCTTCGTCTGCCTGATTCTCGCACCTCCTGTGATATATTTAACTTGTTGGGTCTTCAGCACTATTGACATGGTGAGGTTAATATCTTAGCTGTTGTTGCTGCTGTGTTTTTTATGCTGCTGTTGTTGGCACTATTGTTGCTTCTTATTTTTCTCCTACTCCTCCTCCTGGTGTTTACACTGGTGCAGTGTCAACAAGGACTCCTGGTGTTTACACTGGTGTAGTGTAAACAAGGACTCCTGGTGTTTACACCGGGGCAGTGTCAACAAGGACTCCTCCTGGTGTTTACACTGGTGCAGTGTCAACAAGGACTCCTGGTGTTTACACTGGTGCAGTGTCAACAAGGACTCCTGGTGTTTACACTGGTGCAGTGTCAACAAGGACTCCTGGTGTTTACACTGGTGCAGTGTCAACAAGGACTCCTGGTGTTTACACTGGTGCAGTGTCAACAAGGACTCCTGGTGTTTACACTGGTGCAGTGTCAACAAGGACTCCTGGTGTTTACACTGGTGCAGTGTCAACAAGGACTCCTGGTGTTTACACTGGTGCAGTGTCAACAAGGACTCCTGGTGTTTACACTGGTGCAGTGTCAACAAGGACTCCTGGTGTTTACACTGGTGCAGTGTCAACAAGGACTCCTGGTGTTTACACTGGTGCAGTGTCAACAAGGACTCTCCTCCTGGTGTTTACACTGGTGTAGTGTCAACAAGGATTCTCCTCCTGGTGTTTACACTGGTGCAGTGTCAACAAGGACTCTCCTCCTGGTGTTTACACTGGTGCAGTGTCAACAAGGACTCTCCTCCTGGTGTTTACACTGGTGCAGTGTCAACAAAGACTACTCCTGGTGTTTACACTGGTGCAGTGTCAACAAGGACTCCTCCTGGTGTTTACACTGGTGCAGTGTCAACAAGGACTCCTTGTTATGGTGGTGTAACAAGGACTCCTGGTGTTTACACTGGTGCAGTGTCAACAAGGACTCCTGGTGTTTACACTGGTGCAGTGTCAACAAGGACTCCTGGTGTTTACACTGGTGCAGTGTCAACAAGGACTCCTGGTGTTTACACTGGTGCAGTGTCAACAAGGACTCCTGGTGTTTACACTGGTGCAGTGTCAACAAGGACTCCTGGTGTTTACACTGGTGCAGTGTCAACAAGGACTCCTGGTGTTTACACTGGTGCAGTGTCAACAAGGACTCCTGGTGTTTACACTGGTGCAGTGTCAACAAGGACTCCTGGTGTTTACACTGGTGCAGTGTCAACAAGGACTCCTGGTGTTTACACTGGTGCAGTGTCAACAAGGACTCCTGGTGTTTACACTGGTGCAGTGTCAACAAGGACTCCTGGTGTTTACACTGGTGAAGTGTCAACAAGGACTCCTGGTGTTTACACTGGTGCAGTGTCAACAAGGACTCCTGGTGTTTACACTGGTGCAGTGTCAACAAGGACTCTCCTCCTGGTGTTTACACTGGTGTAGTGTCAACAAGGACTCTCCTCCTGGTGTTTACACTGGTGCAGTGTCAACAAGGACTCTCCTCCTGGTGTTTACACTGGTGCAGTGTCAACAAGGACTCCTTGTTATTGTGTGTCAACAAGGACTCCTGGTGTTTACACTGGTGCAGTGTCAACAAGGACTCCTGGTGTTTACACTGGTGCAGTGTCAACAAGGACTCCTGGTGTTTACACTGGTGCAGTGTCAACAAGGACTCCTGGTGTTTACACTGGTGCAGTGTCAACAAGGACTCCTGGTGTTTACACTGGTGCAGTGTCAACAAGGACTCCTGGTGTTTACACTGGTGCAGTGTCAACAAGGACTCCTGGTGTTTACACTGGTGCAGTGTCAACAAGGACTCCTGGTGTTTACACTGGTGCAGTGTCAACAAGGACTCCTGGTGTTTACACTGGTGCAGTGTCAACAAGGACTCCTGGTGTTTACACTGGTGCAGTGTCAACAAGGACTCCTGGTGTTTACACTGGTGCAGTGTCAACAAGGACTCCTGGTGTTTACACTGGTGCAGTGTCAACAAGGACTCCTGGTGTTTACACTGGTGCAGTGTCAACAAGGACTCCTGGTGTTTACACTGGTGCAGTGTCAACAAGGACTCCTGGTGTTTACACTGGTGCAGTGTCAACAAGGACTCCTGGTGTTTACACTGGTGCAGTGTCAACAAGGACTCCTGGTGTTTACACTGGTGCAGTGTCAACAAGGACTCCTGGTGTTTACACTGGTGCAGTGTCAACAAGGACTCCTGGTGTTTACACTGGTGCAGTGTCAACAAGGACTCCTGGTGTTTACACTGGTGCAGTGTCAACAAGGACTCCTGGTGTTTACACTGGTGCAGTGTCAACAAGGACTCCTGGTGTTTACACTGGTGCAGTGTCAACAAGGACTCCTGGTGTTTACACTGGTGCAGTGTCAACAAGGACTCCTGGTGTTTACACTGGTGCAGTGTCAACAAGGACTCCTGGTGTTTACACTGGTGCAGTGTCAACAAGGACTCCTGGTGTTTACACTGGTGCAGTGTCAACAAGGACTCCTGGTGTTTACACTGGTGCAGTGTCAACAAGGACTCCTGGTGTTTACACTGGTGCAGTGTCAACAAGGACTCCTGGTGTTTACACTGGTGCAGTGTCAACAAGGACTCCTGGTGTTTACACTGGTGCAGTGTCAACAAGGACTCCTGGTGTTTACACTGGTGCAGTGTCAACAAGGACTCCTGGTGTTTACACTGGTGCAGTGTCAACAAGGACTCCTGGTGTTTACACTGGTGCAGTGTCAACAAGGACTCCTGGTGTTTACACTGGTGCAGTGTCAACAAGGACTCCTGGTGTTTACACTGGTGCAGTGTCAACAAGGACTCCTGGTGTTTACACTGGTGCAGTGTCAACAAGGACTCCTGGTGTTTACACTGGTGCAGTGTCAACAAGGACTCCTGGTGTTTACACTGGTGCAGTGTCAACAAGGACTCCTGGTGTTTACACTGGTGCAGTTTCAACAAGGAATCCTGGTGTTTACACTGGTGCAGTGTCAACAAGGACGCCTCCTGATGTTTACACTGGTGCAGTGTCAACAAGGTCTCCTGGTGTTTACACTGGTGCAGTGTCAACAAGGTCTCCTGGTATTTACACTGGTGCAGTGTCAACAAGGACTCCTCCTGGTGTTTACACTGGTGCAGTGTCAACAAGGAATCCTGGTGTTTACACTGGTGCAGTGTCAACATGGACTCCTCCTGGTGTTTACACTGGTGCAGTGTCAACAAGGACTCCTCCTGGTGTTTACACTGGTGCAGTGTCAAAAAGGACTCCTCCTGGTGTTTAGACTGGTGCAGTGTCAACAAGGACTCCTGGTGTTTACACTGGTGCAGTGTCAACAAGGACTCCTGGTGTTTACACTGGTGCAGTGTCAACAAGGACTCCTGGTGTTTACACTGGTGCAGTGTCAACAAGACCTCACCTCATCTCTCACATATATACTCTCTCAAACATACACTGAGACTCACATACCAACACACTTACTCACTCACCCAAAATAAGAAACATTTCTTGTTGATGCTCCCATAGTTTTATCTTCCCAAGATCTTACGTCACATTCATATATTTACGTCTGCTAAACTTACGCCAGATTCAAATATTGACGCAAGATTCACACAAAGTTACCAATGATTTATATATTTACATTTTGAAACACAAAAATCTTAAATTCGATTCAATTAAACACAAAGCACACCTCGTAAATCATAGAAAACTAATAATAATAATAATTATAATAATAAGCAACGAAATCAACTTTGAGAGTTTAGAACACTGAACTGCAAAATTATTATTGAACCCTGCTTGGCAAGGGTTCACTTTGCCAAAATAGCAGAATGAAAATTTGTTTTTGACGTAAATCAGTGGAAATCGATCTGAGCGTAACGAAAAATATATATATATCATAAATTTAATGCAATACTAAATATATTTAAACTGACCAACGATATATACAGAATTTAGATAAAAAAATTATTAGTTTAAGGGAAGTTAGGTTAGGTTTCTAAGTTAGTTTTGGTCCAAAAAAATAAAAATCATTATATTATTGTCAATGATAAAAGTATCATTCTGTAAGATTTTTTTTTTTTTTTTTGGGGGGGGGGCAGAAAAGTTCAGCTTATTAGGTATATATATATATATATATTATATATATATATATATATCTTGAATCTTGTTAGGCCGGCCTGGTACAGTGGTTAACACACTGGCCTGAGAGTTGTAAGTCTCGCTTATCATAGTTCGAATCCCACCCGTCCTGTAAGATTACATATATGAAATGAGGTGCGGTTACTTGCTGTCATTATTGTGTAATATAAATGTAGCGTACTAACCCAAGGAATGATTCGGTGACCTGAAGAAGGCCACGACAGAGACGAAATAGTATTGTGTAAATATGTGTTATATTTTGAGGCGGAGTGGTCAGTTTGCAGGGGTGATGCAGCGCCTTGGGCAATGATGGGCAGATTTAGTATATATTCACTGAGAGATATACACCTCATTGTATATACACTGGGAGATATACACCTCTGTGTATATATACTGTGTATATACACTAGGAGATAAACACCTCTCAGTGCATATACATTGGGAGATATACACCTCAGTGTAAATACACGTGTGTATATACACTGAGATATGAATATCTATCAGTGTATTTACACTGATAGATATACAAACTATCAGTGTGTATATACTGAGAGGTATATATCTTTGTATATTCAATATCAACTGAGAGGTATATATTTTTTTTTTCAACAAGTCGGCCGTCTCCCACCGAGGCAGGGTGACCCAAAAAGAAAGAAAATCCCCAAAAAGAAAATACTTTCATCATCATTCAACACTTTCACCACACTCATACATAATCACTGTCTTTGCAGAGGCGCTCAGATACGACAGCTGAGAATAGTCCCTCTCAGCTGTCACTATCTCAGACCCCTCCTTTAAAGTGCAGGCATTGTACTTCTCATTTCCAGGACTCAAGTCCAACTAAATCAATTAACTGGTTTCCCTGAATCCCTTCACAAAATGTTACCCTGCTCACACTCCAACAGATCGTCAGGTCCCAAAACCATTCGTCTCCATTCACTCCTATCTAACACGCTCACACATGCTTGCTGGAAGTCCAAGCCCTCGCCCACAATACCTCCTTTACCCCTCCCTCCAACCTTTTCTAGGACGACCCCTACCCGCCTTCCTTCCCTACAGATTTATACGCTCTCCAAGTCATTCTACTTTGATCCATTCTCTCTAAATGACCAAACCACCTCAACAACCCTCTTCAGCCCTCTGACAAATACTTTTAGTAACTCCACACCTTCTCCTAATTTCCACATTCCGAATTTTCTGCATAATATTTACACCACACATTGCCCTTAGACAGGACATCTCCACTGCCTCCAGCCTCCTCCTCGCTGCAGCATTTGCAACCCATGCTTCACACTCATATAAGTGTGTTGGTACCACTATACTTTCGTACATTCCCTTCTTTGCCTCCATGGATAACGTTTTTTGTCTCCACAGATACCTCAACGCACCACTCACCTTTTTTCCTTCATCAATTCTATGGTTAACCTCATCCTTCATAAACCCATCCGCTGACACGTCAACTCCCAAATATCTGAAAACATTTACTTCTTCCATAATCCCTCTCTCCAATGTGATATCCAATTTTTCTTTATTTAAATCGTTTGATATCCTTATCACCTTACTCTTATTTA
Source organism: Cherax destructor (assembly GCA_009830355.1). NCBI lineage: Eukaryota > Metazoa > Arthropoda > Malacostraca > Decapoda > Parastacidae > Cherax > Cherax destructor. The sequence goes on along the minus strand of WNWK01001879.1, from coordinate 103,025 downwards.
TGTTCACTTTCAACTTTCTACCTTTACACACTCTCCCAAACTCGTCCACTAACCTTTGCAACTTTTCTTTAGAATCTCCCATAAGCACAGTATCATCAGCAAAAAGTAACTGTGTCAACTCCCATTTTGCATTTAATTCCCATAATTTAATCCCACCCCTCTCCCCAACACCCTAGCATTTACTTCTTTTACAACCCCATCTATAAATATATTAAACAACCATGGTGACATTTCACATCCATGTCTAAGACCTACTTTTACCGGGAAGTAATCTCCCTCTCTCCTACACACCCTAACCTGAGCCTCACTATCCTCATAAAAACTCTTTACAGCCTTCAGTAACTTACTACCTATTCCACACACTTGCAACATTTGCCACATTGCTCCCCTATCCACTATCATATGCCTTTTCTAAATCCATAAATGCAATAAAAACTTCTCTACCTTTATCTAAATACTGTTCACATATATGCTTCACTGTAAACACTTGATCTACACATCTCCTACCCACTCTAAAGCCTCCTTGCTCATCTGCAATCCTACTCTCTGTCTTACCTCTAATTCTTTCAATAATAACCCTGCCATACACTTTACCTGGTATACTCAGTAAACTTATTCCCCTATAATTTTTACACTCTTTTATCCCCCTTCCCTTTATATAAAGGAACTATACATGCTCTCTGCCAATCCCTAGGTACCTTCCCCTCTCTCATACATTTATTAAACAAAAATACCAACCACTCCAGCACTATATCCCCCCCTGCTTTTAACATTTCTGCCATGATCCCGTCAGTTCCAGCTGCTTTACCCCCTTTCATTCTACGTAATGCCTCACGCACCTCCCCCACACTCACATCCTGCTCTTCTTCACTCCTAAACGATGTTGTACCTCCCTGGCCAGTACATAAAATTACCGCCTCCTTTTTTTCACCAACATTTAAAAGTTCCTCAAAATATTCCCGCCATCTACCCAATACCTCCAGCTCCCCATCTACTAACTCCCCTACTCTGTTTTTAACTGACAAATCCATTCGTTCCCTAGGCTTTCTTACCTTGTTTATCTCACTCCAAAAAAATTTCTTGTTTTCAGCAAAATTTCTTGACAGAGCCTCTCCCATTCTTTCATCCACTCTTCTTTTGCACTCTCACCACTCTCTTCACCTTTCTTTTACTCTCCATATACTCTGCTCTTCTATTAACACTTCTGTTTTGTAAAAACCTCTCATAAGCTACCTTTTTCTATTTTATCACACCCTTTACTTCTTCATTCCACCACTCACTCCTCTTTCCTCCTGCACCCACCCTCCTATAGCCACAAACTTCTGCCCCACATTCTAATACTGCATTTTTAAAACTATCCCAACTCTCTTCAACCCCCCCACTACTCATACTTACACTAGCCCACCTTTCTGCCAATAGTTACTTATATCTCACCCTAACTTCCTCCTCCCTTAATTTATACACTTTTACCTCTCTCTTACTTGCTGTTGCCATTTTCTTTTTGTCCCATCTACCTTTTACTCTAACTGTAGCTACAACCAAATAATGATCCGATATATCCGTTGCCCCTCTATAAACATGTACATCCTGAAGCCTACATAATCCAACAAACTACTTTCCTTACGTGCTATATCATACCTTGTATATTTATTTATCCTCTTTTTCATAAAATATGTATTACTTATTACCAAACCTCTTTCTACACATAGCTCAATTAATGGTTCCCTATTTACATTTACCCCTGGCACCCCAAATTTACCTACTACTCCCTCCACAACATTTTTACCCACTTTAGCATTAAGATCCCCAACCACAATTACTCTCTCACTTGGTTCAAAACTCCCCACACACTCACTCAACATTTCCCAAAATCTCTCTTCTCTCCTCTACACTTCTCTCTTCTCCAGGTGCATAAACACTTACTATAACCCACTTTTCACATCCAACCTTTATTTTACTCCACATAATCCTTGAATTTATACATTTATATTCCTTCTTTACCTGCCATAACTGATTATTCAACATTATTGCTACTCCTTCTTTAGCTCTAACTCTATTTGAAACGCCTCACCTAATCCCATTTATTTCTCCCCACTGAAACTCTCCTACCCCCTTCATCTTTGTCTCACTTAAAGCCAGGACATCCAGCTTCTTTTCATTCATAACATCTACAATCATCTCTTTCTTATCATTCGCACAACATCCACGCACATTCAAACATCCCACTTTGACGGTTTTCTTCTTTTTCTTTTTAGTAAGCTATAAAGAAAAAGGGGTTACTAGCCCATTGTTCCCGGCATTTTAGTTGACTTTTACAACACGCATGGCTTACGGAGGAAAGATTCTTATTCCCCTTCCCAATGGATATGAAACGAAAAGCAATAAGAACAAGAACTATTAAGATAAAATCAAAGAAAACTCAGATGAGTGTACTCACCTAATTGTACTCACCTAATTGTGGTTGCAGGGGTCGAGACTCAGCTCCTGGCCCCGCCTCTTCGCTGTCTGCTACTGGGTCTCTGCTCTCCCTGCTCCATGAGCTTTATCATACCTTGTATTAAAACTATGTATGGTTCCTGCCTCCACTATATCTTTCTCTAGTCCATTCCACTTCCTGACTACTCTGTGGCTGAAGAAATGTTTCCTGACATCCCTTTGACTCATCTGAGTCTTCATCTTCCAGTTGTGTCCCCTTGTTTCTGTGTTCCCTCTCTGAAACAACCTGTCACTATCTACCTTGTCAATTCCCCGCAGTATTTTGTATGTCGTTATCATGTGTCCTCTGACCCTTCTTTCCTCCAGTGTTGTTAGTCCTATTTCCCTCAATCTTTCTTCATAAGACAGACCCCTGAGTTGTGGAACTAACCTTGTCGCAAACCTTTGCACTTTCTCTAGTTTCCTTACGTGCTTGACCAGGTGTGGGTTCCAGACTGGTGCTGCATATTCTAGTATGGGCCTGACGTATACGGTATACAGTGTCTTGAACGATTCCTTGTTAAGGTAACGGAACGCTAATCTAAGGTTTGCCAGACGCCCATATGCTGCCGCAGTTATCTGGTTGATGTGTGCCTCCGGAGACGTGCTTGGCGTTATACTCACTCCAAGGTCTTTCTCCTTTGCCGAGGTTTGTAGCCTTTGTCCGCCTAGCTTGTACTCTGTCAGCGGTCTTCTTTGCCCTTCTCCGATCCTCATGACTTTGCATTTGGAGGGATTGAATTCGAGAAGCCAACTGCTAGACCAGATGTCGAGCTTGTCCAGGTCTGTTTGCAGCCCTGCCTGGTCCTCTTCCGATGTGATTCTCCTCATTATTTTCACATCATCCGCGAATAGAGACACTTCTGAGTCTATCCCGTCCGTCATGTGTATACACAAAGGTGTACATGTTTGCGTAGTGTGACCTAAGTGTAAGTAGCAAGACGTATCTGAAATCTTGTATGTTTATGAGACAGAAAAAAGACACCAGCAATCCTACCATCATGTAAAACAAATACAGGCTTTCGTTTTACACTCACTTGGCAGGACGGTAGTACCTCCCTGGGGTATATATCTGTGTATATTCACTATGAACTGAGAGGTATATATCTTTCAATGTATATTCCCTGAGAGCTATTAGTGCATATATACTGGAATATGTATATCTCTAAATTTTTAATATACCGAGATGTGTATATCTGTGTATATACACTTAGAATATCTCAAGTGTATCTACACTAAACAGGGTATATCTCTCGGTGTACATACACTGAGAAGTGTACATGTCTCAGCATATATACACAGTGATATATAACGCATCATATCAGCCAATACAATGGTATAGTTTAAAATCATTCCACAATCTTTCCATCCTTAACAGATAAAACAGATAAAATAGAATTGTTATGGCTAGTATCCAAAATAGAAGGAATATCTAACAGCACTTAGAAAATACTTGATCAGCCGGGGTGTCTAATATCTAAGTGGGTCAGCGAGCCGCTACCACCAAAAGCCTGGTTGATCAGGCGATCAGTAAGGATGCCTCTACTCAGATCGGGTTGCGGGGTTATTAAAAAATGGATTTTGGAAGTTTTGAGCTGGTCTAAGGTGGATTAGTGGACCTAAGGAGTGTTTGACCTGATTAGTGCGCTGGACACCTTGTTCTGATAAGATATGACAACAGGTGTCTGTATGGTGATCTGAGTGCGGGTATAGGGAGGAAGGAGGCACCATAACCTTGGAATGAGTGACACACTTATGGGTTCGTCTGGTAGTGACTGGATTTCGAACTAGCGGGTTCATCAGCCCTTAAATCCAACAAACATCTTCGTGGTCGGGTTCAATGACTCACTGAGCTGAGTCCTTAAACCCAGCCACACAACTTTGTGGTCGGGTTCACTGACTCACTGAGCTGAGTCCTTAAACCCAACCACACAACCTTGTGGTCAGGTTCATTGATTCATTGAGCTACCTTAGCCTTTAAACCTAACCAAACACCCTTGTGGTTGGGTTCATTGACTTATTGCGCCCTTAAAATCAACCAAATAACATTGTGGTCAGCTTTAATAACTCACTGAGCTTCTTGAGCCCTTAAAGCCAACCAAACAACCTTGCGGTTGTGTTGAATGCTGCATCAAGATGTCTCGACCTTTAACCTGAACCAGTGAACCTTGAGTCACCTGGTTGTTATGAAATAAGACTATCTCCTTGAGCTTTACCTTCTACCACTTGAATTATCTCCAACTGTTTGTCTAGTGACACCAATGATAATACTGACACGTTATCTTGTTTGTCTAAGACTGCTATTCTCTGTGCCTGTCTGTGTTCCATAGTCCATGTTGTTATTGTGTGTTCCAATGTTGTTATTGTGTGTGTTCCAATGTTGTTATTGTGTGTGTTCCAATGTTGTTATTGTGTGTGTTCCAATGTTGTTATTGTGTGTGTTCCAATGTTGTTATTGTGTGTGTTCCAATGTTGTTATTGTGTGTGTTCCAATGTTGTTATTGTGTGTGTTCCAATGTTGTTATTGTGTGTGTTCCAATGTTGTTATTGTGTGTGTTCCAATGTTGTTATTGTGTGTGTTCCAATGTTGTTATTGTGTGTGTTCCAATGTTGTTATTGTGTGTGTTCCAATGTTGTTATTGTGTGTGTTCCAATGTTGTTATTGTGTGTGTTCCAATGTTGTTATTGTGTGTGTTCCAATGTTGTTATTGTGTGTGTTCCAATGTTGTTATTGTGTGTGTTCCAATGTTGTTATTGTGTGTGTTCCAATGTTGTTATTGTGTGTGTTCCAATGTTGTTATTGTGTGTGTTCCAATGTTGTTATTGTGTGTGTTCCAATGTTGTTATTGTGTGTGTTCCAATGTTGTTATTGTGTGTGTTCCAATGTTGTTATTGTGTGTGTTCCAATGTTGTTATTGTGTGTGTTCCAATGTTGTTATTGTGTGTGTTCCAATGTTGTTATTGTGTGTGTTCCAATGTTGTTATTGTGTGTGTTCCAATGTTGTTATTGTGTGTGTTCCAATGTTGTTATTGTGTGTGTTCCAATGTTGTTATTGTGTGTGTTCCAATGTTGTTATTGTGTGTGTTCCAATGTTGTTATTGTGTGTGTTCCAATGTTGTTATTGTGTGTGTTCCAATGTTGTTATTGTGTGTGTTCCAATGTTGTTATTGTGTGTGTTCCAATGTTGTTATTGTGTGTGTTCCAATGTTGTTATTGTGTGTGTTCCAATGTTGTTATTGTGTGTGTTCCAATGTTGTTATTGTGTGTGTTCCAATGTTGTTATTGTGTGTGTTCCAATGTTGTTATTGTGTGTGTTCCAATGTTGTTATTGTGTGTGTTCCAATGTTGTTATTGTGTGTGTTCCAATGTTGTTATTGTGTGTGTTCCAATGTTGTTATTGTGTGTGTTCCAATGTTGTTATTGTGTGTGTTCCAATGTTGTTATTGTGTGTTCCAATGTTGTTATTGTGTGTGTTCCAATGTTGTTATTGTGTGTGTTCCAATGTTGTTATTGTGTGTGTTCCAATGTTGTTATTGTGTGTGTTCCAATGTTGTTATTGTGTGTGTTCCAATGTTGTTATTGTGTGTGTTCCAATGTTGTTATTGTGTGTGTTCCAATGTTGTTATTGTGTGTGTTCCAATGTTGTTATTGTGTGTGTTCCAATGTTGTTATTGTGTGTGTTCCAATGTTGTTATTGTGTGTGTTCCAATGTTGTTATTGTGTGTGTTCCACACTCCATGTTGTTATTGTGTGTGTTCCACACTCCATGTTGTTATTGTGTGTGTTCCACACTCCATGTTGTTATTGTGTGTGTTCCACACTCCATGTTGTTATTGTGTGTGTTCCACACTCCATGTTGTTATTGTGTGTTCCACACTCCATGTTGTTATTGTGTGTGTTCCACACTCCATGTTGTTATTGTGTGTTCCACACTCCATGTTGTTATTGTGTGTTCCACACTCCATGTTATTGTGTGTTCCACACTCCATGTTGTTCCTGTGTTCCACACTCCATGATGTTCCTGTGTTCTACACAGGAACACACACACAAAAAAACTACAAACAGGCCAAGTGTCTATCGATAAGTGCCCTGGACAGGGTGTGCTTCCCTGGAGCTGGTGTTGGTGACATAGTCAACAGGTTGGATAATATCATGTCAGGTAATGGGAACAAGCCCATTATCTGTCTCAGTGCTGGTGGAAATGATATTGGGAAGGGTAGGAGAGAAGAGCTGCTAGATAAGTACAGGTCAGCTATAGAGCTAATTAAGTCTAAGGGAGGGGTCCCAATTATATGTAGCATCTTGCCTAGAAGGAGAGTGGGAAATGAATGGTTGTCTAGGGCAATTGGTGTAAATTGCTGGCTAGACAGATACTGCAAGGAACTTGCAATCCCATTCATTGACAACTGGGACAACTTTTATGGCAAACATGATATGTATGCAAGGGATGGGGTACATCTCTCTGGGACAGGGGTGGAAGCACTTGCCAACTCGATCGAGAGGGCCACTGCTGACATGCCTAGGATTTTAAACTGATAGAGGATAGAGGTATGGGTGTATGTGGGAAACAGTCAGTTTGCAACACTAGGGCTGAAAACAGTAAATGTATAAAAGAAATTCATCATAAAGTTACAAATAAATACAATGGATCAGGTCAGCAAACAAAGGGAGACAGTAGAGGGAAACAAGAGACTAACTCCCTTAAGGTTTACTATACTAATAGCAGGAGTGTAAGAAATAAGATAGATGAGTTAAGATTAATTTCAAGTGCAGGAAACATAGATATTATTGCTATAACAGAGACCTGGCTCAATCTGAAAGATAGAGAGTTGCCTTCTGAATGTCACATACAAGGCTATAAATTATTCCACACTGATAGAGTCAACAGGAAGGGTGGTGGACTAGCGATGTATGTCAGAGACAATTTAAATTGTTGTGTTAGACAAGATATAAAATTAGAAGCGTCAGCCACTGAATCTGTTTGGTTACAGCTTCTTGAGGGCCATGTAAAACTTATCTTGGGTGTGATTTACAGGCCCCCAAATCTTGATAGGGAGTGCAGTAAACTTCTATGGGATGAAATTCGTAAGGCATCTACATATGAAAATGTTGTGCTAATGGGAGATTTCAACTTTAGACAAATTGACTGGAGCAATTTGACAGGAAATTTAGAGTCAAGTGACTTTCTTGATACGATTCAGGATTGTTTTTTGAAACAGTTGGTGACAGAACCAACTAGAGGAAATAACCTGCTAGACTTGGTTCTTGCCAACAGGGAATCGCTAATTAATAATCTTGAGGTTAATGATGAGCTTGGGGAAAGTGATCACAAATCACTCAGTTTTAATATGTCATGGAATTACCCTAATAATGGCAATCAAGTCTCTGTCCCTGACTTCCGCCTGGCTGATTTCATAGGACTGAAAAATTACCTGGGTGGGCTGAACTGGAATGACCTGACAGTGGGTCAGGTAGGTGGTGATTGCCAATATGACGTTTTCCAGAGAATAGTTCTAGCTGCTCAGACAGCTTATGTTCCTAATAGGGAAATCAGATCAAACAAAAATGATCCTAAATGGATGAACAATAGATTAAATCATCTCATTGGTCAAAAGAGAGGCATATATAGGCGAATCAAAAGAGGAGAGGGGCAATTAAGTAATCAATATATTCAGTTAAAGGGAGAAATAAAAAAGGGAATAAGAAAAGCAAAAAGAGACTATGAGGTTAAAGTTGCAAGAGAATCGAAAACTAACCCAAAAGGATTTTTTCAGGTATACAGAAGTAATATTAGGGACAAGATAGGCCCACTCAAAAATTACTCAGGTCAACTCACCGTCAGTGATAAGGAAATGTGTAGAATTTTTAACACTTACTTCCTCTCAGTTTTTACAAAGGAAGATACTAGCGATATTCAAGAAATAATAAATTATGTAGAACAAGACGATAGTAAACTATGCACGATTAGGGTCACAAGTGACATGGTCCTTAGGCAAATAGATAAATTAAAACCTAACAAATCCCCAGGCCCTGATGAACTGTATGCAAGGGTTCTAAAGGAATGTAAAGAGGAGCTTAGCAAACCGTTGGCTAATCTTTTCAACATATCACTGCAAACTGGCATGGTGCCAGATAAGTGGAAAATTGCAAATGTAATACCTATTTTCAAAGCAGGTGACAGGTCCTTAGCTTCGAACTATAGACCAATAAGCCTAACCTCCATAGTGGGAAAATTTATAGAATCAATAATTGCCGAGGCAATTCGCAGCCATCTTGAAAAGCATAAATTAATCAACGAATCTCAGCACGGTTTTACAAAAGGGCGTTCCTGCCTTACAAATTTAATAATTTTTTTCACTAAGGTATTTGAGGAGGTAGATCATGGTAATGAATATGATATTGTGTATATGGACTTCAGTAAGGCTTTTGATAGAGTCCCACATCAGAGACTATTGAGGAAAATTAAGGCACACGGAATAGGAGGAGAAATTTGTTCCTGGATAGAGGCATGGTTGACAAATAGGCAGCAGAGAGTTTGCATAAATGGGGAGAAATCAGAGTGGGGAAGTGTCACAAGCGGTGTTCCACATTGGTCGGTATTGGGCCCCTTGTTGTTCACAATCTACATAAACGACATAGAGGAGGGAATAATTAGCGACATAAGCAAGTTTGCCGATGACACCAAAATAGGCCGTCCAATTCATTCAAATGAGGACATTAGAGCACTCCAGGAAGATTTGAATAGACTGATGCAGTGGTCGGAGAAGTGGCAGATGCAGTTTAATATAGATAAATGCAAAGTTCTAAATATTGGACAGGACAATAACCATGCCACATATAAACTAAATAATGTAGATCTTAATTAATACTACTGATTGCGAAAAGGATTTAGGAGTTCTGGTTAGCAGTAATCTAAAATCAAGACAGCAGTGCATATCTGTTCGCAATAAAGCGAACAGAATCCTTGGCTTCATATCAAGAAGCATAAATAATAGGAGTCCTCAGGTTGTTCTTCAAGTCTATATATCCTTGGTTAGGCCTCATCTAGATTATGCTGCACAGTTTTGGTCACCGTATTACAGAATGAATATAAATGCTCTGGAAAACGTACAAAGGAGGATGACTAAGTTGATCCCATGTATCAGAAATCTTCCCTATGAGGATAGACTGAGGGCCCTGAATCTGCACTCTCTAGAAAGGCGTAGAATTAGGGGGGATATGATTGAGGTGTATAAATGGAAAACAGGAATAAATAAAGGTGATGTAAATAGCGTGCTAAAAATATCTAGTATTGACAGGACTCGCAGCAATGGCTTTAAGTTGGATAAATTCAGATTCAGGAAGGATATAGGAAAGCATTGGTTTGGTAATAGAGTTGTGGATGAGTGGAACAAACTCCCGAGTACAGTTATAGAGGCTAAAACGTTGTGTAGTTTTAAAAATAGGCTAGATAAATATATGAGTGGGTGCGGGTGGGTGTGAGTTGGACCTGACTAGTTTGTGCTACTAGGTCAGATGCCGTGCTCCTTCCTTAAGTGAATGTAACCTGACCTGGCTGGGTCGGGGCATTGGACCTGCCTCGCATGGGCCAGTAGGCCTGCTGCAGTGTTCCTTCTTTCTTATGTAACTAACACACAAAAATTAATGAGAGTATCAATGATCCTGACAAAATAAACACACTGGGACCAAACAACATATCCCCGCGAGTGCCGAGATATAAACAGACAAACTATACAAGATCAAGCTTACATATAAAGATAAAACACCTGACTTAAGCCAGAGACAAAAGTAAGTGTCTTACTACAATCTGATGTCAGATGATTCGCTGACTTAGGGAAAGTAAGTCAAGCTAAGTTATTTTGGTGTGCTTTGATCTATATCATGTTATGATGCGATATATATGACGTTATGATGCGAAATATATCACGTTATGATGCGATATTATGACCGAAACAGAACGAAGAGGTTGTAACGATTAAAAAAAATCACTATTGTTGACGGTACGCAACTTAGCTGGTCCAGTTTATGGTAGCTAGCATGGTCTCCTTCTACCATGACAGGTTGGTCTTTCCTCCTCGAGGTGAGGGTGGGGGTACTTTCGTCACAGGGGAAGGTGCGCCGAGGATAAACTTACTGGCAGATTAAGGTCAGTACGAGGGCCGTGGCTGAGGTGAATAAGAGCGAGACAGCAATGGCTGAGGTGAATGACAGGTGGTGGGGAGATCAGGTGGCCCGCAGGTGGTGTTAGGGACTCAAGTGTACTGCAGGTGGTGGTGAAGCCACTGGTGTGTGATTCTACACTAGAGCAATGTGAGTTCAAGGACCCCAATGGAAATGTAAGGACTCCAATGAAAATACAAGGACCCCAATGGAAATACAAGGACCCCAATGGAAATACAAGGACCCCAATGGAAATACAAGGACCCCAATGGAAATACAAGGACCCCAATGGAAATACAAGGACCCCAATGGAAATACAAGGACCCCAATGGAAATACAAGGACCCAATGGAAATACAAGGACCCCAATGGAAATAAGTCAGACTTTTTTGGGGGTTATCCTAGGTAATTTACACGTTATATGTATGATAATTTGTATAACTGTATTCGTGTGTACCTGTACCTAAATTAACTTACACAGAGTGAACCGCAACTCTGTCACTTCAAAATACGTGCTAACAATCTTCATGGGCCTCTAAATTTCTGTATATTATTTGAGATAAAATGCAAACGATGTTATTTTGTGAAGCGATGCTGGTGTTATTGTTGTTGATAGTGAACTCGGGGACAAATGGAGCGGGGGATCCGCTTGGTGTGGTGATGCAGGATGAGCATGATTGTGGAGGACCAGGGATGGACCATGAGCTTGACCAAAACACCACAACTATCCCCGTCATCCCTTGGCCCTCACCCGTCATCCCCCTGACTATCAGCAGCGTGTACAGCCACGACAGCAGGGAGGGTATTGAGCTGGGCATCAGGCTGCTGGAGTCTTATACTTGCGTCAAGTTTGTGGAGCCCAGGTTAAAGAGATTCCGAGCCATGGAGTCGTATGTGGAGGTTTCCAACGGCCATGGAGGTTGCAACGCTAGAGCCGGCTTCAATACCACCCCAGGCTTTGTCTCCTACGTCCACCTGCACTCCCCTGAGTGCATCCGACGCATCGGGCACGTCGTACACGAGCTGATGCACGTCCTCGGGTTCTACCACGAGCACCAGCGACACGACAGGGACCAACACATCATCGTCGTCTACGACAACATCCTGCCGGGACACGAGTTCAACTTCCGCAAGATGTACAACCAAACATTCGGCCTGCCGTACGACTCAGCGTCCGTCACCCACTACGGCCCTCGAGCGTTTTGCAAAAACTGTTCTAGGGATACGATCGAGGCTCTTCCCGGAGAAAACGCCCACCAGATGGGACAGAGACTGAACCTCAGTAAGACCGACGTGGCCCGTGTGAACCGCCTCTATGACTGTACCGAGATGTACCTAGGAGACGACCTCCCAGGGGCCCTACCCTACCACCTATGGAGGTTAGACCACAAAAAGAAACCCCAGGGTTTTGAAAATAGATACGCTCAACTTAACCACTGAAGTCAAAATATCTGGAGTTTACCAGGAGAGAATTCCAGGGGTCAACGCCCCCGCGGCCCGGTCTGTGACCAGGCCTCATGTTGGACCAGAGCCTGATCAACCAGGCTGTTACTGCTGGCCGCACGCAGTCCAATGTACGAACCACAGCCTGGCTGGTCAGGTACCGACTTTAGGTGCCTGTCCAGTGCCTGCTTGAAGACAGCCAGGGGTTTGTTGGTAATCCCCCTGATGTATGCTGGGAGGCAGTTGAACAATCTTGGGCCCCTGACACTTATTGTGTTGTCCCTCAACGTGCTAGTGGCACCCCTGCTTTTCATTGGGGGGATGTTACATCGCCTGCCGAGTCTTTTGCTTTCGTTGGGAGTGATTTTTGTGTGCAAGTTTGGTACCGGGTAGAAGTTAATATATTTTGACTCAGGGGTTCACTTGAATCCTTGTCTTAAACCCCAGAGAGTTGGGAGATACAACTGAACCCCCCTGAACTTTTTCCTCTATAATCGCACTAAGGAATTATAATTACCATCACCTATAACAGTCATTATAACTCCGCCTCAGCCCCCCTAGCCATCACCTATAACAGTAATAACTTCACCTCCCACTAACCATCACGTATAAGTCAATATAACCACCTTCCCTGCTATTTTTTTCAGTTCATTATCTGCTATCCCAGCATAGAGTTTAGGGCATGACAACACAGCCTGGCCGGAGGACCAAGCCTCCAGTACTCCTTGCGCTAAATGATCCACACGGATTTAACGCTTTATGGGAAGCAATTTAATTTAGTTATCACTAATAGGTAATCACATTACTGACGTTAAGATGACAAAAAATCTGTAGATGGAAACACAGTGTGAAAAGAAAGTGTATATTCTGATCTCCCTCTGACATCTTCGCTACAGGAGAGTTAAATGTCTAAGTGACCCAAAAGCAAAACAATTAATCATCAGTCAGTAGGACCTTGCCAGCAGTGTTGTGTGTGTACTCACCTAATTGTGGTTGCAGGGGTTGATTCATAGCGCCTGGCCCCGCCTCTTCACTGGTCGCTACTGCGACCAGTGTGTTGCCAGTGTGCTGTATATGTGTGTGAGAGATTACCTATTTGTATTCACCTATTTGTGGTTGCAGGGGTAGAGTCTTAGCTCCTGGTCCCGCTTTTTCGCTAGTCGCTACTAGGTCCACTCTCTCCCTGCTCCAAGAGCTTTAACATACCTCTTATTAAAGCTATATATTGAATTTAGTGATGTATCGGATATCCGCATCCGCGGAACATCTGCACAATTTCTTGCATCCGCATTTTACTGTAAACAGATATCCGCATCCGCATCCGCGGAACATGTATACCTGGAGTATACCTGGAGAGAGTTCCAGGGGTCAACGCCCCTGCGGCCCGGTCTGTGACCAGGCCTCATGTTGGATCAGAGCCTGATCAACCAGGCTGTTACTGCTAGCCGCACGCAGTCCAACGTATGAACCACAGCCTGGCTGGTCAGGTACAGACTTTAGGTGCCTGTCCAGTGCCTTCTTGAAGACAGCCAAGGGTCTATTGGTAATCCCCCTGATGTATGCTGGGAGGCTGTTGAACAGTCTTGGGCCCCTGACACTTATTGTGTTCTCTTAGTGTACTCATGCGCCCCTGCTTTTCATTGGCGGGATGTTGCATCTCCTGTCGAGTCTTTTGCTTTCGTAGGGAATGATTTTCGTATGCAGATTTGGGACTAATCCCTCTAGGTTGTTAAAAGTATATATTATCATGAATCTTTCTCGCCTGCGTTCCAGAGAGTTCAAATCAAGGGACTTCAACCGTTCCCACCAATTTAGGTGTTTTATCGTACTTGTGTGTGCCGCGAAGGTTCTCTGTACATTATGAAGGTCTGCAAGCAATTTCACCTGCCTTGAAGGGGGCAGTTAAGTGTACAGAAATATTCCAGCCTAGAGAGAACAAGCGATTTGAAGAGAATCATCATTGGCTTGGCATCTCTAGTTCTGAAGGTTCTCATTATCCATCCTATCATTTTCCTAGCAGATGTGGCAGATACATTGTTGTGATCTTTAAAGGTGAGATTCTCAGACATTATCACTCCCAGGTCCTTCACATTATTTTTTCGCTCTGTGCGATTGGAATTTGTTTTATACTCCGATACAGTTTTTATTACCTCGAGTTTTCCATAGCGGAATTGAAATTTGTCTTCACTGAACTTCATATTGTTTTCTGCGGCCCATTTAATTAAAGATTTGGTTGATGTCCACTTGGAGTCTTGCAGTGTCTTCGATGGTGGACACTGTCATGCAAATTCGGGTATCGTCAGCAAAGGAGGACACGGTACTGTGGCTTACATCTCTGTCTATGTCAGATATGAGGATGAAGAACAGGATGGGAGCGAGTACTGTGCCTTGTGGAACAGAGCTTTTCACTGTAGCTGCCTCTGACTTTATTCTGTTTACTATTACTCTTTGTGTTCTATTTGTTAGCAAGTTATAGATCCAAATGTTTGAATAATTCGCAAGAGGGCAGTAGCCTGGTGTTTCGGGGTATGGGAGTCACCGTCTAGCTTCGGCCAGGCGCCTATACTTATCTGGGATCTGGCTGAGTGGCTTAAGTACTGTGCACTTTAATACAGTGTGCAGGTTTGAATCCTGCTGTCGACAGAGATAATGTTTGTATGAATATATATATGAATATATATATATATATATATATATATATATATATATATATATATATATATATATATATATATATATATATATATATACACACACATAGCGTAATGACGACAGAGATCACGTGAACATGGTGATGGTTGCTTCCTGGGTGGTGTTGGGGGTGGTAGATAAGACGACCTTCAGGGGACAGCTGGACCGCTCTAGCCCGCCAATGGACCGCCATGGTCCTCTCTCGGCCAACATGATACTATTAGTAGTAGTAGTAGTGGCTGTAGTAGTGGTGGTAGTAGTGGTAGTAGCAGCGGCGGTGATGGTGGTGGTAGTGGTAGCAGCAGTGGTATATACACTAGGTAAAGTGACAAGGCTAGTCATCACCTGGACCAGGTAGGGAATTCCCCGACATCTTTTATTAAAGGTCTACAGGTGTAGTGAGAGGGGAACAGGGAGAGAGGAGGAGGGAGGGGGATGGGGAGAAGGGGAGGGAGAGGGGAGAGAGATGGTGTGCGTGTGTACTCGAGTCACAGCTCCTGGTCCCGCCTCTTCTCTAGTCGCTACTCGGTGTACTCACCTAGTTGTGGTTGCAGGGGTCGAGTCACAGCTCCTGGCCCTGCCTCTTCACTGGCCGCTACTCGGTCACTCTACCCGCTCCGTGAGCATCATCATACCTCTCCTTAAAGCTATGTATGGATCCTGCCTAAACTACATCACTTCCCAGACTATTCCACTTCCTGACAACTCTGTGACTGAAGAAATACTTCCTAACATCCCTGTGGTTCATCTGAGTCTTCAACTTCCAACTGTGTCCCCTTGTTGCTGTGTCCCATCTCTGGAACATTCTGTCTCTGTCCACCTTGTCAATTCCTCTCAGTGGGTGTGTATGTACTCACCTAGTTGTGGTTGCACGGGTCGAGTCATAGCTCCTGGCTCCGCCTCTTCACTGGCCGCTACTGGGTCACTCCCTACGCCATGAGCTTTATCATACCTCTTCTTAAAGCTATGAATGGATGTGTGTGTGTGTGTAGTGACCCTGGTAGCCCCATTCATTCTCTGATCTTGTATCTTACTACACTAAGAACCCACCAACAACCCCCGTACGATCAATACCGTCCTCATGGTGCCACACAGTGCCATGAGATGGATGGTTGTGCCTCTTCACCATTACCAATCATAATAGCTTTTCAAAAACACTCAACCACCAGCCCTTGTTAGCACTGTGTGTGTTCTTGTTAGCACTGTGTGTGTTCTTGTTAGCACTGTGTGTGTTCTTGTTAGCACTGTGTGTGTTCTTGTTAGCACTGTGTGTGTTCTTGTTAGCACTGTGTGTGTTCTTGTTAGCACTGTGTGTGTTCTTGTTAGCACTGTGTGTGTTCTTGTTAGCACTGTGTGTGTTCTTGTTAGCACTGTGTGTGTTCTTGTTAGCACTGTGTGTGTTCTTGTTAGCACTGTGTGTGTTCTTGTTAGCACTGTGTGTGTTCTTGTTAGCACTGTGTGTGTTCTTGTTAGCACTGTGTGTGTTCTTGTTAGCACTGTGTGTGTTCTTGTTAGCACTGTGTGTGTTCTTGTTAGCACTGTGTGTGTTCTTGTTAGCACTGTGTGTGTTCTTGTTAGCACTGTGTGTGTTCTTGTTAGCACTGTGTGTGTTCTTGTTAGCACTGTGTGTGTTCTTGTTAGCACTGTGTGTGTTCTTGTTAGCACTGTGTGTGTTCTTGTTAGCACTGTGTGTGTTCTTGTTAGCACTGTGTGTGTTCTTGTTAGCACTGTGTTATTATAGTTATACTGAATGTGTTCTTGTTAGCACTGTGTTATTATAGTTATACTGAATGTGTTCTTGTTAGCACTGTGTTATTATAGTTATACTGAATGTGTTCTTGTTAGCACTGTGTTATTATAGTTATACTGAATGTGTTCTTGTTAGCACTGTGTTATTATAGTTATACTGAATGTGTTCTTGTTAGCCCTGTGTTAGTATAGTTATACTGAATGTGTTCATGTTAGCACTGTGTGTGTTCTTGTTAGCACTTATTATAGTTATACTGAATGTGTTCTTGTTAGCACTGTGTTATTATAGTTATACTGAATGTGTTCATGTTAGCACTGTGTGTGTTCTTGTTAGCACTTATTATAGTTATACTGAATGTGTTCTTGTTAGCACTGTGTTATTATAGTTATACTGAATGTGTTCATGTTAGCACTGTGTGTGTTCTTGTTAGCACTGTGTTATTATAGTTATACTGTGTTCTTGTTAGCACTGTGTTATTATAGTTATACTGAATGTGTTCTTGTTAGCACTGTGTGATGATAGTTACACTGTGTACGTTCTTGTTAGCACTGTGTTATTATAGTTATACTGAATGTGTTCTTGTTAGCACTGTGTGATGATAGTTACACTGTGTACGTTCTTGTTAGCACTGTGTGATGACAGTTACAATGTGTGTGTTCTTGTTAGCACTGTGTGATGACAGTTACACTGTGTGTGTTCTTGTTAGCACTGTGCTATTATAGGTACTCTGAATGTGTTCTTGTTAACACTGTGATATTTACACTGTGTTCTTGTTAGCACTGTGTGGACAGTTACAATGTGTGTGTTCTTGTTAGCACTGTGTGATGACAGTTACACTGTGTGTGTTCTTGTTAGCACTGTGTGATGACAGTTACACTGAGTGTGTTCTTGTTAGCACTGTGTGATGACAATTACACTGTGTGTTCTTGTTAGCACTGTGTGATGACAGTTACACTGTGTGTGTTCTTGTTAGCACTGTGTGATGACAGTTACACTGTGTGTGTTCTTGTTAGCACTGTGTGATGACAGTTACACTGTGTTCTTGTTAGCACTGTGTGATGACAGTTACACTGAGTGTCCTTGTTAGCACTGTGTGATGATACACTGTGGGTGCCCTTCCTACTTCCTGGACCAGTAGACTCACTCTGCCTATACCTAAACCACTACTAAACCTAACTATCGGTCTTTGTAAACAAAAAGACTGGTACTCAGAAATGTACCAAATTACCATAGTACTATGGTACATTGCTGGTCATGAACAGGGCCGCGGGGTCGTTGACCCCCGAAACCCTCTCCAGGTCCATCAATTTTAGTCTCATCTCAATGTTCCATGCTTATTGGAGAAGCCAGATAGATATATTAAAAATCAGAAAGAGAATTATTCATGTGATGGAGGGGTCAGAATACATCTATTGGGTCTGCTGTTGTTTGGTGGTGGGTTATAGCATACAGCTCCTGGGCCAGCTGTTGTTTGGTGGGTCTGTTGTTATTTGGTGGTGGATTATAGCATACAGCTCCTGGGTCTGCTGCTGTTTGGTGGTAGGTTGTAGTATATAGCTCCTGGGTCTCCTGTTTGGTGGTGGGTTATATCATACAGCTCCTGGATCTGCTGTTGTTTGGGGGTGGATTGTACTATATAGCTGCTGGGTCTGCTGTTATTTGGTGAACTGTACTATACAGCTCCTGGGTCTGCTGTTGTTTGGTGGTTGTTTGTAGCATGCAGCTCCGTGGACTGCTGTTGTTAGGTAGTTGTTTGTAGCATGCAGCTCCTGGGTCTGCTGTTTGGTGGTGGGTTGTAGCATGCAGTTCCTGGGTCTCCCAGTCTTGTTTGTACCTATCATGTAGTTGTCTCGCTCCTGTGTGTTGAGCGCAGCTCCTGAAACCTCCACATATCCCTGACGATCATAAGAGAAAGAGATGGAGCAGGAAGAGGAAGGAGTAATGGACTGAAAAGGTGGAATAGTAGAAGTAGAGAAAGAGGAGAAAGGAAGACCCGGAGTGGTAACAAAGGTATGCTATTTGCAAGAGGTCTGACCATCGTGGAAGTGTGTGGTTGGAGAGGTTACACAAACTGCTATTACCTGACCCACAGTGGCTATTTTAAAAGCCAGGTTATTTTAGGCTCAGGAGAGGCGCGCTAAATGACAGGAAGAAACAAAGGAAGAGGAAGAAAAAGAGGAAAAATAAGAGAAGGATGAAGACAAATAGGAAGAAATATTATTTTTTTTTCGACAAGAGGAATGTATGACTTAATACATGGCTTCAAGAATAGGTCTAAAAATTAACGTTATTAAAGCTAATAGTTTGGGTAGATGTAGCATTAAGTTATGCACATACGAGTTAGAGGGTGAGGAATTAGACACGTGTAACACACATGTAACACATGTGTAACACACATGTAACACATGTGTAACACATGTAACACATGTTTTATTCTTCTTGTGTGAACTACAGTTATTGTAATGATTGAAGGGGGGGTAGAATTTGAGAACGACCTGCCTATTATGGGCCAGTAGGCCTTCTACAGTGCTCTTTTTATACAGATCAATGTTGCTCTTAAGGTTCAAGTGATTCACTGGCACGAGGCTAGCCCAGGAGCTGGAGCCAAGACCTTGCACGCACGAGCACACACAAACACACGGGGCCAGGAGCTGTGAAACGACCCCTACACCCACATATAGGTGAGTGAGCACAGTGTTGGCAGCAGACGCATCATATAAACGCCTCATTGACTATCAACCCGTTAACCCCTCTTGCAGCCGCGCCACCACGGACCTGCCCCTGCAAGGACCAGCAGCACGGGTGATGTTATCACAGAAAGAAGCCTACTCAGCAGGCGAAACGTTTCCACAATGAAGATACCAAACAGCTGCACATGTCTTACTCATCCTGGGGAAGAGGACCAGACTGAGTATCTCTCAGAAGTCACCCTGGGTTACTAGCCTTCCATGCTAATATCATGAATATCGTCATTGTCTTTTCTTCCTCCTCTAAAATAGTGAGGTCGATAAACTCTTGACTAACATACTCTGAGAGAGATACATTTCACTGTATTTATTCAGCCAAACATACACCTCACTGTATTTATACAGTGAGAGACACACTTCTCGGTGTATAGATGACGGTCCGAGGCTGGACCCAGGTTACCCAAGTCTGGTGTATTAACAAAATTGATGATGGGTACCCTATGATTCTCAAGCAGCAGAGACAAAGGTCAGTTTTAAGGTCGGATCTTCCTGAGTCAACCCGCGGTCAATACCTCTTCAATAGGTGAAGCATGAATAATCAATGACCTTGCCTGAAGACTCAGCCACTCGGATGATGGTTTCTACCGTGGGTGGCCCAGTGGCTGTTACATTTCCATGTGTTACCGACCATAGCATCACACGCTTGTGGTCGTCGTCTTGTTGTAGTTTATAGGGCCCCTCACAGCTTGCACCGTATCGAGCCAAGATTGTGGTCACTCTGGTGGTACATTATCAGTCAGGAAACAGGAAAGGTGGTTCATCAAACGGATCTTAGGCAAATGCTGAGCGTCTGGTCATATGACCGAGGCTTTCCACTTTGGAGAGACTGACAGCTCTTTGACAGAATCAAAGAACACAAGAAGAGTGTTAGGCTTGCCGACACCAATAATGCTCTTTTCTGTCATGTTAGAGATGACAGTCATCCTACTGACTGGTCCTCTGCTAAAACTGTCTACCCTACTTCAAAAAGGTTTAGAACATTAAGAACACTAAGAATGGAGGAACACTGCAGAAGGCCTACTGGCCCATACAAGGCAGGTCCTTATCAAAACCACCACTACCTAAAAATTTATTCCCGTACTCACGACACAAATCAAACCCAGCCCCTCCCACTCATATATTTGTCCAATCTCTTTTTAAAGCCACCCAAGGTCCTAGCCTCTATCACAGTACTCGGAAGATTGTTCCACGCATCTACAACTCTGTTCGAAAACCAGTACTTGCCTATGTCCTTTCTAAATCTAAATTTATCCAATTTAAATCCGTTATTTCTCGTTCTTACTTGGTTCGATATCCTCAGTATTTTATTAATATCTCCTTTGTTTATGCCCATCATCCACTTGTACACCTCGATGATATCTCCCTCATTCTACGTCTCTCCAGAGAGTGGAGATTCAACGCTCTAAGTCTATCTTCATACGGGAGATTTCTTATACTGTAAATCATTTTAGTCATTCTTCTTTGTATGTTCTCCAATGAATCTATATCCATCCTGTAGTAAGGAGACCAAAACTGAGCTGCATAATCAAATGAGGTCTCACTAGTGATGTATAGAGCTGTAAAATAACTTTTGGACTTCTGTTGCTTATACTTCTTGAAATAAATCCTAGTAATCTGTTAGCCTTATTGCGCACACTTAGGCACTGTTGTCTTGGCTTTAGATTTCTGCTACCATGACTCCCAAGTCTTTTCACATTCTGTATGATCAAGCTCAACTTCACCTAGTTTATAAATTCGAGGGATATTTTCATTACCAACGACAAGCACCTTACACTTGTCCACATTGAACTTCATCTGCCACTTTTCAGACCAAGACATTAATTTATCCAAATCCTCCTGGAGTTCACTGTTATCCTCCTCAGAATGAATTATACGGCCTATTTTTGTATCATCAGCAAATTTACTCATGTCACTTGCAATTCCTTCATCAAGGTCATTAATGTAAATTATGAACAACAATGGGCCCAAAACTGATCCTTGTGGAACGCCACTAGTGACAAATCCCCATTCAGATTTGACCCCATTAATGGAAACTCTCTGCTTTCTATTGGTAAGCCATGCCTCTATCCATGCTAGAACTTTACCTCCTATACCATGAGCTGCCACCTTTCTTAAGAGTCTCTTGTGAGGTACTCTATCGAAGGCCTTACTGAAATCAAAGTAAACTATATCATATTCTTTATCACTGTCTACTGCCTCAAATGTTTTATTGAAAAACGTCAGTAAATTTGTCAGGCAGGAACGACCTCTCGTAAACCCATGCTGAGATTCATTAATCAAATTATGTTCTTCAAGGTGACTTCTGATAATATCAGCTATAATTGATTCTAATAATTTGCCTACTATAGACGTGAGGCTTATTGGACGGTAATTTGATGGAATGGACTTATCCCCTGATTTGAATATAGGAACTACATTAGCTATCTTCCACATCTCTGGCACAACACCAGTTAGGATGGACGTATTAAACACATTCGTTAATGGCTGACTAAGTTCCATTTTGCATTCTTTAAGTACCCTGGAAAACAACTCAGACAGGATGTAGATGAATGGTTCAGAGAACCGACAAGTTGTTAAATTAGACACATATGCAACACTTGGGTATCTTTATTGTGGAAACGTTTCGCCACACAGTGGCTTCCTCAGTCAATACAAGAAGAAAGTAGTAATAAAAGGAGAGTTTGAGGTAATCAGTCCCTCGGCCTGGAGTCGATGTGTTCAGTCCATCAATCTTGAAGTAAATACAATATAAGGCAAATAGAAGTTGCTTATATACTGTAGACAGGTGAGATGAAGCAGGAGGAGGCGGGGTCATAGTAGTATCATCCACTAGTCGAAGTAAGTCCTTGTCCAAAGGTTTGGACAAATGTTGAAGAATCCCTTTGTATCAAGATCCCAAGAAGTTGCTGTGTCAGACAGGATGTAGATGAATGGTTCAGAGAACCGACAAGTTGTTAAATTAGACACATATGCAACACTGGGTATCTTTATTGTGAAACGTTTCGCCACACAGCGGCTTCATCAGTCCAATACAAAGAAGAAAGTAGTAATAAAAGGAGTTTGAGGTAATCAGTCCCTCGGACCGGGAGTCGATGTGTTCAGTCCATCAATCTTGAGTAAATACAATATAAGGCAAATAAGTTGCTATATCTGAACAGGTAAGATGAAGCAGGGAGGCGGGTCATAGTAGTATCATCCACTAGTCAAGTAAGTCCTTGTCAAAGGTTTGGACAAATGTTGAAGAATCCCTTTGTATCAAGATCCCAAGAGCTTCCTGAACAAAGGATTTACTTCGACTGTAGATACTCTATGACCGCTTCCTGCTCATCTCACCTGTCTACAGTATATAAGCAACTTCTATTGCCTATATTGTTGCTTCAAGATTGATGACGCACATGACTCCAGGCGAGACTGAACCTCAAACTCCTCCTTTGTACTACTTTCTTCTTGTTTTGACTGATGAAGCCACTGTGTGGCGAAACGTTTCCACAATAAAGATACCCAAGTGTTGCATATGTGTCTAATTTAACAACTTGTCGGTTCTCTGAACCATTCATCTACATAATTTATCTTCTTCAGGCCCACTAAAATACCTAATTCTTGGGATATTATTAGTGTCTTCCTGAGTGAAATCCGAGAGAAAATAATTATTAAAAATAGAGCACATATCATTCTCCTTGTCAGTAAGATGCCCATAATTATTTTTAAGGGGACCTATCTTATCTCTAACTTTTGTTCTATACACCTGGAAAAAAACTTTTTGGGTTAGTTTTCGAATCCCTAGCAACTTTAATTTCGTAATCCCGTTTAGCTTTTCTTATCCCCTTTTTAACGTCCCTCTTAATGTCAATATACTGATTCATAAGATAACCCTCACCTCTTATGATACGCCTATAAATTCCTTTCTTCTGCCCTAAAAGATATTTGAGCCTATTATTCATCCATTTTGGGTCATTTCTATTCGATTTTATTTCTTTATATGGGATAAATGTTCTTTGGGCAGCATGTATAGTGTTCAGAAAACTGTCATATTGATAGCTCTCTTCATTACCCCAGTCCACAGATGATAAGTGTTCTCTAAGTCCATTGTAATCTGCTAAGCGAAAATCTGGGACCGTTACTGAGTTATCCCTACTATGAAACTTCCATTCAATGCCAAAGGTAATTGATTTGTGGTCGCTTGCGCCGAGTTCCTCTGTAATTTCTAAATTATTAACAAGGGTTTCCTTGTTTGCCAGAACTAAGTCAAGCAAGTTATTTCCCCTTGTAGGTTCTGTCACAAACTGCTTCAAAAAACAATCTTGAACTACTTCTAAGAAGTCGTTAGATTCTTAATTCCCAGTCTAAAAATTCCAATCAATTTGACTAAAGTTGAAGTCTCCCAGAATAACTACGTTATCGTGCATTGTGGCCTTAACAATTTCCTCCCATAGTAGTCTCCCTTGGTCCCTATCTAAGTTTGGGGGACGGTATATCACACCTAAAATCAATTTTTCATGCCCCTCTGAAAATTCTATCCAGACAGACTCTGTATGTGTTATTTCAGACTTTATTCCCTTTTTTATGCAACAGTTCAAGCGATCTCGGACATACAGTGCCACTCCACCCCCCTTCCTGAAACTTCTGTCTACTTGGAACAATTTACATAAGAACATAAGAAAGGAGGAACACTGCAGCAGGCCTGTTGGCCCATACTAGGCAAGTCCTTCACAATCCATCCCACTAACAGAATAATTGCCCAACCTAATTTTCCATTCTACCCAAGAAATAAGCTTTGAAGATTCTATTAACTCAAGTGCGAGTCCCACTCAAATCCAACCCCTCTCACTCATGAATTTATCCAACCTAAATTTGAAACTACCCAAGGTCATAGCTTCAATGACCCTACTAGGCAGACTGTTCCTCTCATCAACTACCCTATTTCCAAACCAATATTTTCCTATATCCTTTCTAAATCTAAACTTATCCAATTTGAATCCATTATTGCGGGTTCTCTTTGAGAGATATCCTCAAGACCTTATTTATATCCCCCTTATTAATACCCATCTTCCACTTATATACCTCGATCATGTCTCCCTCATTCTTCGTCTTACAAGTGAATGTAATTTAAGGGTCTTCAATCTTTCTTCATACGGAAGATTTCTAATGCTATGAATTAACTTTGTCATTCGTCGCTGAATGTTTTCTAACGAATTTATATCCATTCTGTAAAATGGAGACCAGAACTGAGCTGCGTAATCTAGGTGAGGCCTTACTAATGATGTATAAAGCTGTAATATAACCGCTGGACTTCTGTTGCTTACACTTCTTGATATAAATCCCAGTAATCTATTTGCTTTATTTCTTACGCTTAGGCATTGCTGAATTGGTTTGAGGTTGCTGCTTACCATAACCCCAGATCCTTTTCGCATTCTGTACGGCTGAGTTCAACATTATTAAGCTGGTAGTGCTAGGGTTATGAACATTCCCGAGCTTTAGAACTTGCATTTATCTACATTGAACTGCATCTGCCATTTTTCTGACCAGTGAGTTTGTCTAAATCCTCCTGAAGTTCCTGACATCTACGTCTGAATCGATTACCCTACCTATCTTCGTGTCATCAGCGAATTTGCTCATATCACTAGTAATTCCCTCGTCAAGGTCATTTATATATATTATAAACAACAACTGGCCCAAAACCGATCCCTGTGGAACGCCACTTGTTACAGATCCCCACTCAGATTTAACCCCATTAATGCACACCTCTGCTTCCTATTGGTGAGCCATGACTCGATCCATGAAAACACTTTTCCTCCAATGCCGTGAGCAGCCACTTTCTTTAACAGTCTCTGATGTGGTACTCTATCAAAAGCCTTACTAAAATCCAAATAAACAATATCGAATTCTTTATCATGATCAACTGCCTCAAAAGCCTTACTGAAAAAAGTTAATAAATTAGTTAGGCAGGAACGGCCCCTGGTGAATCCATGTTGAGTATCATTAATCAAATTATGCCCATCGAGATGGCTTCTTATGTTATCAGCTATAATCGACTCTAATAATTTGCCTACAATTGAAGTTAGACTTATTGGGCGGTAATTTGATGGTAACGACTTGTCCCCTGCTTTAAAAATAGGAATTACATTAGCCATCTTCCACGTATCAGACACTACACCTGTTTGAAGAGATAGGTTAAAAATGTTAGTTAAGGGTTCACAGAGTTCAATTTTGCATTCCTTAAGAACCCTTGAAAAAAGCTCATCATTTAAAACCCTGTATATGACATTCAGCAGGCATGTCCCTATTTTTCGTATTGAACCACGTTTCAGTTATGGCAAATACATCAATGTTACCTGCACTTGCAACTAATCTCAAATCGTCCATCTTATTCCTAGCACTACGACTATTTGTATAATACACTCTCTATGTTCTCCAACGAATCTATATTCATTCTAAGAACATAAGAATGGAGGAACACTGCAGAAGGCCTACTGGCCCATACAAGGCAGGTCCTTATCAAAACCACCACTACCTAAGAATTTACTCCTGTACTCACGACACTAATCAAACCCAGCCCCTCCCACTCATATATTTGTCCAATCTCTTTTTAAAGCCACCAAAGGCCTAGCCTCTATCACCATACTCGGAAGGTTGTTCCACGCATCTACAACTCTGTTCGAAAACCAGTACTTAAGAACATAAGAAAGGAGGAACACTGCAGCAGGCCTGTTGGCCCATACTAGGCAGGTCCTTCACAATCTATTCCACTAACAGAATAATTGCCCAACCTAATTTTCAATTCTACCCAAGAAATAAGCTTTGATGATTCTATTAACTCAAGTGCGAGTCCCACTCAAATCCAACCCCTCTCACTCATGTATTTATCCAACCTAAATTTAAAACTACCCAAGGTCCTAGCTTCAATAACCCTACTAGGCAGACTGTTCCACTCATCAACTACCCTATTTCCAAACCAATACTTTCCTATATCCTTTCTAAATCTAAACTTATCTAACTTGAATCCATTATTGCGGGTTCTCTCTTGGAGAGATATCCTCAAGACCTTATTTATATCCCCTTTGTTAATACCCATTTTCCACTTGTATACCTCGATCATGTCTCCCCTCATAAGAACATAAGAACATAAGAATGGAGGAACACTGCAGAAGGCCTACTGGCCCATACAAGGCAGGTCCATATCAAAACCACCACTACCTAAGAATTTATTCCCGTACTCACGACACCAATCAAACCCAGCCCCTCCCACTCATATATTTGTCCAATCTCTTTTTAAAGCCACCCAAGGTCCTAGCCTCTATCACAGTACTCGGAAGATTGTTCCACGCATCAACAACTCTGTTCGAAAACCAGTACTTGCCTATGTCCTTTCTAAATCTAAATTTATCCAATTTAAATCCGTTATTTCTGGTTCTTACTTGGTTCGATATCCTCAGTATTTTACTAATATCTCCCTTGTTTATGCCCATCATCCACTTGTACACCTCGATGATATCTCCCCTCATTCTACGTCTCTCCAGAGAGTGGAGATTCAACGCTCTAAGTCTATCTTCATACGGGGAGATTTCTTATACTGTAAAACATTTTAGTCATTCTTCTTTGTATGTTAGCCTATGTCCTTTCTAAATCTAAATTTATCCAATTTAAATCCGTTATTTCTGGTTCTTACTTGGTTCGATATCCTCAGTATTTTATTAATATCTCCTTTGTTTATGCCCATCATCCACTTGTACACCTTGAAAGTGGCTGCTGTTAAAGAAAGTGGCTGCTGGTTAAAGAAAGTGGCTGCTCATGGCATTGGGGGAAAAGTGTTGTCATGGATCGAGTCATGGCTCACCAATAGGAAGCAGAGGGTGTGCATAAATGGGGTTAAATCGGAGTGGGGATCTGTAACAAGTGGCGTTCCTCAGGGATCGGTTTTGGGCCCGTTGTTGTTTATAATATATATAAATGACCTTGACGAGGGAATTTCTAGTGATATGAGCAAATTCGCTGATGACACGAAGATAGGTAGGATAATCGATTCAGACGTAGATGTCAGTGAACTACAGGAGGATTTAGACAAACTCAATTCCTGGTCAGAAAAATGGCAGATGCAGTTCAATGTAGATAAATGCAAAGTTCTAAAGCTCGGAGTGTCCATAACCCAAGCACTTATAAGTTAAATAACGTAGAACTTAGCCATACAGATTGCGAGAAGGACTTGGGGGTGATGGTAAGCAGCAACCTTAAACCAAGACAGCAATGCCTAAGCGTACGTAATAAGGCAAATAGATTACTGGGATTTATATCAAGAAGTGTTAGCAACAGAAGTCCAGACGTTATATTACAGCTTTATACATCATTAGTAAGGCCTCACCTAGATTACGCAGCTCAGTTCTGGTCTCCATATTACAGAATGGACATAAATTCGTTAGAAAACATTCAGCGTAGAATGACTAAATTAATACATAGCATTAGAAATCTTCCTTACGAAGAAAGATTGAAGACCCTTAAATTACATTCACTTCTAAGACGTAGAATGAGGGAGACATGATCGAGGTATACAAGTGGAAAATGGGTATTAACAAAGGGATATAAATAAGGTCTTGAGGGTATCTCTCCAAGAGAGAACCCGCAATAATGGATTCAAGTTAGATAAGTTTAGATTTAGAAAGGATATAGGAAAGTATTGGTTTGGAAATAGGGTAGTTGATGAATGGAACAGTCTGCCTAGTAGGGTTATTGAAGCAAGGACCTTGGGTAGTTTTAAATTTAGGTTGGATAAATTCATGAGTGAAAGGGGTTGGATTTGAATGGGAATTGCACATGAGTAAATAAAATTATCAAAGCTTATTTTTTGGGTAGCATTGAAAATTAGGTTGAACAAATATTCTGTTGGTGGGATGGAATGTGAAGGACTTGCCTAGAATGGGCCAACAGGCCTGCTGCAGTGTTCCTCCTTTCTTATGTTCTTATGTCTCTCCAGAGAGTGGAGATTCAACGCTCTAAGTCTATCTTCATACGGGAGATTTCTTATACTGTAAATCATTTTAGTCATTCTTCTTTGTATGTTCTCCAATGAATCTATATCCATCCTGTAGTAAGGAGACCAAAACTGAGCTGCATAATCCAAATGAACATAAGAACATAAGAAAGGAGGAACACTACAGCAGGCCTGTTGGCCCATACTAGGCAGGTCCTTCACAATCCGTCCCACTAACAGAATATTTGCTCAACCCAATTTTCAAAGCTACCCAAGAAATAAGCTTTGACAATTCTACCCACTCATGCGCGAGTCCCACTCAAATCCAACCCCTCTCACTCATGAATTTATCCAACCTAAATTTGAAACTACCCAAGGTCCTAGCTTCAATGACCCTACTAGGCAGACTGTTCCAATCATCAACTACCCTATTTCCAAACCAATATTTTCCTATATCCTTTCTAAATCTAAACCCATCCAACTTGAATCCACCATTGCGGCCTCTCTCTTGGAGAGACATCCCCAAGACCCCATTCACATCCCCCCTGTTAATACCCATTTTCCACTCGTATACCTCGACCATGTCTCCCCCCATTCCACGTCCCACAAGTGAATGTAATTCTAGGGTCTTCAATCTTTCTTCGTAAGGAAGATTTCCAATGCTATGTATTAACTCAGTCACTCTACGCTGAATGCTTTCTAACGAATTTATGTCCATTCTGCAATATGGAGACCAGAACCGAGCTGCGCAATCTAGGTGAGGCCCCACTAATGATGTACAAAGCCGCAATATAACCTCTGGACTTCTGTTGCTAACACTTCTTGATACAAATCCCAGCAATCCACCTGCCCCATTACGTACGCTCAGGCACTGCTGTCTCGGTCTAAGGTTCCTGCTTACCACCACCCCCAAGTCCTTCTCGCAATCTAGGTCTCACTAGTGATGTATAGAGCTGTAAAATAACTTTTGGACTTCTGTTGCTTATACTTCTTGAAATAAATCCTAGTAATCTGTTAGCCTTATTGCGCACACTTAGGCACTGTTGTCTTGGCTTTAGATTTCTGCTTACCATGACTCCCAAGTCTTTTTCACATTCTGTATGATCAAGCTCAACTTCACCTAGTTTATAAATTCGAGGGATATTTTCATTACCAACGACAAGCACCTTACACTTGTCCACATTGAACTTCATCTGCCACTTTTCAGACCAAGACATTAATTTATCCAAATCCTCCTGGAGTTCACTGTTATCCTCCTCAGAATGAATTATACGGCCTATTTTTGTATCATCACGTCTATAGTAGGCAAATTATTAGAATCAATTATAGCTGATATTATCAGAAGTCACCTTGAAGAACATAATTTGATTAATGAATCTCAGCATGGGTTTACGAGAGGTCGTTCCTGCCTGACAAATTTACTGACGTTTTTCAATAAAACATTTGAGGCAGTAGACAGTGATAAAGAATATGATATAGTTTACTTGGATTTCAGTAAGGCCTTCGATAGAGTACCTCACAAGAGACTCTTAAGAAAGGTGGCAGCTCATGGTATAGGAGGTAAAGTTCTAGCATGGATAGAGGCATGGCTTACCAATAGAAAGCAGAGAGTTTCCATTAATGGGGTCAAATCTGAATGGGGATTTGTCACCAGTGGCGTTCCACAAGGATCAGTTTTGGGCCCATTGTTGTTCATAATTTACATAAATGACCTTGATGAAGGAATTGCAAGTGCATGAGTAAATTTGCTGATGATACAAAAATAGGCCGTATAATTCATTCTGAGGAGGATACCAATGAACTCCAGGAGGATTTGGATAAATTAATGTCTTGGTCTGAAAAGTGGCAGATGAAGTTCAATGTGGACAAGTGTAAGGTGCTAGTCGTTGGTAATGAAAATATCCCTCGAATTTATAAACTAGGTGAAGTTGAGCTTGATCATACAGAATGTGAAAAGACTTGGGAGTCATGGTAAGCAGAAATCTAAAGCCAAGACAACAGTGCCTAAGTGTGCGCAATAAGGCTAACAGATTACTAGGATTTATTTCAAGAAGTATAAGCAACAGAAGTCCAAAAGTTATTTTACAACTCTATACATCACTAGTGAGACCTCATTTGGATTATGCAGCTCAGTTTTGGTCTCCTTACTACAGGATGGATATAGATTCATTGGAGAACATACAAAGAAGAATGACTAAAATGATTTACAGTATAAGAAATCTCCCGTATGAAGATAGACTTAGAGCATTGAATCTCCACTCTCTGGAGAGACGTAGAATGAGGGAGATATCATCGAGGTGTACAAGTGGATGATGGGCATAAACAAAGGAGATATTAATAAAATACTGAGGATATCGAACCAAGTAAGAACCAGAAATAACGGATTTAAATTGGATAAATTTAGATTTAGAAAGGACATAGGCAAGTACTGGTTTTCGAACAGAGTTGTAGATGCGTGGAACAATCTTCCGAGTAGGGTGATAGAGGCTAGGACCTTGGGTGGCTTTAAAAGAGATTGGACAAATATATGAGTGGGAGGGGCTGGGTTTGATTTGTGTCGTGAGTACGGGAATAAATTTTTAGGTAGTGGTGGTTTTGATAAGGACCTGCCTTGTATGGGCCAGTAGGCCTTCTGCAGTGTTCCTCCATTCTTATGTTCTTATAAGGCAAATAGATTACTGGGATTTATAAGAACATAAGAACATAAGAAAGGAGGAACACTGCAGCAGGCCTGTTGGCCCATACTAGGCAGGTCCTTACAATCCATCCCACTAACAGAATATTTGCTCAACCCAATTTTCAAAGCTACCCAAGAAAAAAGCTTTGACAATTCTACCCACTCATGCGAGTCCCACTCAAATCCAACCCCTCTCACTCATGAATTTACCCAACCTAATTTTGAAACTACCCAAGGTCCTAGCTTCAATAACCCTACTAGGCAGACTGTTCCACTCATCAACTACCTATTTCCAAACCAATACTTTCCTATATCCTTTCTAAATCTAAACTTATCTAACTTGAATCCATTATTGCGGGTTCTCTCTTGGAGAGATATCCTCAAGACCTTATTTATATCCCCTTTGTTAATACCTATTTTCCACTTGTATACCTCGATCATGTCCCCCCTCATTCTACGTCTTACAAGTGAATGTAATTTTAGGGTCTTCAATCTTTCTTCGTAAGGAAGATTTCTAATGCTATGTATTAATTTAGTCATTCTACGCTGAATGTTTTCTAACGAATTTATGTCCATTCTGTAATATGGAGACCAGAACTGAGCTCGTAATCTAGGTGAGGCCTTACTAATGATGTATAAAGCTGTAATATAACCTCTGGACTTCTGTTGCTAACACTTCTTGATATAAATCCCAGTAATCTATTTGCCTTATTACGTACGCTTAGGCATTGCTGTCTTGGTTTAAGGTTGCTGCTTACCATCACCCCAAGTCCTTCTCGCAATCTGTATGGCTAAGTTCTACGTTATTTAACTTATAAGTGCTTGGGTTATGGACACTCCCGAGCTTCAGAACCTTGCATTTATCTACATTGAACTGCATCTGCCACTTTTCTGACCACGAATTAAGTTTGTCTAAATCTTCCTGAAGTTCTATGACATCTATGTTTGAATCAATTATCCTACCTATCTTCGTGTCGTCGGCGAATTTGCTCATATCACTAGTAATTCCCTCATCAAGGTCATTGATATATATTATAAATAACAATGGGCCTAAGACTGATCCCTGTGGAACACCACTTGTTACAAGTCCCCATTCGGATTTAACCCCATTTATGCACACTCTCTGCTTCCTATTGGTGAGCCAAGAAGTGTTAGCAACAGAAGTCCAGAGGTTATATTACAGCTTTATACATCATTAGTAAGGCCTCACCTAGATTACGCAGCTCAGTTCTGGTCTCCATATTACAGAATGGACATAAATTCGTTAGAAAACATTCAGCGTAGAATGACTAAATTAATACATAGCATTAGAAATCTTCCTTACGAAGAAAGATTGAAGACCCTAAAATTACATTCACTTGTAAGACGTAGAATGAGGGAGACATGATCGAGGTATACAAGTGGAAAATGGGTATTACCAAAGGGGATATAAATAAGGTCTTGAGGATATCTCTCAAGAGAGAACCCGCAATAATGGATTCAAGTTAGATAAGTTTAGATTTAGAAAGGATATAGGAAAGTATTGGTTTGGAAATAGGGTAGTTGATGAGTGGAACAGTCTGCCTAGTAGGGTTATTGAAGCTAGGACCTTGGGTAGTTTCAAATTTAGGTTGGATAAATTCATGAGTGAGAGG
This sequence comes from Cherax destructor, assembly GCA_009830355.1. NCBI lineage: Eukaryota > Metazoa > Arthropoda > Malacostraca > Decapoda > Parastacidae > Cherax > Cherax destructor. The sequence continues at coordinate 70,486 of WNWK01001879.1, read as the reverse complement.
GTTGGATTTGAGTGGGACTCCGCATGAGTGGGTAGAATTGTCAAAGCTTATTTCTTGGGTAGCATTGAAAATTGGGTTGAGCAAATATTCTGTTTGTGGGACGGATTGTGAAGGACCTGCCTAGTATGGGCCAACAGGCCTGCTGCAGTGTTCCTCCTTTCTTATGTTCTTATGTTCTTATGACTCGCACTTGAGTTAATAGAATCTTCAAAGCTTATTTCTTGGGTAGAATTGAAAATTAGGTTGGGCAATTATTCTGTTAGTGGGATGGATTGTGAAGGACCTGCCTAGTATGGGCCAACAGGCCTGCTGCAGTGTTCCTCCTTTCTTATGTTCTTATGTATGATCAAGCTCTACTTGAAGACCCTTAAATTACATTCACTTGTAAGACGAAGAATGAGGGGAGACATGATCGAGGTATATAAGTGGAAGATGGGTATTAATAAGGGGGATATAAATAAGGTCTTGAGGATATCTCTCCAAGAGAGAACCCGCAATGATGGATTCAAATTGGATAAGTTTAGATTTAGAAAGGATATAGGAAAGTATTGGTTTGGAAATAGGGTAGTTGATGAGTGGAACAGTCTGCCTAGTAGGGTCATTGAAGCTATGACCTTGGGTAGTTTCAAATTTAGGTTGGATAAATTCATGAGTGAGAGGGGTTGGATTTGAGTGGGACTCGCACTTGAGTTAATAGAATCTTCAAAGCTTATTTCTTGGGTAGAATTGAAAATTAGGTTGGGCAATTATTCTGTTAGTGGGATGGATTGTGAAGGACCTGCCTAGTATGGGCCAACAGGCCTGCTGCAGTGTTCCTCCTTTCTTATGTTCTTATGTTCACCTAGTTTATAAATTCGAGGGATATTTTCATTACCAAGGACTAGTACCTTACACTTGTCCACATTGATCTTCATCTGCCACTTTTCAGACCAAGACATTAATTTGTCCAAATCCTCCTGGAGTTCACTGGTATCCTCCTCAGAAGGAATCATACGGCCTATTTTTGTATCATCAGCAAATTTACTCATGTCACTTGCAATTTCTTCATCAAGGTCATTTATGTAAATTATGAACAACAATGGGCCTAAAACTGATCCTTGTGGAACGCCACTAGTGACTAATCCCCATTCAGATTTGACCCCATTAATGGAAACTCTGCTTTCTATTGGTAAGCCATGCCTCTATCCATGTTAGAACTTTACCTCCTATACCATGAGCTGCCACCTTTCTTAAGAGTCTCTTGTGAGGTACTCTTTCTTATGTTCTTATGGAAGTATGTAAGTAATGATAATTCAGTAATGGTCCCATATTTTCGTTTATATTACAATTGGCTTACAAAACAAATAATGCGTTAACAGGGTAACGAGAACTATAACTAGAACAGTTTTCTTAACAGTATACACGATGTGAATATAACTATAGTATACAGTACCGATAAATATTAAAGTAAGACACAGGAATGGATAGTATATAATACCGACAAATATTTATGTAAGACACAAAAATGGAGGGACAGTACAATTTTAAAATAGGTCAGAGAGATATATGCATGAGAAGTTGAATTTGAGAACGACCTGTTTAACATGGTCAAGTAGGCCTGCTGCAGTATTGCTTCCCTGTTATGAAGGTGAGGTGTAGTCTTTATATAAGACCAAGTTTGGCGTTTCTATTTTCATTAGCTTGCGTGAGAGGAGCTATGTCTAGTTTGCCGCCCGGTAGCTCTATAATGATGCAATCCATGTCCCCGAGAGCCAGGGCTTTCTCCATTCATGGTCTCCTGGGTCTTCATTCCTGCAGAGGAAACAGACTATCTGAGGCTGCGCCTTACCCAAGAATATGTGAATCCCCGCCATATAAGGAACAAACATCTCCAGTTGGTGCAAACTATTCATTAGATATTCCACTGCCGTCACCCGGCAATGTTGGCTGTGTTCAAAATGCAGATACAACAGACTTTCAGACAGACGGGAGACTGGAAACAATCGCCAGAACCACTGAACAGGAGCAGGAGGATTATGAAGACGATTCTTTCGTCAGATTCTTGTGTGAATATTTTTCTAGTAGCCAGAACAGAGTGACAGAACCCTTAGTCCCTCAGCAAGATGCAGTCAGTGATCAAGAAAATCTAGAAGTCACTTTGACCACCCTTGATACAAAGGAAAAATCGCATGACTATACAGCAAACTTAAACGCTCCTGTCAGTTACATTTACGATAGTTTTTCTGGTATCCAGGATATTGTTACAGAACCATTAACTCTTCAAGAAGATACAGTCGGCAATCTTCAACAAAACGTAGAAATAAGCCAAACTGCTCAGGATCAACCCAGTATACAGACAGACGACACAATCTGCACAACTACTTGCGAAGATGCAGTAATTTACCATAATGGTGACAATACTTCAAAAAAACGATACTCCTGTCAAGATTAATCGTTTTACAAAAATTCAGCTGCAGCGACTCGAAGAAAAGTTTCAGTGCAAGAAGTATGTGGTTGGTCTCGAGCGTCGCAAAATCGCCAATGAGCTGGATTTGACCGATCTACAAGTCAAGACCTGGTTTCAAAATCGCCGTATCAAGTCACGTAAGAACTAAGAGTGCCATAAGAAAAGTGCTCCAAAAGATTTTGCATATGAATATCTTCCTGATTTCAGTGAGGTCTTACCCATAACTTGCAAAGTAACTGTTATACTTTTCCTGAGGTACAGCCAAAGGCTTACTGGAAATAATCCATCCAGAAAAAGCCCAACTGGTAAAAGTGCAAAAATAGGACAAAACCCACCTAAACCTGAATTATCAGTTTATATTTAATCATTTAGGTTAGATCTAAGTTAGATTCGAATAGTTTAATGTAAGTTTTAAGTGAGTTTTTCCTACGGACCTTTCGTCCTTGGATGTTATATTTTTGAATATTTGTTAACATATTAAAATCTTTTAACTGTATAATGTAATTGTGAAGTTAGTTAAGATACGAAAATAAAGAAAAAGAATTCAATTAGTGTTCTTATTTTCACATATTTATAAAGTGACCAATTTCATGTCACTAATTGGTCCGGGTTACCGGTTAAGAAATTATTTTTTATTATTGCATTACTGTCAGTAGTGGGAGACATGTACAACTAATGCGACATTTTATTGTGGCAACGTTTCGATCTTCAGGAGCTTTGACGACCTAATTCATCTGTTCTGTGGCCATCATCAGGATCTGTCGACCTAATTCATCTGTTCTGTGGCCATCATCAGGATCTGTCGACCTAATTCATCTGTTCTGTGGCCATCATCAGGATCTGTCGACCTAATGTCGACCTAATTCAGCCCGCTGGCTGAGGCTCCTATCATTGTCTTTGGGTATTGTGTTGGGTGATGTGGTAAATTTGCAAATAAACGTAAACAAACATGCATGTTTTTTTCTGAGTCTATCAGTGAACACGTGATTGTCCACATCACGTGATGGTTCAGGGGCAATATGGGAGCTCTTAAATATGTACATTCTTCTCATTAGTTCAATAACATAGCAACTTCTTCAGGAGTAAGCTATTTTACGTCTTATACCGGGACATATTAAGACCAAAGCTCCTGGAGAGCGAAACGTTGCCACAATAAAATGTCACATTAGTTGTATTTGTGTCCTTTTACTTAACAGCTTTATACATAATTAGTAGGGCCTCACCTGGATTGCGCAGCTCAGTTTTGGTCTCCATATTGCACCTCTCCTGCCTACAGTATATATGCTCCCTCTTCGCAAATATGCTGTATTATCTTCAAGATTCATGGACTGACAACATCGACTCAAGGTTCAGGGACTGATTACCTCATACTCCTGTTCTTCACGTTTCTCCTTTGTATGGACTGATCACTACGTTATTGTGATCCAACCCTGGAGGTCGGTTAGATAATGGTTCAGAGAGTTCCATTTTCCATTCTTTAAGAACCCTTGCAAAAAGCTCATCAGGACCCGGCGATTTATTTTGTTTCAGTCGGTCTACTTGTTTCATAACCATTTCGCTAGTGACTATCATATTACATAATTTATCTTTTTCAGGGCCACCATAAAAATTAATTACTGGGATATTACTGGTGTGTTAAGTAAAAGGACACAAATGCAACTAATGTGACATTTTATTGTGGCAACGTTTCGCTCTCCAGGAGCTTTTTCAAGCCGTTACAAGCGATACATGGACACAGAGGGTATATATATACTTTCCAAGTGAGGTGTAATACTAGTGGTGGTAGAAGTAGTAGTGATATAAGTCGTAGTAGTAGTAGTAATACAATAAGGTAGAACAATCAATTTGCACATGAGTAAAAGGTGATAAAACAATTACATGGGTAGTATAAAAATAGGTTAGACAAATATTTCTGCTGGAGGTTGGAATAGAGAAGGCCTGTAGCAGTGTTCCACATCTACGATGTGCTTGTGTTGAATTAGCAGGAGAGACTATGTGATGGTAGGGTTCACTGTTTTCAGGAGGATTCTTGCTAAGACTTCAGAGATGGTGAAGCTGCCTTTGTTTTGTTTAATTGTGTTAGAAACAGCGGTAAGTGCTGATTCAAGGCACTTGCGTCTACGGAAATTAGTTTCTTTGATTACTAGTCGGGCATCTTTGAATTTCATGAGATGATTGTTGGAATTTCGGTGTTGTACGCAGGCGTTGTTCAGGTTATCGTTCCTACATGCATTAATGTGTTCAGTGAGGCGTGTTTCGAGGTTTCTTGCTGTTTCTCCTACATAAATTCTGTCACAGCCTCCACAGGGTATAGTGTAGACCCCTGCGTTGACTGGTTCAAGGTGGAAATAAATGGTATAAAATACCGACACAATGGAAAAATAAACACATAAGCAGTATAATGTGATCCTTTATTGACAACGTTTCGCCCACGCAGTGGGCTTTATCGAGTCACAGACAGATCTACCTGGAAAACATAAGAACATAAGAACATAAGAAAGGAGGAACACTGCAGCAGGCCTGTTGGCCCATACTAGGCAGGTCCTTCACAATCCGTCCCACTAACAGAATATTTGCTCAACCCAATTTTCAATGCTACCCAAGAAATAAGCTTTGACAATTCTACCCACTCATGCGAGTCCACTCAAATCCAACCCCTCTCACTCATGAATTTATCCAACCTAAATTTGAAACTACCCAAGGTCCTAGCTTCAATAACCCTACTAGGCAGACTGTTCCACTCATCAACTACCCTATTTCCAAACCAATACTTTCCTATATCCTTTCTAAATCTAAACTTATCTAACTTGAATCCATTATTGCGGGTTCTCTCTTGGAGAGATATCCTCAAGACCTTATTTATATCCCCTTTGTTAATACCCATTTTCCACTTGTATACCTCGATCATGTCTCCCTCATTCTACGTCTTACAAGTGAATGTAATTTTAGGGTCTTCAATCTTTCTTCGTAAGGAAGATTTCTAATGCTATGTATTAATTTAGTCATTCTACGTGAATGTTTTCTAACGAATTTATGTCCATTCTGTAATATGGAGACCAGAACTGAGCTGCGTAATCTAGGTGAGGCCTTACTAATGATTTATAAAGCTGTAATATAACCTCTGGACTTCTGTTGCTAACACTTCTTGATATAAATCCCAGTAATCTATTTGCCTTATTACGTACGCTTAGGCATTGCTGTCTTAAAATGAGCAACATGGAGGTAGTAGTGATAAGTAGTAGTAGTAGATCAATAGGTAGAACAATCAATATGCACATGGTAAAGGTGCAATTGATTGCTACTTGTATACTACTACTACTACTACTATCACTAACCTCGACCACACTAGTATTTCCCTCCTTTGAGAGTATATAATAGCCACTGTGTCCATGTAACGCTTAACGGCTTGAAAGCTCCTGAAGCAAACGTTCACAATAAATGTCACATTAGTTGCATTTGTGTCCTTTTACTTAACATATTGTCGGTAATTCTACCAATATTATTACAACAATGTTTTTACCTTCCTTGGTACAGTTCGTCGTGACGTTCCCAGTAGTCGACACCACTTGTTACAAGATAAGAACATAAGAAAGGAGGAACACTGCAGCAGGCCTGTTGGCCCATTCTAGGCAGGTCCTTCACATTCCATCCCACTAACAGAATATTTGTTCAACCTAATTTTCAATGCTACCCAAGAAATAAGCTTTGATAATTTTATTTACTCACGTGCAATTCCCACTCAAATCCAACCCCTTTCACTCATGAATTTATCCAACCTAAATTTAAAACTACCCAAGGTCCTTGCTTCAATAACCCTACTAGGCAGACTGTTCCACTCATCAACTACCCTATTTCCAAACCAATACTTTCCTATATCCTTTCTAAATCTAAACTTATCTAACTTGAATCCATTATTGCGGGTTCTCTCTTGGAGAGATACCCTCAAGACCTTATTTATATCCCCTTTGTTAATACCCATTTTCCACTTGTATACCTCGATCATGTCTCCCCTCATTCTACGTCTTACAAGTGAATGTAATTTAAGGGTCTTCAATCTTTCTTCGTAAGGAAGATTTCTAATGCTATGTATTAATTTAGTCATTCTACGCTGAATGTTTTCTAACGAATTTATGTCCATTCTGTAATATGGAGACCAGAACTGAGCTGCGTAATCTAGGTGAGGCCTGCTGCGTAATCAAGTTTACATAAGAACATAAGAAAGGAGGAACACTGCAGCAGGCCTGTTGGCCCATACTAGGCAGGTCCTTCACAATCCGTCCCACTAATGGCTAATGTAATTCCTATTTTTAAAGCAGGGGACAAGTCACTACAGTCAAATTACCGCCCAATAAGCCTGACCTCAATTGTAGGCAAATTACTAGAGTCAATTATAGCTGATATTATTAGAAGCCATCTAGATAACCATAATTTGATTAATGATACTCAGCATGGATTCACGAGGGGCCGTTCCTGCCTATCTAATTTATTAACCTTCTTCAGTAAAGCTTTTGAAGCTGTTGATCACGATAAAGAATTCGATATTGTTTATTTAGACTTTAGTAAGGCTTTTGATAGAGTACCGCACCAGAGACTGTTAAAGAAAGTGGCAGCTCATGGCATTGGGGGAAAAGTGTTGTCATGGTCACAGCAGTCTCTTTCTTCTTCATCGTTTCTAACTCTCCTTTCGTTTTCTTGATCTTCAACTTCGTTCTTTGAAGTCCGGCCACTGCCCAGGTTCCCTTCTTGACCTGAGGACTCACAACAGGAGGACTACTACGAATCCTCTTGTTTTCCTCCGTCAATCGCCGTATCTCAAGCTTCGCTACCCTCAATTCCTCCTTAAGCTGCTGGTAAAGTTGCTCAATGGACGGCATCTTGGTTCACTTCACAGAGCAAAAGTGGTTCAGTCCTAAGAGAACCCTAGACATGTCCTCTCTGAGCTAAGTGTGAATGAATGATTCAGAGAACCGACGAGTTGGTAAATTAGACACATATGCAACACTTGGGTATCTTTATTGAGGAAACGTTTCGCCACACAGTGGCTTCATCAGTCCATACAAAGGAGAATCGTGAAGAACAGGAGGAGTGTGAGGTTGTCAGGCCCTCAATCTTGAGACGATGTTGTCAATCCATCAATCTTGAATAGAATAACAGCATATGAGCAGAGGAAGCTTATATACTGTAGACAGGAGAGGTGCAGCAGTTGTAAGAGGTGTCACATTTGTTCAATGTGGAAGTAGGTCGTGCCCAAGGAATAGGCAAGCGAAGAAATCCCTGTATTAAGATACCAAGATGTTGCAGTGTCAGACAGGATGTGAATGAATGGTTCAGAGAACCGACGAGTTGGTAAATTAGACACATATGCAACACGTTTCCTCAATAAAGATACCCAAGTGTTGCATATGTCTCTGAGCTAAGAACAGATCACCTCTGAGCTAAGAACAGATCACGAGGTATACAAGTGGAAGATGGGCATTAACAAAGGGGATATAAATAAGGTCTTGAGGATATCTCTCCAAGAGAGAACCCGCAATAATGGATTCAAGTTGGATAAGTTTAGATTTAGAAAGGATATAGGAAAGTATTGGTTTGGAAATAGGGTAGTTGATGAGTGGAATAGTCTGCCTAGTAGGGTTATAGAAGCTAGGACCTTGGGTAGTTTCAAATTTAGGTTGGATAAATTCATGAGTGGGAGGGGTTGGATTTGAGTGGGAATTGCGCATGAGTGGGTAGAATTGTCGAAGCTTGTTTCTTGGGTAGCGTTGAAGATTAGGTTGAACAAATATTCTGTTAGTGGGATGGAATGTGAAGGACCTGCCTAGTATGGGCCAACAGGCCTGCTGCAGTGTTCCTCCTTTATTATGTTCTTATGTTCTTATGGATCGAGTCATGGCTCACCAATAGGAAGCAGAGAGTGTGCATAAATGGGGTTAAATCCGAATGGGGACTTATAACAAGTGGTGTTCCACAGGGATCAGTCTTAGGCCCATTGTTATTTATAATATATATCAATGACCTTGATGAGGGAATTACTAGTGATATGAGCAAATTCGCCGACGACACGAAGATAGGTAGGATAATTGATAATTTAGAAATTACAGAGGAACTCGGCTCAAGCGACCACAAGTCAATTACCTTTAGCATTGAGTGGATGTATGATAGTAGGGATAATTCAGTAATGGTCCTAGATTTTCGCTTAGCAGATTATAATGGACTTAGAGAACACTTATCTACTGTGGACTGGGGTGAAGAAGAGGTATCAATATGACAGTTTTCTTAACACTACAGGCTGCCCAAGAACATTTATCCCGAAAAGAAATTAGATCAAGTTATGTTCTTATGTTCAAAGCTATTTCTTGGGTAGAATTGAAAATTAGGTTGGGCAATTATTATGTTAGTAGGATGGATTGTGAAGGACTTGCCTAGTATGGGCCAACAGGCCTGCTGCAGTGTTCCTCCTTTCTTATGTTCTTATGTTCAAACATAGATGTCATAGAACTTCAGGAAGATTTAGACAAACTTAATTCGTGGTCAGAAAAGTGGCAGATGCAGTTCAATGTAGATAAATGCAAGGTTCTGAAGCTCGGGAGTGTCCATAACCCAAGCACTTATAAGTTAAATAACGTAGAACTTAGCCATACAGATTGCGAGAAGGACTTGGGGGTGATGGTAAGCAGCAACCTTAAACCAAGACAGCAATGCCTAAGCGTACGTAATAAGGAAAATAGATTACTGGGATTTATATCAAGAAGTGTTAGCAACAGAAGTCCAGAAGTTATATTACAGCTTTATACATCATTAGTAAGGCCTCACCTAGATTACGCAGCTCAGTTCTGGTCTCCATATTACAGAATGGACATAAATTCGTTTGAAAACATTCAGCGTAGAATGACTAAATTAATACATAGCATTAGAAATCTTCCTTTCTAAATCTAAAGTTATCTAACTTGAATCCATTATTGCGGGTTCTCTCTTGGAGAGATATCCTCAAGACCTTATTTATATCCCCTTTGTTAATACCCATTTTCCACTTGTATACCTCGATCATGTCTCCCCTCATTCTACGTCTTACAAGTGAATGTAATTTAAGGGTCTTCAATCTTTCTTCGTAAGGAAGATTTCTAATGCTATGTATTAATTTAGTCATTCTACGCTGAATGTTTTCTAACGAATTTATGTCCATTCTGTAATATGGAGACCAGAACTGAGCTGCGTAATCTAGGTGAGGCCTTACTAATGATGTATAAAGCTGTAATATAACTTCTGGACTTCAATTGTAGGCAAATTATTAGAGTCGATTATAGCTGATAACATAAGAAGCTATCTCGATAGGCATAATTTGATTAATGATACTCAACATGGATTCACCAGGGGCTGTTCCTGCCTAACTAATTTATTTACTTTTTTCAGTAAGGCTTTTGAGGCAGTTTATCATGATAAAGAATTCGATATTGTTTATTTGGATTTTAGTAAGGCTTTTGATAGAGTACCACATCAGAGACTGTTAAAGAAAGTGGCTGCTCACGGCATTGGAGGAAAAGTGTTTTCATGGATCGAGTCATGGCTCACCAATAGGAAGCAGAGGGTGTGCATTAATGGGGTTAAATCTGAGTGGGGATCTGTAACAAGTGGCGTTCCACAGGGATCGGTTTTGGGCCCGTTGTTGTTTATAATATATATAAATGACCTTGACGAGGGAATTACTAGTGATATGAGCAAATTCGCTGATGACACGAAGATAGGTAGGATAATCGATTCAGACGTAGATGTCACGGAACTTCAGGAGGATTTAGACAAACTCAATTCCTGGTCAGAAAAATGGCAGATGCAGTTCAATGTAGATAAATGCAAAGTTCTAAAGCTCGGGAATGTTCATAACCCTAGCACCTACCAGCTTAATAATGTTGAACTCAGCCGTACAGAATGCGAAAAGGATCTGGGGGTTATGGTAAGCAACAACCTCAAACCAAGTCAGCAATGCCTAAGCGTAAGAAATAAAGCAAATAGATTACTGGGATTTATATCAAGAAGTGTAAGCAACAGAAGTCCAGCGGTTATATTACAGCTTTATACATCATTAGTAAGGCCTCACCTAGATTATGCAGCTCAGTTCTGGTCTCCATTTTACAGAATGGATATAAATTCGTTAGAAAACATTCAGCGACGAATGACAAAGTTAATTCATAGCATTAGAAATCTTCCGTATGAAGAAAGATTGAAGACCCTTAAATTACATTCACTTGTAAGACGAAGAATGAGGGAGACATGATCGAGGTATATAAGTGGAAGATGGGTATTAATAAGGGGATATAAATAAGGTCTTGAGGATATCTCTCCAAGAGGGAACCCGCAATAATGGATTCAAATTGGATAAGTTTAGATTTAGAAAGGATATAGGAAAATATTGGTTTGGAAATAGGGTAGTTGATGAGTGGAACAGTCTGCCTAGTAGGGTCATTGAAGCTATGACCTTGGGTAGTTTCAAATTTAGGTTGGATAAATTCATGAGTGAGAGGGGTTGGATTTGAGTGGGACTCGCACTTGAGTTAATAGAATCTTCAAAGCTTATTTCTTGGGTAGAATTGAAAATTAGGTTGGGCAATTATTCTGTTAGTGGGATGGATTGTGAAGGACCTGCCTAGTATTTGCCAACAGGCCTGCTGCAGTGTTCCTCCTTTCTTATGTTCTTATGTTAAAACATTCAGCGTAGAATGACTAAATTAATACATAGCATTAGAAATCTTCCTTACGAAGAAAGATTGAAGACCCTAAAATTACATTCACTTGTAAGACGTAGAATGAGGGGAGACATGATCGAGGTATACAAGTGGAAAATGGGTATTAACAAAGGGGATATAAATAAGGTCTTGAGGATATCTCTCCAAGAGAGAACCCGCAATAATGGATTCAAGTTAGATAAGTTTAGATTTAGAAAGGATATAGGAAAGTATTGGTTTGGAAATAGGGTAGTTGATGAGTGGAACAGTCTGCCTAGTAGGGTTATTGAAGCTAGGACCTTGGGTAGTTTCAAATTTAGGTTGGATAAATTCATGAGTGAGAGGGGTTGGATTTGAGTGGGACTCGCGCATGAGTGGGTAGAATTGTCAAAGCTTATTTCTTGGGTAGCATTGAAAATTTGGTTGATCAAATATTCTGTTAGTGGGACGGATTGTGAAGGACCTGCCTAGTATGGGCCAGCAGGCCTGCTGCAGTGTTCCTCCTTTCTTATGTTCTTATGTTACCTGCACTTGCAACTAATCTCAAATCGTCCATTTTATTCCTAGCACTACGACTATTTGTATAATAGACTTTTAAAGACCCTCCTTTCTCTTTACCCTTCCTGCTCCATTCTGTTTTACCACTATACCTATTACTGTCCTTGTTATTGTTAAGATTTTTTATATCAAAGCCTAGATCTATATTTCGACATTCAGTATTTTCCATTTCTAAACCCATACCTCTAACTAATCCTAGTTTAAAGTCCTAACAACACCCTCAACTGAACTAGCAAGAAAATCCACACATGCCCTGGATAAGTGAACCCCATCCCTGGCATACATGTCATTTCGGCCATAGAAGTGGTCCCAGTTGCAAATGAATGGTACTGCATTATCCTTACAGTGTTTGTCCAGCCAGCAATTGACATCAATTGCCCTGGACAGCCATTCATCTCCAACTCCTCTCCTTGGCAAAATACCACATATGACAGGGTTCCCACCCTTCTTCCGTTAAATAACATAGAACTTAGCCATACAGATTGCGAGGACTTGGGGCAATTGGTGTCAATTGCTGGCTGGACAAATACTGTAAGGAAAATTCAGTAACATTCATTGACAACTGGGACCTCTTCTATGGCAGAAATGACATGTATGCCAGGGATGGGGTTCACTTATCCAGGTCTGGGTTGGGGGCACTGGCAACTGCAGTGGAGGGAGCTGTTAGGGCTTTAAACTAGAAATAGTTAGTGGTATGGGTTTTGGGGGGAAAACAGAGAAGTCCCAGTGTAGTAATATTATAAGTTGTGGGAGAACTAGTAATAGGCAGAATAAGGTGGATAGTGGAAAGCTAGTGACACTAGATGACAAGGACAGTAATAGGTATAGTGGAAAAACAGAGATGAGCAGGAAGGGTAAAGAGAAAGGAGGGTCTCTAAATATATATTACACCAATAGTCGTAGTGCTAGGAATAAGATGGACGAGTTGAGATTAGTTGCAAGTACGGGTAATATTGATGTTTTTGCAATAACTGAGACATGGTTTAATATGAAAAATCGGGACTTGCCTGCCGAATGTCACATTCAGGGTTTTAAATTGTTCCAAGTAGACAGAAGTATCGGGAAAGGGGGTGGGGTGGCACTCTATGTCCGTGATCATTTAAATTGTTGCATAAAAACGGGTATAAAGTCTGAATTAACACATACAGATTCTGTCTGGATAGAATTTTCAGAGGGGTGTGAAAAATTTATTTTAGGCGTGATTTACCGTCCTCCAAACTTAGATAGGGAACAAGGGAGACTACTTTGGGAGGAAATTGTTAAGGCCACAAGACACGATAACGTAGTAATTCTAGGGGACTTTAACTTTAGTCAGATTGATTGGAATTTCATGACAGGGAATTTAGAATCTAACGATTTTTTAGAAGTAGTTCAGGATTGCTTTTTGAAGCAGTTTGTAACAGAACCTACAAGGGAAATAACCTACTTGACTTGGTTCTGGCAAGCAAGGAAACCCTTGTTAATAATTTAGAAATTACAGAGGAACTCGGCTCAAGCGACCACAAGTCAATTACCTTTAGCATTGAATGGATGTATGATAGTAGGGATAATTCAGTAATGGTCCCAGATTTTCGCTTAGCAGATTATAATGGACTTAGAGAACACTTATCAACTGTGGACTGGGGTGAAGAAGAGAGGTATCAATATGACAGTTTCCTTAACACTATACAGGCTGCCCAAAGAACATTTATCCCGTATAAAGAAATTAGATCAAGTAGAAATGACCCAAAATGGATGAATAATAGGCTCAAATATCTTTTAGGGCAGAAGAAAGGAATTTATAGGCGCATAAAAAGAGGTGAGGATCATCTTATAAATCAGTATACTGACATTAAGAGGGACGTTAAAAGGGAATAAGAAAAGCTAAACGGGACTATGAAATTAAAGTTGCTAGGGATTCAAAAACTAACCCAAAAAGTTTTTCCAGGTTTATAGAACAAAAGTTAGGGATAAGATAGGTCCCCTTAAAAATAACTTTGGGCATCTTACTGACAAGGAGAACGATATGTGCTCTATTTTTAATAATTATTTTCATTTCACACAGGAGCATTAATATCAGTATTTTTACGAGCCAGGAAGACATTAATAATATCACCAGTAGATTAATTTTACAGATGGCCACTGAAGAAGATAAATTATGTAATATCACGATGTCATCTAGCGAAATGATTATGAAACAGCTGGACCGACTGAAACAAAATAAATCGCGGTCCTGATGAGCTTTTTGCAAGGGTTCTTAAGGAATGCAAAATGGAACTGTGAACAATATCTAACATTTTTAATTTATCTCTTCAAACAGGGTAGTGTCTGATATGTGGAAGATGGTAATGTAATTCCTATTTTTAAAGTAGGGGACAAGTCACTACCGTCAAACTACCGCCCAATAAGCCTGACTCAATTGTAGGCAAATTACTAGAGTCAATTATAGCTGATATTATTAGAAGCCATCTAGATAACCTAATTTGATTAATGATACCCAGCATGGATTCACGAGGGGCCGTTCCTGCCTATCTAATTTATTAACCTTCTTCAGTAAAGCTTTTGAGGCTGTTGATCACGATAAAGAATTCGATATTGTTTATTTAGACTTTAGTAAGGTTTTTGATAGAGTACCGCACCAGAGACTGTTAAAGAAAGTGGCAGCTCATGGCATTGGGGGAAAAGTTCTGTCATGGATCGAGTCATGGCTCACCAATAGGAAGCAGAGAGTGTGCATAAATGGGGTTAAATCGAATGGGGACTTGTAACAAGTGGTGTTCCACAGGGATCAGTCTTAGGCCCATTGTTATTTATAATATATATCAATGACCTTGATGAGGAATTACTAGTGATATGAGCAAATTCGCTGATGACACGAAGATAGGTAGGATAATTGATTCAAACATAGGTGTCATAGAACTTCAGGAAGATTTAGACAAACTTAATTCGTGGTCAGAAAAGTGGCAGATGCAGTTCAATGTAGATAAATGCAAGGTTCTGAAAGCTCGGAGTGTCCATAACCCAAGCACTTATAAGTTAAATAACGTAGAACTTAGCCATACAGATTGCAGAAGGACTTGGGGGTGATGGTAAGCAGCAACCTTAAACCAAGACAGCAATGCCTAAGCGTACGTAATAAGGCAAATAGATTACTGGGATTTATATCAAGAAGTGTTAGCAACAGAAGTCCAGAGGTTATATTACAGCTTTATACATCATTAGTAAGGCCTCACCTAGATTACGCAGCTCAGTTCTGGTCTCCATATTACAGAATGGACATAAATTCGTTAGAAAACATTCAGCGTAGAATGACTAAATTAATACATAGCATTAGAAATCTTCCTTACGAAGAAAGATTGAAGACCCTAAAATTACATTCACTTGTAAGACGTAGAATGGGGGAGACATGATCGAGGTATACAAGTGGAAAATGGGTATTAACAAAGGGATATAAATAAGGTCTTGAGGATATCTCCAGAGAGAACCGCAATAATGGATTCAAGTTAGATAAGTTTAGATTTAGAAAGGATATAGGAAAGTATTGGTTTGGAAATAGGGTAGTTGATGAGTGGAACAGTCTGCCTAGTAGGGTTATTGAAGCTAGGACCTTGGGTAGTTTCAAATTTAGGTTGGATAAATTCATGAGTGAGAGGGGTTGGATTTGAGTGGGACTCGCGCATGAGTGGGTAGAATTGTCAAAGATTATTTCTTGGGTAGCATTGAAAATTGGGTTGAGCAAATATTCTGTTAGTGGGACGGATTGTGAAGGACCTGCCTAGTATGGGCCAACAGGCCTGCTGCAGTGTTCCTCCTTTCTTATGTTCTTATGTTCTTATAAAAATCTTTGAAAGGGTTCTAAGAAGCAAGATCGCCACCCATCTAGATACCCATCAATTACACAACCCAGGGCAGCATGTGTTTAGAACAGGTCGCTCCTTTCTGTCCCAACTACTGGACCACTATGACAAGGTCCTGGATGCTCTAGAAGACAAACAGAATGCAGATGTTATATACACAGACTTTGCAAAAGCCTTTGACAAGTGTGACCATGGTGTAATAGCACACAAAATGCGTGATAAAGGAATAACAGGAAAAGTTGGCAGATGGATCTATAATTTCCTAACAAGTAGAACACAAAGAGTAGTAGTCAACAGAGTAAAGTCTGAGGCGGCTACAGTGAAAAGGTCTGTTCCACAAGGCACAGTACTCGCTCCCATCCTGTTCCTCAGCGTCATATCGGACATAGACAGGGATGTAAACCACAGTGCCGTGTCTTCCTTTGCAGATGACACCCGAATCTGCATGACAGTGTCAACCATTGAAGACACTGCAAGCCTCCAAGCAGACATCAACCAAATCTTTAAATGGGCTGCAGAAAACAATATGAAGTTCAATGATGAGAAATTTCAATTTCTCCGATATGGAAAACGTGAGGAAATTAAAATTTCATCGGAGTATAAAACAAATTCCAACCACACAATAGAGCGAAAAACTAATGTCAAAGACCTGGGAGTGATCATGTCAGAGGATCTCACCTTCAAGGACCATAACACTGTAGCAATCGCATCTGCTAGAAAAATGACAGGATGGATAATGAGAACCTTCAAAACCAGGGATGCCAAGCCCATGATGACACTTTTAGAGGTCGCTTGTTCTATTTAGGCTGGAATATTGCTGCACACTAACTGCACCTTTCAAGGCGGGTGAAATTGCTGAACTAGAAAATGTGCAGAGAACCTTCACCGCACGCATAACTGTGACAAACCACCTCAATTACTGGGAACGCTTGAAGTTCCTAAACCTGTACTCCCTAGAATGCAGGCGGGAGAGATACATTATTATATACACTTGGAAAATCCTAGAGGGATTAGTACCAAACTTGCACACGAGAGTAACTCCCTACGAAAGCAAAAGATTCGGCAGGCGATGTAACATCCCCCCAATGAAAAGCAGGAGTGCCACTAGCACGTTGAGAGACAACACAATAAGTGTCAATAAGTGTCAGTGTACATAAGGGGGATTACCAATAGACCCCTGGCTGTCTTCAAGACAGGCACCTAAAGTCTGTACCTGACCAGCCGGGCTGTGGTTCGTACGTCGGACTGCGTGCGGCCATTAGTAACAGCCAGGTTGATCAGGCTCTGATTCACCATGAGGCCTGGTCACAGACCGGGCCGCGGGGGCGTTGACCCCCGGAACTCTCTCCAGGTAAAATCCAGGTATATTCTGAAACAGAAGCTCACCGATAACAACGACCTCCCATTACCTCCTCAGTCGAGTGGATATCTGTGTTAATTTTAACCTCTTCAAGTATCAGGACAACTGCTACAAAGAAAGCTTCGGGATGGCAATACAGCCTCTCAGTGCTGTGCTCGCCATCCTCTTCATGGAGAATCTAGAGACCGAGAAATTCAGCACCCTCATTCCCAAGATAGTTTCCTAGCTAAAATACGTTGACGATATATTGGTTTTCTATCCGAGACATTTCATTATCCTGGCCCTCCTCAGTCTGATCAATGCTGCTGAGCCATCAATAAAGTTCACACTTGAACTCGAGCATACATATATACATGCATATATATATATGAATACATATATATACATATATTTACACAGATGAGAGATGGATGGGTAGACTGCATTTTTTTGTACTGTAGGATGCTTTTGACACAGTACCGTGCAAGAGACTGGTACAGAACCTATAGGACATAAAACTAGCTTTTAGACATTGTACGCCATTCACAACATTGTACGTCAGGCCCGTACTTCAGTACGGGCCTGACGTACACGTAGGGAACCTGACGT
Source organism: Cherax destructor (assembly GCA_009830355.1). NCBI lineage: Eukaryota > Metazoa > Arthropoda > Malacostraca > Decapoda > Parastacidae > Cherax > Cherax destructor. Next base: position 52,981 of record WNWK01001879.1, on the reverse strand, counting down.
ACGGTAGGGAACCAACACCCGATCAAGCATGTCAAGATATTGAAGAAAATGGAGAGGTTTGCAGGGAGACTGGTCCAGGAGCTATGAGGAATGTCCTACGAGGAGAGATAATCAGAACTAAACCCGATGCCACTGGAAGACAGAAGAATTAAGAGTGATTTTAACAACGTGCAAAATATTAACAGGAATTGACAGGGTGAATAGGGATTGATTGTTTGAGAAATGGGAAACAGGAACAACAGGGCACATCTGGAAACTGACAACTTAGTTCAGTCATAAGAACGTTAGGAGGAAGTGGAAAGACATGGGGAGTGACGTCACAGAGGCAGGATCTGCACTTGACTTTAAGAAGAAGTACGATAAGGTTCTTGAAGCTATGAGAGAGGGAGCCTAGTAGAAACTAGCGAACAGGCGGAGCCAGGAGCTGAGTCTCGGTCCTTGCAACTACATATAGGTGAGTATATGCACACATACATTTTACACATACATACATACATACATACATACATACATACATACATACATACATACATACATACATACATACATACATACGGGAAACAGTAAAGGAGATGATCAAATCGGATACAGAGATACTGATGGAAAGGATGTGTAAAGAGGAGAGGGTGAGGTCACTGATTTTTCAAGAGTAGAGAAGGCTGAAGTGAGGACTTATGCAGAAAGACAACAGGTGGAAGAATTTATAAATTACAGATATTATCACAATAACAGTCGAGCAGGACATGTCCAAGGTGACAAACTTTATAGACTTGGGAGGTATTCGAGGGGGAAAAAGTCAAGCAGTTAAATTGACCCTCACGAGAGAAATGGTGATAAACAGGATCATGCAGTTTAAAACCAAGATTAAGGTACTCAGAAAAATATCGCCGGGTCTACCTCGACCGCGACAGAACAAGAAAGGAATGAGAGCAACTGCAAGAAAGTGGTAAAAGGCACCAGAGGCAGGAAAGAGAGACAGGACTGCATTCACAGGCATGGAAGGTCGGCCTTTGGAACACTGTCAAGCACAGCACCCACAGAAGCATCCAAACTTCTAGCTCTCCGGCCAACCAAGCAAATTAACCCAAAACAAACCATACTCTACACCACAGACCCCATAAATACTATCCACACAGCCTCCTTTCACAAAATCCCACCCTGCCTTCCGACTCCCAACCCCTCACACCCCGCTGACCCATGGGCAAACTTTTTTTGTGACCTTGAGAATTTCTAGAATAAGTTTTTATTTGCATCAATGCAGAGGAGAAGAAGGCTCTACTGTTGTTGTAGTGAGGAACACCGGCTACTCGCTATAATTTCCTGTCATAAATCTCTAGCAAAATAATTCACCTCAGGGATAGTTAATAAATATTTTGAGAGAAAATTCTGGCCACGGAATGCTTGTCATAGCATGTCAAAATGAGTTGCCTATCTACATGGATTTGAAAATTATGGGTAATTAGAATTTAAATTGATAGTTGTCATCTAATATCAGGCAGTGGCTTGTAATATTAATGAGGAAGAGGTCGAGAATAAACAACTGCAAACTCAGTGTAGTGTTGTTGAGCGACAGGTTTGTCGTGTCTATAATCCTAATTAAACACAGACGCAAATAAGGAAAATAGGGAATGCTGTATACAATTAAATAAATGAAATAAAATAAAAACAGGTATCTTGATACTTAGGAGCAGATGCTGCTGCTTAAAATGAAAATAATTATGTTAAAAGAAATATAACCAAGTGATCCCTGACAAGGAAAAAATATTTTTGTGATAAAAAATAAATTTATTTTTAATTTTTTTTTAAATTATTTAGAAAATATCTGAAATAATGCAAATTTATGAACTTGTTAAATGACGCATATGTTATTTGTTAAATGACATATGTATTATTTGTTAAATAACATTGTTATTTGCATTCAATGTTGAAGGAAAATGTCTATGATTTTTTTTTTTTTTTTTTTTTACATTTTGTTTTGAAATAAAGTACCTTTTAATATGCAACGAGGTATCATATATTATATGTATGTGTGTGTGTGTATGTGTGTGTGTGTGTGTGTGTGTGTGTTAGTAAATGCTCACGCGCATGTTCGTTAGTGTATTTTGTTGCAGATTTACGTCACAGAGGCGGTATATAAAAGATGGAATGTGTTTCACAGAATCATCACAACACCTCGAGTAGTGGCGGTAAGAATCATCACAACACTTCGAGTAGTGGCAGTAAGAATCATCACAACACCTCGAGTAGTGGAGGTAAGAATCATCACAACACTTCGAGTAGTGGCAGTAAGAATCATCACAACACCTCGAGTAGTGGAGATAAGAATCATCACAACACCTCGAGTAGTGGCGGTAAGAATCATCACAACACCTCGAGTAGTGGCAGTAAGAATCATCACAACACCTCGAGTAGTGGCGGTAAGAATCATCACAACACCTCGAGTAGTGGCGGTAAGAATCATCACAACACTTCGAGTAGTGGCAGTAAGAATCATCACAACACCTCGAGTAGTGGAGGTAAGAATCATCACAACACCTCGAGTAGTGGAGGTAAGAATCATCACAACACCTCGAGTAGTGGAGGTAAGAATCATCACAACACCTCGAGTAGTGGAGGTAAGAATCATCACAACACCTCGAGTAGTGGAGGTAAGAATCATCACAACACCTCGAGTAGTGGAGGTAAGAATCATCACAACACCTCAGTAGTGGAGGTAGAATCATCACAACACCTCGAGTAGTGGAGTAAGATCATCACAACACCTCGAGTAGTGGCGGTAAGAATCATCACAACACCTCGAGTAGTGGCGGTAAGAATCATCACAACACCTCCAGTAGTGGAGGTAAGAATCATCACATCAACACCTCCAGTAGTGGAGGTAAGAATCTCGAAATTATTGCTTTGAAGAGTTTCATGAGCAATATTATTTGCTCATTGGAAATTTCTTTATGGATGATATTCTTTGTAAAGGATACTTTGCTGGATATGAGTGACTTTTGATTCAATGCATTTGAGCTGCCATCTTCCATGAACCAAGTCTAAATATCTCCTCGTTGCACAGGCACTTTATTACCCGTATGGGTTTACCGCTTCCCTTTGAATTTAATGCAGAGTATGTGTGGATGATGAATTCAATCACTTATTTGTTTTGTTTGCTGTAGGTGTTGTAGAATACAAGTTCTCAGTTGTGGAAGATGGAATCAAATCTTTCCTATTTGACCATTGTTTGACAGTCCCTGTCATACAATGACCATTGTTTGACAGTCTCTGTCATACAATGACCATTGTTTGACAGTCCCTGTCATACAATGACCATTGTTTGACAGTCCCTGTCATACAATGACCATTGTTTGACAGTCCCTGTCATACAATGACCATTGTTTGACAGTCCCTGTCATACAATGACCATTGTTTGACAGTCCCTGTCATACAAGGCGAAACATGTATATAATTGAGTACTCTTGTTCTTGCATTGGAGAAAATTCAAAGCAAATGTAATGGTTATTTGTTAATAAACTGAAGTATTGTGAAAAATGTTATTACAGGCTTGTGGGGATTGTTAACATTATAAATATGATTATTTATATTAAATAGACATATACATGATTACGACATTCTCACTTTAGTTCATATAAGTGAGAAATTGACATGAGAGTTTAATAGTGTACGTAAATTACCTTTATAACTCTGTTGGTGTTCCTTTATATAAAGCTGTTCATGACCTTATAATAATATTAATAATAATAATATATAATAAAATCTTTATTTACTACAAGTACATGTACAAGGTATACAGGCCTAGCTGACATCAATGACATACTACTATATAGAAAGCTGCTTGTTATGCAGAGCATTTCGGGCAAATTAGGTCCTTGTCCCAGGATGCGACCTTCACCAGTCGACTAACTCATAGGTACCCATTTTACTGATGAGTGAACATACACAACCGGTGTAAGGAAACACGCCGAATGTTTCTACCCACGCTGGGAATCGAACGCAGACCCTTGCCGTGTGAACCGAGAGCCTTAGCGATCAGGCCACAGGGCACCGTATCATGTTGTCTCCTCAGTTATCTCTCTTGAGCGGAGGAGAGATACATAATAATATTACATCGTAGTAATATATTTACGTAGATGGAAACTGCTTGAAATCCTAGTCCCATACCAACTGTATAAAATACCATAGCAATGTGTTGAAGTGATAGTTATGGGAAGAAGAGGGCATACGTAACATAAGATCACTGTATTCTCTCCTTGTTGTGTTGGCGGCTGTATGAACCCCTAGGTGTACGTAGAGGTTCATCCCTACTGACTGAACCTGTCGCAGTGCAGCCTCTTGAGTGAGCCTACTGTGACGCAGTGCAGCCTCTTGAGTGAGCCTACTGTGTCGCAGTGCAGCCTCTTGAGTGAGCCTACTGTGACGCAGTGCAGCCTCTTGAGTGAGCCTACTGTGTCGCAGTGCAGCCTCTTGAGTGAGCCTACTGTGACGCAGTGCAGCCTCTTGAGTGAGCCTGAAGAAGAGCCTGCTGTGTGGCAGTGCAGCATCTTGAGTGAACCTGAAGAAGAGCCTGCTGTGTGGCAGTGCAGCATCTTGAGTGAACCTGAAGAAGAGCTTACTGTGTAGCAGTGCAGCCTCTTGAGTGAACCTGAAGAAGAGCCTGCTGTGTGGCAGTGCAGCCTCTTGAGTGAACCTGAAGAAGAACCTGCTGTGTGGCAGTGCAGCCTCTTGAGTGAACCTGAAGAAGAGCCTACTGTGTGGCAGTGCAGCCTCTAGAGTGAGCCTGAAGAAGAGCCTACTGTGTGGCAGTGCAGCCTCTTGAGTGCACCTGAAGAAGAGCCTACTGTGTAGCAGTGCAGCCTCTTGAGTGAGCCTGAAGAAGAGCTTACTGTGTCGCAGTGCAGCCTCTTGAGTGAGCCTGAAGAAGAGCCTACTGTGTCGCAGTGCAGCCTCTTGAGTGACCCTAGGGGGTATACCTAACTTTGATTTTGCTATTAGAGCGCCTGCAAGTGTTCTTTACATTGTATATCAGCCTCTGAGGGAACCTGGATTGTACCTCACGTTGAATTGTATGAGTATGCGTGGAGGTGTACCAGTTGTTGTTGTTTAATTATATGAGTATGCGTGGAGGTGTACCAGTTGTTGTTATTTAATTGTATGAGTATGCGTGGAGTTGTACCAGTTGTTGTTGTTTAATTATATGAGTATGCGTGGAGGTTTACCAGTTGTTGTTGTTTAATTAATTATATGAGTATGCGTGGAGGTGTACCAGTTGTTGTTGTTTAATTGTATGAGTATGCGTGGAGGTGTACCAGTTGTTGTTGTTTAATTGTATGAGTATGCGTGGAGGTGTACCAGTTGTTGTTTAATTGCATGAGTATGCGTGGAGGTGTACCAGTTGTTGTTGTTTAATTGTATGAGTATGCGTGGAGTTGTACCAGTTGTTGTTGTTTAATTATATGAGTATGGGTGGAGGTGTACCAGTTGTTGTTGTTTAATTATATGAGTATGAGTGGAGGTGTACCAGTTGTTGTTGTTTAATTATATGAGTATGCGTGAAGTTGTACCAGTTGTTGTTGTTTAATTATATGAGTATGCGTGGAGGTGTACCAGTTGTTGTTAATTAATTATATGAGTATGCGTGGAGGTGTACCAGTTGTTGTTGTTTAATTGTATGAGTATGCGTGGAGGTGTACCAGTTGTTGTTGTTTAATTGTATGAGTATGCGTGGAGGTGTACCAGTTGTTGTTGTTTAATTGTATGAGTATGCGTGGAGGTGTACCAGTTGTTGTTGTTTAATTGTATGAGTATGCGTGGAGTTGTACCAGTTGTTGTTGTTTAATTGTATGAGTATGCGTGGAGGTGTACCAGTTGTTGTTGTTTAATTGTATGAGTATGCGTGGAGGTGTACCAGTTGTTGTTGTTTAATTGTATGAGTATGCGTGGAGGTGTACCAGTTGTTGTTGTTTAATTGTATGAGTATGCGTGGAGTTGTACCAGTTGTTGTTGTTTAATTGTATGAGTATGCGTGGAGGTGTACCAGTTGTTGTTGTTTAATTGTATGAGTATGCGTGGAGGTGTACCAGTTGTTGTTGTTTAATTGTATGAGTATGCGTGGAGGTGTACCAGTTGTTGTTGTTTAATTGTATGAGTATGCGTGGAGTTGTACCAGTTGTTGTTGTTTAATTTGTTCCTAAGTGGAACCGTATGAGTACTTCCCCTTGTTTTAATGTTGTCTCTTAAAAGAGTGAACATGTAAGTGTAGATACGACAAACGTACGTCCCGTTTTGTTATAAAAGTCAGTGTTATGATATTTACAAGTTATCTGGCCAGTGTGTTACCAGGACGTCGATAGGCTTTGTATATTGATAAATTACGGTAAATTCAGTTTTACTCGCATGAAATTAAATTATACGTAAATGTTAATGTTGTTATATTAATTGTAGCATGTCTATAGATGTAAAATTTTGCAACTTGAATTTAAGTATTAATAATAATATCACTTCTCCCTTTCTTTTATTTAGCAAAAATGGACACATCAGCAGTGCACTGCTACCCTTATCAATAGTCAGGGGCCACTTCATTAAACCTGTACCAATACCAATCAGGTGCACTGAAGCTCAGGGGTGTGTGGTTATGGTATACAGGGATTCATTTCTCGGATCTCACAGCGATTTACTTATTATTCTTAATTTAATTTATATAATTTATTATTATTATTATTGTTATTATTATTATTGTTTTGATTCGGTATCCTGAAAAGATACCTTTTAAGAGGCTGCATGATTTTTTTTTCTGCTTTCTCTTTATATTTCGCTCATAACTCGAGATTGTCAACACTTGCCTACTGTAAAGGGGACCAAATTTCTGGAACATTTGGCATATTGACGTTCCCTGTGAGAGACGTTGTTGAACTATCAGCATCCTGGAATCACTGGGATAACATCCCATACTCTCAGTGGCATACCTTCAAATATTCGAAAAAAATGTCAAAAATTCGAGGACTGTGTACAGTGAAGATTTTATCTGTAAAATCGTGTGGATTCTTTATTCACTAATATATAAAGTTAAAAATTTAAATATACCTCTTCTGAACGGCTTCGTTACTTAATGGATGGTGCAGCTTAGGGCTAGGAGGGTACCTATTACTTAATGGATGGTACAGCTTAGGGCTAGGAGGGTACCTATTACTTAATGGATGGTACAGCTTAGGGCTAGGAGGGTACCTATTACTTAATGGATGGTGCAGCTTAGGGCTAGGAGGGTACCTATTACTTAATGGATGATACATCTTAGGGCTAGGAGAGTATCTATTACTTAATGGATGGTACAGCTTAAGGCTAGGAGGGTACCTATTACTTAATGAATGGTGCAGCTTAGGGCTAGGAGGGTACCAAGTACTTAATGAATTGTGCAGCTTAGGGCTAGAAGGGTATCTATTACTTAATGGATGATGTGGAGAAAATTCTCCAAAGGAGGGGGGTATGCGCCCTTACTACCCTTGTTAAGGGTCCCACCCTTTTCGCCCTTAGGAAGGGGCCAGACGAGGCGAGTCTGGGTGCATAAACAAAATAACTCAGACCAGATGTACTGACCACAGTGTGTCACGTGGTCTGAAAAAGTAGCAGCGTGTGTATGTGACTTAATAGACATTTGAGATAAATGTAACTCTTTGCCGTAACAGGAAGATTACAGTAAACTGTTGTATTAGTTTCTACACTTGAACAATACACTCATGTGTTCCAGGGCTCTAAATATTTAGGGAACACAAACATTTTAATTATCACTTGTAGCAGCGTGTAGCAATGGTTGAAATTGTGCTGATCACAGCATGCTGGGCACCACGAGGGACCACGTGGCTGCACGAGACTGCAAGAGGCGGCACGAGGGTCAGATTGAATAAGGGCTCCGAAGAGGTCATACGACGCGAGGGGTCATCCGGCGCGAGGCGACGTAACTCAACAAAGACATTAGTCGTACGCATCCGTTATTCTAATTTAATCTCCACTAACGTCGGGAAATAAGATAAGAACTCTGTTCCAGCGGGCTTAGTGAATAACATCAACATCGCAGTATATTCAGAAGTGTGCGCAGCTTCTGATTACTGTAACAAGACAAACGTAGAGACAATCGCAAGTGAATTCCATCGAAACAAGACGGTGGCAAGTCAGCGGCATTCTACAATCAAGACAGCATTTCCGCCGTATATGGTGGAGCCAACACCATCGCTCAAAGTTACACGAGCAAGGTATGTTTTTATGTTCTTGCCAAGACAGGGGATTGCTCAGTTCTTGTATTTCAGGAACATCAAAATTTACCTATTGACGGCGGTTATGCGTGGACTTTTAAGTCCAAACAAGTGAGTAAACCGCCTTTCAGTCCATTTAAGACTGAAATATGGGCATATACTCCTTTGAGGCAATAATTATACTCACTTGATGTTTACCTTACAGCCCTGTGGAGAATGAGGCCATAGATGGATCCCCTGAGAAGGAGTTGGGGATGGCTGCGACTTCTTGGATTCATCAATAAGCTAAGTAGCAAGTTACAAAGTTCATTATATCGTAGGAGCAAATCCTCCACAGATGATGCATCTTAGGGCTAGGATGGTATCTATTACTTAATGGATGATGCATCTTAGGGCTAGGAGGGTATCTATTACTTAATGGAGGATTCATCGTAGCGCTAGGAGGGTACCTATTACTTAATGGATGATGCATCTTAAGGCTAGGAGGGTATCTATTACTTAATGGATGATGCATCTTAAGGCTAGGAGGGTATCTATTACTTAATGGATGATGCATCTTAGGGCTAGGAGGGTACCTATTACTTAATGGATGATTCATCTTAGCGCTAGGAGGGTACCTATTACTTAATGGATGATGCATCTTAGGGCTAGGAGGGTACCTATTACTTAATAGATGATGCATCTTAGGGCTAGGAGGGTACCTATTACTTAATGGATTATGCATCTTAGGGCTAGGAGGGTACCTATTACCTAATGGATGATGCATCTTAGGGCTAGGATGGTACCTATTACTTAATGGATGATTCATCTTAGCGCTAGGAGGGTACCTATTACTTAATGTATGATGCATCTTAGGGCTAGGAGGGTACCTATTACTTAATGGATGATGCATCTTAGAGCTAGGAGGGTACCTATTACTTAATGGATGATGCATCTTAGAGCTAGGAGGGTACCTATTACTTAATGGATGATGCATCTTAGAGCTAGGAGGGTACCTATTACTTAATGGATGATGCATCTTAGAGCTAGGAGGGTACCTATTACTTAATGGATGATGCATCTTAGAGCTAGGAGGGTACCTATTAATTTTCCTTTACCTGCTGGCAAATTTGTTGATGTAGTAAAATAAAAAAAGAATGTAATGTTTGGAATCCTTGCCATACATCGAGAATGACTCATCTAATCGGCTTCAAATTTGTACCATTGATGTGGTTTTGCTGAGCACAAGACTCACGTTGTTATTGGTTGCAATAACTCCCAATTTAATAATAAATAATACAATTATTTTTTTATTCAATAACTGAGAAGTACTACATCTCACTGACTTCAAAATATTATTGATGATGCTCCCTATGAGAGGGATGATGCTCCCTATGAGAGGGATGATGCTCCCTATGAGAGGGATGATGCTCCCTATGAGAGGGATGATGCTCCCTATGAGAGGGATGATGCTCCCTATGAGAGGGATGATGTCCCTATGAGAGGGATGATGTTCCCTATGAGAGGGATGATGCTCCCTATGAGAGGGATGATGCTCCCTATGAGAGGGATGATGCACCCTATGAGAGGGATGATGCTCCCTATGAGAGGGATGATGCTCCCTATGAGAGGGATGATGCTCCCTATGAGAGGGATGATGTCCCTATGAGAGGGATGATGCTCCCTATGAGAGGGATGATGCTCCCTTTGAGAGGGATGATGCTCCCTATGAGAGGGATGATGCTCTCTATGAGAGGGATGATGCTCCCTATGAGAGGGATGATGCTCCCTATGAGAGGGATGATGCTCCCTATGAGAGGGATGATGCTTCCTATGAGAGGGATGATGCTCTCTATGAGAGGGATGATGCTCACTATGAGAGGGATGATGCTCCTTATGAGAGGGATGATGCTCTCTATGAGAGGGATGATGCTCCCTATGAGAGGGATGATGCTCCCTATGAGAGGGATGATGCTCCCTATGAGAGGGATGATGCTCCCTTTGAGAGGGATGATGCTCCCTATGAGAAGGATGATGCTCTCTATGAGAGGGATGATGCTCCCTATGAGAGGGATGATGCATCCTATGAGAGGGATGATGCTCTCTATGAGAGGGATGATGCTCCCTATGAGTGGGATGATTCTCTCTATGAGAGGGATAATGCTCCCTATGAGAGGGATGATGCTCCCTATGAGAGGGATGATGCTCCCTATGAGAGGGATGATGCTCTCTATGAGAGGGATGATGCTCCATATGAGAGGGATGATGCTCCCTATGAGAGGGAAGATGCTCTCTATGAGAGGGATGATGCTCCCTATGAGAGGGATGATGCTCCCTATGAGAGGGATGATGCTCTCTATGAGAGGGATGATGCTCCATATGAGAGGGATGATGCTCCTTATGAGAGGGATGATGCTCTCTATGAGAGGGATGATGCTCCCTATGAGAGGGATGATGCTCCCTATGAGTGGGATGATGCTCCCTATGAGAGGGATGATGCTCCCTTTGAGAGGGATGATGCTCCCTATGAGAAGGATGATGTTCTCTATGAGAGGGATGATGCTCCCTATGAGAGGGATGATGCTCCCTATGAGAGGGATGATGCTCTCTATGAGAGGGATGATGCTCCCTATGAGTGGGATGATTCTCTCTATGAGAGGGATGATGTTCCCTATAAGAGGGATGATGCTCCCTATGAGAGGGATGATGCTAACTATGAGAGGGTTGAGGCTCTCTATGCGAGGGATGATGCTCCCTATGAGAGGGATGATGCTCCCTATGAGAGGGTTGATGCTCTCTATGAGAGGGATGATGCTCCCTATGAGAGGGATGATGCTCCCTATGAGAGGGATGATGCTAACTATGAGAGGGATGATGCTCCCTATGAGAGGGATGATGCTCCCTATGAGAGGGATGATGCTCCCTATGAGAGGGATGATGCTTCCTATGAGAGGGATGATGCTCTCTATGAGAGGGATGATGCTCCCTATGAGAGGGATGATGCTCCCTATGAGAGGGAGGATGCTCTCTATGAGAGGGATGATGCTCCCTATGAGAGGGATGATGTTCCCTATGAGAGGGATGATGCTCCCTATGAGAGGGATGATGTTCCCTATGAGAGGGATGATGCTTCCTATGAGAGGGATGATGCCCCTAAGGTTAGTGCGGTTAGGTACAAGTATAAATTTTGGCTGAAATATTGACAAAAAAATTGAATATTTGAAATCAGATCCGTTACTGAAGAATGCCTTTTCTGATCAACTTCAAACTTTTACCAGTGGTCACAGAGCTTCTCACTCAGTTTCAGCTATTTTAATTCCAGATTACCAATTTTATTAAGAATTTGTATAAATTTCGTAACTAGAGAATGTCTCTTCAGATCGTCATGAAATCCTAAATGTCGGTCTACCTTAATAAGAAGTAATTTTTAACAAATTAGGCCGTTAGGCCGCCAAACAGCAATTTTGGGGGGCATGTTTATCAATCTGCAATTTTTAAGAGAATCAAAATATTGTGAACGCTTGTGTAATGTAGGCAACAGTATTTGCACACATGGGCGCTGTATACATGGGCGCTGTATACATGGGCGCTGTGTACACAATGATACATAGTTTCTGAGTGACAGGTGGAGACAAGCTGTTCTGATCGGCTTCAGAATTCCATCAGTTGTATTTCCTGCTGACTATCCTGAGTGTGCCTGATATGTTGTCACTTTTATTCTCGATACATTATGATAATATTCTTCCTTATTGCATTATTTTGCCTTGATACTGGAGAGGTGCTCTTAATCCATGGAAGTGGATTTATATTCTCCATGCTTTGATTGAATATGAATACCTGGTATCCCACACGTGCATTATGACCCCTACAGGTTTATCACTTTCCTTTGATTACAATGTATTGTTATGAACGGCTTCAGTTTTCAGTGGTGATGCGTCGTATGATATGAATGAAAAGTTTGATAGGCTTAGGTTGTGTAGGCACAAACATTTTTTGTGGTGGCTACTATGCAACACCTGGAGAATGCATCTTCTGGTTAGCTTCAAACTTGTAGTGCTGATATGTTTTCTTCGAAGAAACAATCTCTTGATGTTAGTTTCTATAATTAATCATGTTTCAATTTTGTTAAATTTGTTTTTCTGAAATAATTTACAAACGTTTCCTCTGATCAGAAATATGTCGTAGTTTTTCAATTTAACTGGTAATCCTATGTTAGTTTAGTTAAATGATCTTTTATAAGACTTTAACATGTGTGTATACACTAACATTACATAGAATAGGTTTTATTGCCTGCATAAGTTCCGATTTAGTTAAAAAATATATAAATCCTGCTTTTTCTACAATTTCTGATTAATATATCTCATTAGCTTGATGCCTTCTATGCTGATTACCTGACATTGCAACATCTATAAGAATTTAAGCTTAATGTGCTTGTGTATGTTAGAATATTGGTGTCTGGTTCCTCTAGGAGATTTGAATTAGATTTGTCCTATTTTTCCATTTTGAAGGAATTTGATTTTAGTTTCCATATGATGACTTGTGACTGCCTCTTCTGAATCCCTTCATATCTTCAACACTAATATTTATCTGCATTGTCAACTTATTCTTCAATTTACTTACTTTGGAAAAAGTGAAAAATTGAAATACTGCTTTTCATGTAATAATTTCTGAGTGATGCATCTGATTAGCTTGCAATCGTTCTATTATTTGACAGTGCAACATCTGAGCAACCTCAAGCTTAAAATGCTTGTGTATTTTAATGAATTGGTCTTTTGGTCCCTCTGAGAGTATTAAATTAGATTTTGTTTACATGCTTCCTAATTTGAAACTTTTACTGAAAAAAATTAGGTTTCAGTTTCCATATGATAACTTGTGAAAACTTCTTCTGATTCCCTTCAGATTGTCATTGCTATTAATTAACTGCATTATAAACTTATGCCACAATATGAACTACTTCAATCGTGTGCAATGACGCACAGGGGACTGTGGTTGTGTGATGAGTGCCTTTCTCGGATTGCTCATTATTATTATTATTATTATTATTATTATTATTATTATTAATAATTATTATTATTCTTAGTTAAAATAATGGTTGCCTTTGAAATTCGCAAGTAAAAAAAATAAACAACAGAAGTCAAATCTCATTACTGGCTCCTCAGAGGTCGTGGCAGCTGGGTAGGCTTGGTCGTGGCAGCTGGGTAGGCTTGGTCGTGGCAGCTGGGTAGGCTTGGTCGTGGCAGCTGGGTAGGCTTGGTCATCCACCATGACACTTTGGATAGTGTTTCAAACGATTTTATTCACAGGTACGTGCCATAAATTCATTAGTATTATTTTGACAGGTTTAATATTATTCATTTTGGGAAAAAATAAGCCTGACAATTTTAAATACAACGAATATTAACCCATAAACTGTATACATCCCTAATATTCAAAGATTCTCGTGTCTCCATAATTTTTGAAAAATTAAAATAATACTATTTAAACTTCGAAAACAGCAGAGAATATTGTATTGTAGTATTTAATGTGATACTTAATATATTACTTAATGGAATTACGCCAGCACAATGTTGGCAATTTGAGGTCAATTCTATGGTCAAACTGAATCACTTACTGTAAGTTATTAGTTGTCAGTTGCTAGTTACTATCAGTTATTAGTTATCTTCTCTACTATCCAATGAAAGCAAGAATCTGTCTATTGACCAATTTAAAAAAAAACGAGTCCAAAATAAACACTAGGCATTCCAGCCACTGGAGGAAACGTCTCTCAGTAAAGTAGTTACGTCCTCATGTCTCTCCTATAAGACTTGACCTTCATTATGAACCTATATTTGTTTGCTAATAATCCATAATCATGAGCACTTGGTCATGATTTAAGTCATTCCATTATTTGAAACAGTCCAATAAATACCCATAAAATAGGTGTGAGGGAAGAGGGTCTTACCTTTACCAGGAAAATTACTATAAATCCGCAGTATTTGCCAGTTTGACGCTTATTACAGGGCAATTCCTGTTTATCTAATGGCACCAAGAAACAGCCGATAACACCACAAAGGCCCTAAATTCGCTGATTAAACTCAAGCGCAGAGTCAAAGGTTAGATGTTCCCGTCATACTCAGTATAGATAAGGATTTTGGTTCATAATGTTCACACCCATTTTCTCATGTCTAGGCCAAAATTTGCAAGCCACAACAAATCTGAGGGCAATATGAATTACGCATATTTGTACATCATGTATGTTGATTGTTATGATGCCATAAGCCATGGACAGCATAGAAGTTAAAAACAATTAGGAGAATATTTTTTGTTAAAGTACTAACTTAAATTAACTAATAAACATTTGTTTCAGGATTGATTGTGATTGCCAAGTGTTGGGATCGCCTTGGTGTCTTGCAACATAATCAAGGATTTCATGGAGTTAGTCGAGGACAGTATTCACTAAGCGAGGGAACTATGCTGGTTCTAGTGAAAGTAATTGAGGTAACACCAGTGACTGACCTTTATGTCACTCTCCAGGATGACTTAGGTACAGTATAAGAAGTTCACAATAATGTTTAACTAATAATTGAAATTTATAGAAGGAAGATTTCGAACATGTAAGTGCGAAAGTTCGCTCACTGAGAGAAACCTAACATGACAAATACTTCGGCTCATTTCCTTTGCTTGTATATCCCAGGATACACACCACTTCACACAGCGGATTACCGTCTAGGTACAGTAATTATTTGTTATTAAGTGAACAGCGCAAATTGGTGTAAGAAACTTTTGTCCAGGATCCAAACTTTGGTCATTTTAGCAGCAGTTAAAATTATACCTTGGAGCCTATTATGCAACTTTGGCTTAATTGGCACCAGACACACACACACACACATTATATATATATATATATATATATATATATATATATATATATATATATTTACTCCATTACTGTATTGCCAGTTGCGCACTCACTTTATTATAAATCTGCAACATTAACAACCCTCCTTCAGAGTGCCGGCACTGTACTTCCCATCTCCAGGACTCAAGTCCAGCCTGCCGGTTTCCCTGATTCCCTTCATGAATGTTACTTTGCTCACACTCCAACAGTACGTCAAGCCCTAAAAAAACATGTCTACATTCACTCCTATTTAACACACTCACACATGCTTGCTGGAAGTCCAAGCCACTCGCACACAAAACCTCCTTTGCGTACACTCTCACTAGCCCATCTATCCTCCAATAGTTGTTTATATCTTTCCCTAACTGCCTCCTCCTTTAGTTTGTAAACTTTCACCTCTCTCTTACTTTCTCCTTTTATTTTCCTTGTATCCCATCTACCTTTTGCTCTCACTGTAGCTACAACTAAAAAGTGATCTGATATATCTGTGGCCCCTCTATAAACATGTACATCCTGAAATCTACTCAACAGTCTTATCTACCAATACGTAGTCCAACAAACTACTGTTATTACGCCCTACATCATATCTTGTATACTTATTTATCCTCTTTTTCTTAAAATTTGTATTACCTATAACTAAACCCCTTTCTATACAAAGTTCAATCAAAGGGCTCCCATTATCATTTACACCTGGCACCCCAAACTTACCTACTACACCCTCTCTACATGTTTCTCCTACATTAGCATTTAGGTCCCCTACCACAATTACTCACTCACTTGGTTCGAAAGTTCCTATACATTTGCTTAACATATCCCAAAATCTCTCTCTCTCCTCTACACTCCTCTCTTCTTCAGGTGCATACACGCTTATTATGACCAACTTTTTGCACCCGACCCTTATTTTAATCCACATAATCCTTGAATTTTATACATTTATATTCCCTCTTCTCTTTCAATAACTGATCCTTCAACATTAGTACTACTCCTTCCTTAGCTCTAACTCTCTCAGATACTCCTGACTTAATCCCAATTATTTCTCCCCACTGAAACTCGCCTACCCCCTTCAGCTTTGTTTCGCTTAGGGCCAGGACATCCAACTTCTCTTTATTCATAACATTAGTAATCATCTCTTTCTTATCCGCACTACATCCACGCACATTCAAGCATCCCAGTTTTATAAAGTTTTTCCTCTTCTCTTTATTAGTATTTTCTACAGGAGAAGGGGTTACTAGGCTTTACTCCCGGCGTTTTAGTCCCCTCATACGACACACATGGCTTACGGAGGAAAGATTCTTTTCCACTAATCCTTGGAGAATAGAGGAAATAAAGAAGAACAAGAACTATTAAGAAAAAAGAAGAAAAACCTAGATGTATATGTAAATACATGCATGTGCATGCCTGTGTAGTGTGACCTAATTGTAAGTAGAAGTAGCAAGACATTCCTGTTATCCAGCGTGTTTATGAGACAGAAAAGAGACACCAGTAATCCCACCATTTCTGTTTCACACTCACTTTACAGGATGGTAGATACCTCCTTGGGTGATTGCTGTCTACCAACCTACTACCTATATATACATATATATGTGTCGTGCCGAATAGGTAAAACTTGCTATTTTGGCTTAAATAGCAATGCTCTTCTTGTTGAATAAGGCAAGCGAAAATTTGTGTATGCATTAATGTCGCAAAAATCATTCTGAATCTAACAAAAAAAATATTTATTTCATTATGTTTGGTTATTAAGTTATTCTAAACTTATCTAAACTATATTTAGTTGAATTAGGCTAAATTAAATTGCGATTGTTATAATAAGGTTATGTAAGTTTTCTAAGGTTCTCTTGGTACAAAATTGTTAATTTTTACAATAACATAAATGAAAAAAATATATCTCTAAAAGTATGATTTTTTTTTAGAATGGACTTAATTTTAAATGAGATCCTGGTAATTGACCAGTTTTACCTATTCGGCATATATATATATTATATATATATATATATATATATATATATATATATATATATATATATATATATATATATATATATATATATATATATATATATATATATATATTTGATGTATAGATTATAGCGTCTTTGATTTTTAACTTTAATTTTAATGTTTTTTGTATCATATTTCTGGCACTTATCGTATTTGTTTATAAAATTATATTTAATATAGTGATAATCCAGTCATCAACTTTGACATGATTTAAATAGAGGAATAGGACGTATAGAGAAAATATTCTTTATACTCTTATACTTGCTGTGTATGGAGATATGAGAGTTAGTCTGCAGTTGTGGGAAGCATCCTGGGGAAGGTGACCTGACAACCCAAACAAAAATAATCCACTGTATATAATTTCCTTTTACTTACCTGGTTTATTAACATTTCTGGGTTGCAAATAATAAAACAGTCCCCTGTGCTTTGGTTTAAAAACTGATGTATCATTAGAGAACCTTAAAAGAATTTCTAGCTTTTACTTTTTGCAATAAAATATTTTCATGATTTAATTATAAGTTATTGTTAGTTAATTTTTTTAATTAAATGTAATGAATTATATGTTACAGTTAATATAATTATAACTTTTTAATTATATTAAACATATATGAGTAATTTTAAATGAATATTATTAATTATGTTTAATAAATCACTTATCTAAATTACATAATAGTTGCAGTAATAAGAAAAAAAATGTGTACCTGGTGATGCCATTTTGTTTTAAAGAAACTGTAGACGAGGAACTTAGTAATATGATGATTCAATGTTAAAAAATAAACAGATCGTATTATATGCTAACTTTATGGTTCTTCACTAGACGGTGAAATTCTCAGAAAACTCTGGCTCAGTGGTGTTAAGATTAAGACTGTGTCTAGCGACAGCTGGTGGGCTAACCTGAACCACCTGACTTACGGAAGTACCTCTCAGCACCTCCTTGTCGGCAACCTCTCCTGGTTAATTAGTTCTATTGATAAGGTAGGTAAACTAAAGTACTTAATATATCCCGATTCTTCCTCTCTCTTTTGGCAGTTGAATCATATACATGTATGTCCATCTCTGAGGTGGTCATAGGTCACCATCTCTGAGGTGGTCATAGGTCACCATCTCTGAGGTGGTCATAGGTCACCATCTGTGACACAACTCTCCTTTCCCACAGCCCCATTAACTTTCGCAGTAAATTTATTTTCATCTCCATTAAAGACAAACAGTCTATGAACTCAAATTAAGTCGTAAAACGACTGATAGACTGTGGAAAAGGACAATTGGGTCACAAATGGTAGCCTGTGCTTATACATTCACAGTCGTTTATTACAACTTTAATTGAATTCATAGAACATGATTTTGAGAAGAGTGAGGACAGATGTCCTGAGGATGTGGGAAAGAACATTTGGGTCTCAGATGGTCGCCTTCGACACGTGACACAGCTGTCTGTAAAAGTTTCCGATTAGAAAGGATCTCGGTATTCCAGTAGTAAAGTACTGGACCAGGCAATATTAGGACCAAAATTACTCCCTTCCTGGGAGACCAATGACACTAACAACAATCCTTCTGATGATCCCATCACTGGACCGCTAGTTTTGCCAGTATCAGAAGTTTATAATGCGAGTGTATCATTTCCAGCAGGATCTGTAGAGATCTTACACTGGAATACGACCACAACACATCAAAGAGATGGTAAACCCAATGCTTGGTACAGATGCATCTATTCTACTTTCAAAGTTAACCTTCGTCAAGAACTCTCCGGCGGGTCGGGTTCCTGAATTAATTAAATCTTTTTCAAATCCTCATTATTTACTTTGACAAAAGAAAGAAATTATAATCATACCCATCGCTGTTGGTAACATCCTTGGCAGTCTTGCAGTCTCGTCTGGCTACAACAAAAATTCAGTTCTTTTACTTGGCGAAGATGAAATCACCTCATCAGAGGTGTTCAGCAGGAAGACCCATTCACTCCATTTGTAGACAGTATGCCTACCCCATATCTGTTTCCCATAACTACTGCTAGAGCAGCTTTCTCCATAGACCTCTGCTGCCATGTGTCGAGACCTAGGCCTACCTAGACCTCACTTGAAGACGGCTTAGATCATGTTCAAAAAAGAAGTAATTCCTCTCTTCCAGCAGGCTGGGTCTCGCGCTAGGGCAGCCTAGAACACATGGCTCCGAAAAGTTTCAGCTCAGCAAGTCTATTTCAGCACAACAGAGGTGTGTTTTGTGGCGTTTTTCATTCACCTAGAAGTGTTCTGAGTCCACAGTGGTCCTGGGCTGCCATGTGTGTAAGTAGGTGAGAGTGGCGGCGGACTCTCACCTACGTCACTACGCTGCCACCACCATTACTAACACCACTCACTGCTAACCAGTCACTCTATGCTGTTTCTCTATGAATTTCTGGTCACAGCTGTGTATCCGAGTGCCCAAGATACTGAGTCACATGGATCAAGCCACGTGGATCACAAAACCGTGTGAATGAGTAAGTCACGTTGGTCATCAAGCCACGTGGGTCAGCATGACACGTAGATCGTGAAGCCACGTGAATCAGCAAGCCACATGGGTCTAAAAACTACATAGATCACAAAACCGCATGAATCAGCAAGCCAGGTGGATCACTAAACTGCATGGATCAGCATACCACGTGGGTTACCAAGCCACTAGGATCAGAACCTACGTGGGATATTTGGCCGAGTGGATCCTCAAGTTACGTCAAGTTCAGGATTGATGGCTAAGCTACTGAAGCCTGAAGTGAGTTTTGGTGTGTCTTACTGTGTAATACTACTTGTAGTGTCAGCCCTGAGCGCAGCTTACACTGAGCGCAGCTTACACTGAGCGCAGCTTACACTGAGCGCAGCTTACACTGAGCGCAGCTTACACTGAGCGCAGCTTACACTGAGCGCAGCTTACACTGAGCGCAGCTTACACTGAGCGCAGCTTACACTGAGCGCAGCTTACACTGAGCGCAGCTAACACTGAGCGCAGCTTACACTGAGTGCAACTTGTACTGAGCACAGCTTATACTGAGTGCAGCTTGTACTGAGCGCAGCTTACACTGAGCGCAGCTTACACTGAACGCAGCTTACACTGAACGCAGCTTACATTGAGCGCAGCTTACACTGAGTGCAGCTTGCACTGAGCGTAGCTTACACTGAGCGCAGCTTACCCTGAGTGCAGCTTACACTGACCACAGCTTACACTGAGCACAGCTTACACTGAGAGCAACTTGCACTGAGCGCAGTTGACACTGAGCGCAGCTTACACTAAGCGCAGCTTACACTGAGCACAGCTTACACTGAGAGCAACTTGCACTGAGCGCAGTTGACACTGAGCGCAGCTTACACTGAGCGCAGCTTACATTGAGTGGAGCTTACACTGAGCGCAAATTACATTGAGCGCAGCTTACACTGAGCGCAGCTTACACTGAGCGCAGCTTACACTGAGCGCAACTTACAGGTCAGCTTGCACTGAGCGCAGCTTACACTGAGCGCAACTTACAGGTCAGCTTACACTGAGCGCAGCTTACACTGAGAGCAACTTGCACTGAGCGCAGTTGACACTGAGCGCAGCTTACACTGAGCGCAGCTTACATTGAGCGGAGCTTACACTGAGCGCAACTTACATTGAGCGCAGCTTGCATTGAGCGCAGATTACACTGAGCGCAGCTTACACTGAGCGCAACTTACAGGTCAGCTTGCACTGAGCGCAGCTTGCACTGAGTGCAGCTTGCACTGATCGCAGCTTACATTGAGCGCACCTTACACTAAGCGCAGCTTACATTGAGCGCAACTTACACTGAGCGCAGCTTACATTGAGCGCAGCTTACACTGAGCACAGCTTACATTGAGCGCAGCTTACACTGAGCTCAGCTTGCACTGAGCGCAGCTTTCATTGAGTGCAGCTCACACTGAGTGCAGCTTACACTGAGCGCAACTTACACTGAGCGCAAAATACACTGAGCGCAGCTTACACTGAGAGCAACGTACACTGAGCGCAACGTACACTGAGCGCAGCTCACATTGAGCGCAGCTTACACTGAGCGCAACTTACACTGAGCGCAGCTTACACTGAGCGCAGCTTACACTGAGCACAGCTTACACTGAGCACAGCTTACATTAAGCGCAGCTTACACTGAGCGCAGCTTGCACTGAGCGCAACTTACACTGAGCGCAACTTACAATTAGCGCAGCTTACACTGAGCGCAGCTTACATTGAGCGCAGCTTACATTGAGCGCAACTTACACTGAGTGCAGCTTACACTGAGCGCAGCTTGCACTGAGCGCAGCTTACACAGAGCGCCGCTTGCACTGAGCACAGCTTACACTGAGCGCAGCTTACCCTGAGTGCAGCTTACAATGAGCGCAGCTTTCATTGAGCGCAACTTACACTGAGCGCAGCTTACATTGAGCGCAACTTACACTGAGCGCAACTTACACTGAGCTATGAAAACACTATGCGCAACTTACACTGAGCGCAGCTTACTTTGAGAGCAGCTTACACTGAGCGCCTACATACACTGAGTGCAGCTTTCACTGAGCGCAGCTTACACTGAGTGCAGCTTACACTGAACCCAGCTTACACTGAGCGCAGCTTACACTGAGTGCATCTTACACTGAGCGCAGCTTACACTGAGCGCAGCTTACATTGAGCGCAGCTTACACTGAGCGCAGCTTACATTGAGCGCAGCTTGCACTGAGCGCAGCTTGTGCTGAGCGCAGCTTGCACTGAGCGCAGCTTACACTGAGCTCAACTTACACTGAGCGCAGCTTACATTGATCGCAGCTTGCACTGAGCGCAGCTTGTGCTGAGCGCAGCTTGCACTGAGCGCAGCTTACAATGAGCGCAGCTTACGCTGAGGGCAGCTTACACTGAGCGTAGCTTGCACTGAGCGCAGCTTACATTGAGCGCAACTTACACTGAGCGCAGCTTACACTTAGCGCAAGTTACACTGAGTGCAGCTTGCACTGAGCGCAGCTTACATTGAGCGTAACTTACACTGAGCGCAGCTTACACTGAGCGCAGCTTACGTTGAGCGCAGCTTACACTGAACGCAGCTTACCCCGAGAGCAGCTTACATTGAGCGCAACTTACACTGAGCGCAGCTTACACTGAGCGCAGCTTACACTGAGTGCAGCTTACACTGAGCGCAACTTACACTGAGCACAGCTTATATTGAGCGCACCTTACACTAAGCACGGCTTACACTGAACGCAGCTTACACTGAGTGCATCTTACACTGAGCGCAGCTTACACTGAGTGCCTACGTACACTGAGTGCCGCTTTCACTGAGCGCAGCTTACACTGAGCGCAGCTTACACTGAGTGCAGCTTACCCTGAGCGCAGCTTACACTGAGCGCACCTTACACTAAGAACGGCTTACACTGAACGCAGCTTACACTGAGCGCAGCTTACACTGAGCGCAACTTACACTGAACGCAGCTTGCACTGAGCGCAGCTTGCATTGAGCGCAGCTTACATTGAGCGCACGTTACAATGAGCACAGCTTACACTGAGCGCAGCTTACACTGAGCGCAACTTACACTGAGCGCAACTTACACTGAGCGCAACTTACACTGAGCCCAACTTACACTGAGCGCAGCTTACACTGAGCGCAACTTACACTGAGCGCAGCTTACATTGAGCGCAGCTTTTACTGAGCGCCTACATACACTGAGTGCAGCTTACACTGAGCGAAGCTTACACTGAGCGCAACTTACACTGAGCGCAGCTTACACTGAGCGCCTACATACACTGAGCGCAACTTACACTGAGCGCAGCTTACATTGAGCGCAGCTTGCACTGAGCGCAGCTTGCACTGAGCGCAGCTTACACTGAGCGCAGCTTGCACTGAGCGCAGCTTACATTGAGCGCAGCTTACACTGAGCGCAGCTTACATTGAGCGCAGCTTGCACTGAGCGCAGCTTACACTGAGCGCAGCTTACACTGAGCGCAGCTTGCAATGAGCGCAGCTTACACTGAGCGCAGCTTACACTGAGCGCAGCTTGCAATGAGCGCAGCTTGCAATGAGCGCAGCTTACACTGAGCGCAGCTTACACTGAGCGCAGCTTGCACTGAGCGCAGCTTACACTGAGCGCAGCTTACACTGAGCGCAACTTACACTGAGCGCAGCTTACACTGAGCGCCTACATACACTGAGCGCAACTTACACTGAGCGCAGCTTACATTGAGCGCAGCTTGCACTGAGCGCAGCTTGCACTGAGCGCAGCTTACACTGAGCGCAGCTTGCACTGAGCGCAGCTTACATTGAGCGCAGCTTACACTGAGCGCAGCTTACATTGAGCGCAGCTTGCACTGAGCGCAGCTTACACTGAGCGCAGCTTACACTGAGCGCAGCTTGCAATGAGCGCAGCTTACACTGAGCGCAGCTTACACTGAGCGCAGCTTGCAATGAGCGCAGCTTGCAATGAGCGCAGCTTGCAATGAGCGCAGCTTACACTGAGCGCAGCTTACACTGAGCGCAGCTTGCACTGAGCGCAGCTTACACTGAGCGCAGCTTGCACTGAGCGCAACTTACACCCTACCTGAAGTGTCTCACTTTCCAGCGCTGCCTAGCTAATTGCAATGTCTATTTATTGTCTGATTCACGTCATCACGACGTCATCCCATGACGTTTGACTGACGTATCCTTACAGCGTCCTGCCCTGACGTCACACCATTATGTCACCTCATCATATCACCCCACGATATCACCTCACGTCACCACAATGTCAGTAATGTTTAGAACAACTGAGAGATGAAATGTTGAATGTTTTCAGTACCGTAAAGTCGCACGTTAATGCCTCTCAGTCAGGTTCTATTACCACTTGTTTATAAATGCCTTAAGTGTCGATTTCTGCACAGACATTTATTATTATTGTAATCAAATAAACCGCTAAACCGACAAGGGCCAAGCAGCGCTGCGGGGTAGAAAATAGTGCCGGTGCTGTAAACAGCTAGGTAGAGAGGGGATCAGAGGTGAGGGCAGAAAAGGACTGGAAGGGACGCTAGGGGCTGTGTCAAAGTTCGTACAGTAAAGCAGTTGCTGACAAAAAGTAAAAAAGTGATGGTAAGTCCATGGCAGGACCATGTTGGTAAGTCCAAGGCAGGACCATGATGGTAAGTCCAAGACAGGACCATGATGGTAAGTCCAAGACAGGACCATGATGGTAAGTCCAAGACAGGACCGTCTGCAAGAAGGAGAGATAAGACAAGAACGGTAGCGCGGCGGCGTCGGTGGTAAATCCAGCGATCTGCACAGAAAAACATCGTTTGTTAGTACAAGTCATGTAATATGTTACCGTATTTCCAGTGTGGGTGTACTTGCACGTGTTTCACAGATGATTTGAGCCTAGAACACTGTAACACATCCCTGTGTGTTACAGATCACTTGCCGACTGACTCTACACACTCCTGGCGTCTGACACCTGAGACGTCTGTGCACATTGTTTAGAGAGTAATTATGAGAGCCCTCCTGTAGAACCTTGTACAGCCTGTAGACACATGCTGAGTTCCCACGACACCTCACTCGAGGAAACCACCAAGTTGTGTTCCAGGTTCAATGAACCTTGCAGTGACTACCCCGCCATTGCTTCACCACCCCAGACGAAACAGTACCCTGTTAATAGCTCGGTCGAAACGATGTATCCTGATGTGTTGCAGTATCTGCGGGTCATTCTCAGGATGGCGTGTTTCCTCTTACAAGTGTTCAAACAACGTTACGGGTGGGGCTTGAACTCATGGTAAGTGAGTCGTAAAACTCCGGAATAGTGTGTAAACCACTGGGCCACCTAATATCAAAAGACTCTGTCAATCACACCAAGCCCAAATATCTGACTGAAAACTTACAGAAGACAAGTTTGTTCATTTTGTTTATGTTATTGTGTTCTCTAATGCTACGTCATGAACCAACAGGCTTGTATATTATATATTTCCTATGTGTTTTATGCTCTTGTATGCTTTCATTATTAATATAACATTATTAATATAATTGACTATGGGCGCCACAGAATAACATGTGATTTATGGCTGGTGTCATCACGGAAAACAAAGGTTGAAAACTACTGCTTTAGGCCTATCTCACTTAGAACACATCTTTAATTCGTTTGCTCACTTCAACGATTTCTTTGTCGTTGGAAGTGAGGTATCCGTCCTCCTTCCTGTGATAAATTATTATCGTTTTTCATCTCATGTAGCCGTGATGTAGTGTGGGCTTCCTCTTGGGTTTTGTTGTCATTCTCATTTTGCTACTATCCACACCCTCGTTTCTTGCTCTTCTTCTCACTTCTCTATTTTCGACTGTCCTTTACATTTTTTTTTCAAGCTCTTCTTGTGTGTTTTTCTTCTCGGTATCTTTGGGTGAACCAAGGACTCTGTTTCTGATATTCTCTCACATCTGGAAATGAATTCTCCTTTGTTTCCCGGCACTTCCCTGCTAATTCTTCATAAGGGGGATTACCAATAGACTCCTGGCTGTCGTCAAGTAGGCGCTGGACAGGCACCTAAAGTCAGTACTTGATCAGCCGGGCTATGGTTCTTACTTCGGTTTACGTGCGGCTACCACTAACAGCCTGGTTGATCAGACCCTGATCCACCATGAGGCCTGGTCTCAGACCGGGACGTTGACCCACGAAACCCTCTCCAGGTATCAGGTATCATCTCATCCAGTAACTTTCCTTCCAGCTTCCCTTCCCACTGCTCTGCATTTAGTAATTCTCTCATCCCTTCAAAGTTGCTTCTTCTGAAGTCTGGTGTCTCACTCCCTTCACTTGCCTCTCAACCCTCAATATTTATTTCCATTTGTATTCTTTTTTGACCTAACTACTGATGTAATTATAGATATTTCTCATTTTTTAGGACGTGCTTTTTTGTGATTCGTATATTTGTTTTTTTATTACTATTTTTTTTCCATGGATTTTTTTATGATTTTAAATTGATTGTACTCTATGAATTTATTGTCATTTGAAAATTAATTGTTATTTGTGGATTTGCTTTGATATATTTAGATTTATTGTGTCTTGTTGACCTGCAGTCAAATGTGATTTTTTTTAGATTTTCTTTATAAATTGGGACACTAGATTTGTTTCAACTATAGATTTATGAATTTAAATAATCTTTTGCATTACGTTTGTTAATGTGTGTTCTTTACGTTTGTTAATGTGTGTTCTTTTGGTTTACAGGCAAGACACCTAGTCGAGACGAACCAACTTAATACTGAGGTAAGTGATTTACAGATTCCTTGATGCAACTTAAAATTTAGGTAAGAGTAACTATACATACGTTTCTATAACATTTATCATATTATTATAATAAAGCGCTAAACCGACAAGGGTCATGAAGCGCTGCGGGGCAGAAAATATGGCCGGGGCAATACACAGCTAGGTGGAGAGGGGATCAGAGGTGAGGGAAGAAAAGTGCTGGGAGGGACGCTAGGGGCTGTGTCAAAGTTCGTTAATGTCAAAAAGTGATAGAAAGTCAAAGGCAGGACCGTCTGCAAGAAGGGAGGATAAGGTAAGAGTGGCAGGGCGTCGGCGGAGGTCAATCCTGCGAGATCGCTGGTAAACAGAGTGGCAGGGCGTCGGCGGAGGTCAATCCTGCGAGATCGCTGGTAAACAAGATATTCCACAAGAAAGTGAAGAACCGAAATACGGACCTGACAAACCTCACAGAGGAATAGAGGGTCGTTCCATGAGATAGCCATGGGTAAGGCGACTATGGCCATTGCAGAGTCTCCCGAGTAAGGCAACGGTGGTAAAAAGATGGCCACAAACCCAAAAGTGGTTTAATAGAGAGCAATTTGTTATGGTGCATGTCCGACCATCGTTGCTGCCAACGGCTGCGAAGACGGGCAGATGACTGTCAAATAATCCCTGAACGGAATACCTCCATATGAAACCAGAAGATCATGCACCACTGACCGCGCAGCAGCAGCAGCTTTTTCAGTGCCCTGCACATCAACGTGTCTAGGGACCCAACAGAAAACAACGTCTTTGTTTTTGATAGCCAGACGGCGCAACCAAAGTTGAATATGAAGGACCAGTGGATGAAGGGAACCAAATTGTTTAATGGCTTGTAAAGCGCTGAGGGAATCTGAAATGTTCACAAACGCCGAAGGAGACATATATGTAATACAGAGAAGTGCTATGCAGATGACATACAACTCAGGGGTAAAAATACTAGCCGAGTCTAACAAATGACCCCGACAACATCGTCAGGGAACACCACCGCGAACCAAACACCGTCAGAAGATTTAGAACCATCTGTATAAACAGCAACGGCATGAGCATGCGACCGTAAGTGGTCAAGAAAAAGAGAGCGAGAAGCAGCCGTAAGTAGGAGAGCATTGGAGCATGGCACTAGGGGAGAACAGACACGAACCGTCGGAACCTCCCAAGGGGAAAGGGAAAAGGTAGAAACTACGTGAATATACAAGGGAGGCAACTGGAGAGAAGATCGGAGTGAGTGAAGACGAAGAGAAAATGGTTGGAGTAAGCAGAGGCGCCGAACAAATAACGAACTTCTACTAACGTCTGAGACCAACCTATATGTAAAAGGAACACGAAGGTCAAGAGAGCGGACAAAGTAACGAAGGCAATGAACATCACGGCGATCGGCTAAGGAAGGAACATTCGCCTCAGCATAGAGGCTTTCAACAGGGGATAAACAAAAGGCACCAAGGCATAAACGTAGACACTGATGATGAAGGAGGATCTAACTCAGAAAGAGTTGTAGGAGAAGCCGCAGAATAGACTTAATCGCCATAATCCAGCTTGGACAAGACTAGGGTGGAATGCAAACGGAGGAGAGTTC
This sequence comes from Cherax destructor, assembly GCA_009830355.1. Lineage (NCBI taxonomy): Eukaryota > Metazoa > Arthropoda > Malacostraca > Decapoda > Parastacidae > Cherax > Cherax destructor. The sequence continues at coordinate 25,090 of WNWK01001879.1, read as the reverse complement.
GGCTATCTGCTCCCCATCAACGATGCGCAAGAATTTTAAGGAGATTCAGCCTACCAAGGCAAGCTGCCTTCAAAGAAGAAATGTGAGGTTTCCATGTCAACCGGCGATAGAATTAAAGGCCATGAAATTTGACCGTATCACGTACTAAGATACGTGAGCCGTGTAAATACAATGGAATATCTAGGACACGAGGACGTCTAGTGAAGGTAATGAAATGGGTTCTCGCACTAGAAAATTTAAATCCATGAGAATTGGCGCAATAGGAAACGGTCAATCACATCATGAAGGGAGGACGTTACCAGGCGACAGTCAGCGCCTGCGTAAGCTATAGCGAAATCATCCACATAAAGTGACAACTAAATATGTGATGGAGGAACAGAAGGTAGGTTCTTTATAGCCAAGAGAAAAAGGGTAGTGCTAAGGATACAACCTTGTGGGACTCCCTCGGCCTGAACAGAGTCTAAGGAAAGTGAGGCGCCAACACGGACACGAAAATGTCTTTCAGATAAGAAAGCAGCAAGGAAGGTTGGTAGATTACCGTGGAGGCCTAAGGAGTGGGCCTGGGCTAAGATGTTATACCTCCAAGTGGTGTCATATGCCTTCTCGATATAAAAAAAAACTGCTAGGACGGAGTGTTTATTAGCAAAGGCATTTCACACATACGTATCTAAGTAGATCAAGGGTTCCAAAGTACGTATGAGCGGCCCTTGCTAAAGCCATATCGGCGACGAGAAAGACTATTGTGAGTCTTCAAATACCATATCAGACGTCTATTCACTAATCGTTCCATCACCTTGCAGACAACACTGGTCAGAGCAATGGGACGATAATGAGAGGTATCAAGCCCCGAGGTACCTGGTTTGAGAAACGGTAGTACAGTGGCAGATTTCTATTGTTGAAGGAGAACCCCTCGTGTCCAAACAAGATTGAAAAGACGCAAAAGGACTGTAAAGGCTTTAGAATGCAGATGCTGTAGCATACGGATATGAATATCATCAGGCACAGCTGCCGATGACTGGCAAGCGGAAAGCGTAGACTCTAGATCTAACAGAGTAGAAGGTACGATATACGGCTCCATCCCATTCGAAGAGAAATCCATGGGCGATTGTTTCCTTGCAGACTTAGAAGCGAGAAACGAGGGACAGAGGTGAAGCCCTTGGGAGACACGGACAAGATAGTTAACCATTTCCATGTCAACTTCAAGAAGTTCCGCAACAATAACACCAGCATCCCGCAAAATGGGAGCTGCGTCCGGAGCGTATTTTCCACACAACTTCCGTACCTTCCTCCAAACAGCACACATAGGGAAAGTCGAGGTAACAGTAGAAACGTAGTCTTGCCAACAAGTGCGTTCAGTGTCGCGTATGACGCGGCGAGCGACTCCTTGCCCGTTTAAAATCCAAAAGACGTTTCAAACGCACTGCACGGGCACACGCAGAAGACCACCAAGACACGCATATCTGAGAATGCCTCTCTAAGGTTTGAGGAATAGAACGTGACGCTGCAGTCAAAACTAAGGTCGAAAACTGGTGCACCAGCTCATTAATAGAGGACGCAGAAAGGTCCCCACAAAAAGCGGTAAAATGAGAGTAAGTCCCTATTCGCTAGTCCATATTGCCAATGGGAGCTACGAGGCGGTCGGGAATACGTAGTAGAAGTAAGAATAATAGGAAAGTGATCACTGTCGTACAAATCCGGGAGAAGAGAGCAAGCGTAATCAAGGACAATTGACGGGGAACAGATAGAAAGATCGTTGCAAGAGAGAGACTGAATGGGAGAGTCAAAATGGGTGGGAGGACCGTATTTAAAACATGAAGAGGATGAGAAGAGAGAAGAGTCTCCAACTGATCACCACGAGAGTCTCAGCGGGACCCTCCCCAAAGATGATGGTGATATATATAGGGAAGATCTGATGGATGACACATAATGCTGACAAGTACTTTGGTGCTGACTGTTGAAATTTATTGCTTGTTTGAGTGGCAGAGCTGATATGGAGCAGTTATTGCTGACAGGACTGGAAGATCTGATGGATTGCAGTTATAGTTGATAATTAAAGAAGATCTAATAGATGGCAAATATTAGTGATAAATATGGTGGAGCTGATGGTTGTCAGGTATTGCTGGCAAGGAAGATTTCAAATATTGATGAAAAGTATGGAAGAGCAAATTTGTAGCAGATTTGCTTACAAACATTTAAGAGTCAACTGATGTCAGGTATTGCTGATAAATATGGTAGAGCAGTTGGATGATAGGTGTTGCTGACATGTGCTGTAGAGCTTTGGGATAGCAGGTGTTGCTGACAGTTGACAAATATGGCGAAGCTTTCGGATCGCAGAGCTAAGATGTATTGATAATGTCCAAGTCATCGTTCCCCACGACTCAACATCAGTTCGGTGGAAACTTCAGTTAAGTTTATCACTGATGAAGAAAAAAAATGACTGATTCTTATCCCTATCTTTAGTTGAGTGTTGTATTGTGTTGTGGTGAGGGTGTGAGGCTGTGTGAGTGTGGTGAGGGTGTGAGGCTGTGTGAGTGTGGTGAGGGTGTGTGGCTGTGTGAGTGTGGTGAGGGTGTGAGGCTGTGTGAGTGTGGTGAGGGTGTGAGGCTGTGTGAGTGTGGTGAGGGTGTGTGGCTGTGTGAGTGTGTTGAGGGTGTGTGGCTGTGTGGATTTTTGTAGGTCATCCTTGTGTTAGAACAGTGCTAGTGAACATATAAAGTGAATCTCTTCAGTTCTGTAAACTAATCCAATAAATATTAGCATTCTATGGGGCAAAATAAGATAAATGGTGGTCAGTGAGTGCTAGTGAGCTGCAGATATTTAATTGCCAGGAGAGTGTTGCCATATATTCACGGCTAGTGTTTTTTTTTGGGGGGGGTGAAAAAAATAGTGTCAAAGTGTTTAGCAGTAGTGAAGAGAGTGGTCCAGTCAGAGAAAACAAACAAAACAAAATACCTTTTTGCCCATTACTGAAAAAGAGTTAATCTATAAAATTAAATGTGAATCCCCGAGAGAAATTTATAGACCTAACAGCATTCGTATGCAGTGAATAATGATTCAGTTTCAAATACTGTGCAGTTGAACGAAAGTCTCTTTGATAACATAGTACATAACAGTGATAACTCAGTGTATGATAGTGATAACATAGTGTACGGTGCAGGGGAAACACAGAGTGAATGAATCGTAGTGAATGAAAGCCACAATAATCAAACCAGTCAGTTTGTAAAGAAACAAGAGTGGTCTCCAGGACACCACAATAACACAAACGTCCCTCATCATACAAATCTTTGAAAGGGTTCTAAGAAACAATATCGCCAACTACTTCGATACCCAACAGTTGCACATCCCAGGGCAGCGTGGGTTTAGAGCAGGTCGCTCCTTCCTCTCACAACTACTGGACCACTATGACATGGTCTTGGATGCACTAAAGGATAAAGAGAATGGACACGTGGTATATAGAGGCTTTGTGAAAGTCTTTGACTAGTGCGATCATGGTGTGATAGCACATAAAATGGGTGATAACGGAATAACGGGAAAAGTGGGCAGATGAATCTTTAACTTTCTAACCGATAGAACATAGAGTAATAGTAAACAGAGTAAAGTAAGAGGCGGTTACAGTGAAAAGTTGTGTACCACAAGGCACAGTACTCGCTCCCACGCTTTTTCTTATCCATATATCTGACGTTGGCAGAGATGTAAACTATAGCACTGTCTTTCTTTACTGACGATACTATAATTTGCATGATAGTCTCACTCACTGAGGACACTGTAACTCTCCAGGTGGATATAAACCAAGTTTTCAAATGAGCCACAGAAAACAGTATGAAGTTTAATGAGAACAAATTTCAATAACTCGGCTATGGAAAACTTGAGGAACTAAAAACAAGATCTGAGTTTAAAACAAATTCTAACCACTTAAAAGAACGAAAAATTAATGTGAAGTACCTGGGAGTGATAATGTCAAAGTCTTTCACTTTCAAAGATCACAACAATGTCTCTATCATATCTGCTAGGAAAAAAACGGAATGGATAATGAGAACCTTCAAAAGATGAGATGCCAAGCCATTGAAGATTATCTTTAAATCACTTGTTATCTCTCGGCCACTTTCTAGGAAGGGAATTAGAGAATTGGAGAATATACAATGAACTTTCATTGCACGTATAAGTACAATCAAGCTCCTCAATTACTGAAAGCGTTTGAGGTCCCTTGACCTCTACTCCTTGAAGGGCAGGAGAGAAAGATACATAATTTACAACTGGAAGAACCTGGAGGGACACGTCCCAAACATAAACACAAAAATCATTCCCTACGAAAGCAAAATACTGGTCATGCGGTGCAACATCTGCTCTTTGAAAAGCATGGGTGCCATGGGTACACTAAAAGATAACACAATAAGTGTCAAGGGCCCAAAACTGTTCATCTACCTCCCAGCATACATAAAGGGGATTATCAATAGACTCCTATCTGTCATTAAGAGCTAGCTGGACAGACACCTAAAATGGTTTGTACGTTGGATTGCGTGTGGGCTGCAGTAACAGCCTAGTTGATCAGGCCCTGGTCATAGACCGAGCTGCGGGGGAGTTGACCCCCGGAATACCCCCAGATAGACTCCAGGAAGAATGTCATGATACGATAAACTTTATTTCAAAGTCTACAATAAACCATAAAATTAAAATTAAAGTACTTATTATTACTCACATCACGTCTACATAACCAAGCGTAGAATCATCGGTTTCTTCTTTAGAGAAAATAGGATTTATTCTTTTCCATGTTTATCAACGCTAATTACATAAACCAAGTCTTCACATAACTCTATTACTTATGAAATTTCATCCTAGTCTACTGGAAGAATACCTAGATGATATTTTATTGACTGATTTTGCATTTTACGAAAAAATCAGTCATTAGAAAAGAAAAAAAAAACAGTAAACACCACTGCAGGTGTTTATGGTAAACCTCCTGAGATATTGATACTAGACTCAAAAAACATTCTCTACTGTATATAATCATACACTTTTTAGTGAAACACCGAAAACCACCTTATGCATTTCCTGAAGGTAAGACTTATCATCAAAGAAAGCAACTATTGCAAGAAGATAATGTTTATAGTCAACAGTAATAGCCACAAACAATTAGATTTCTCAAAACTCTGGGTCGTTTATAATCTATTAAATGTAAGCGTGGCTTCTCCCCTGACACGGCGACCATTTAACCTCAACTACTCGGCTTCGGCTCATATACTGTCTCTTTCCAGTTACTATATACACCCATAACTTGTAATCCTCTTTATGAACTGATAAGTCTCTTGTGCACAAAAAAGCCTTCAAATATGAAGATTTAACTCGGTCATTTTTAATAGTACTGGTATTTTTAAGGATATTAATACCAAAAATGGTAGAGATGATGGATGAAAGATATTACTGACAAGTATGGAAGAACTGATGTATGGCAAATATTAAAGAGAGTATGAATGGCATAAATTGCTGACAAATATGATGGAACTAATGGACTACATATATATGGTAGATCTGATAGGTAGCAGATTTTCCTGACAAGTTGCCATCTTGATAAGGATAATTTGATTTTTGATACTCAGCATCGTTTCCCAAAAGACCGTTCCTGTCTGATTAATTTAGTAACGTTCTTCAGTATAGAATTTCAGACAGTTGATTATGATAAAGAATATGGTATTATATATTTGTAATTTTGTAAAGGTTTTGACAGAATACCACACAAAAAACTGTTAAAGATAATATCATCTCATCGTACTGGGAAAAAAGTCCTGTCATGGATCGAGGCGGCGATGACTTGAACGATGGTGTCCAGTCCTCTAGCCTTAATGGAACATGTTCGGTTCCCTAGCCATTATCTATTTATAGCAGAGGCATGAGTGTGGAGTCATATATACTGAGGATAGAGAAGAGATGAAGCAGTTGGAGATGGCATCACAGGTTGGAGGGTGTCCCTAATCGAAGCTGGTCATATCATTAAGTTGGGACAGCGATAAATACTAGAATCGTAGAAGATGTCCTCTGCACCAAAGATTTCATGGTATTGCTGTGTCCAACAAATATCATACTTTAACAGTATGCAGTACCTAAAAGTTGATAAACACATATGTGCAACATTTTACTGTCTTTATTATCAGTTTCATGTGTGCAGCAGCCTCTATCAGTCGTACACAGCGGATACTTTAAACTGGAGAGTGAAAGAAGTAGAGAAGCAAGTTTTCAGTCACTTTTTGCCTTAATGGAAGGTGGTAAGTCCCTTAGCTTAAATATATATAAAACAAAGGAATTGGGGCATCAGTAAGAAATGGCATCACAGGTGGGCATAACCCACTAATAGAAGTATATAATGCTATGGGGGGGTTAGTGTGGAGTGTTATAGTGTGGCTTGCTTCTGTCTTAGAGTCTGAATTCAAGGTGTTGAAGGAGAAAGGTCTACTTCTCAAGGAGGAAAATAAGAAACTGAAAATTCTCCTGGATAGGTATAGTAGTTAATGCGAGGTGGTTGGAGTTAGTGAAGGGAAACAAATTACCAGCAGTGAGGAGCAGACTGACAGCTGTTACAAGTGGGAAGAAGTTTCCAGTAAAGAAAGAAACATCAAAGTAAGGAAGGTTAAAAGAACAGTTTTGAAGGTCGGAAATTGCTTCTCTGTTCTCCAGGAAGAGTGAACTTCAGTGGTAAGTGTGGATGAAGGTACCACTAACTCCTCTGCTAATAAAAGAAGTACCTTCCTTGCAATAATAATATCTTTATTTCTATAAGTACGTGTACAAGGTATATATGCCTAGCTGACATTAATGGCATACTTCTATACAGAAAGTCGCTTTTTATGCAGAGCATTTCGGGCAAATTAGGTAAGTTTTGTCGCAGGATTCGACCCACACCAGTCGACTAACTCCCAAGTTCCCATTTTACTGATGTAGAACATAGACAACCGATGTAAGCAAACAAGCCCAATGTTTCTACCCTTGCCGGGATTCGAACCTGGACACTTGAAGTGTGAAGCAAGAGCTTTAGCCGCCAGGCCACGGGGCGATGACTTGGGTAAAATATATTGACAGTGCCTTCCGTAACAGAGATAGGAATGTAAGACAGAGAGTGTGTTTCCAAAGAGGTCTATAGGTTGGATAATATCATATCAGGTAATGGGAATAAGCCCATTATCTGCCTCAGTACTGGTGGAAACGATATGGGGAAGGGCAGGAGACAGAAACTGCTAGCTAAGTACAGGACAGCAATAGATTTAATTAGGTCCAAATAAATGAATATCAAGGGCAAATTGCTGGCTAGACAGGTACTGCAAGGAACTTGCCATCCTATTCATTAACAACTGGGACAATAATATGTATACAAGGGAGTACATCACTCTAGAGCAGTGGTGATAGCGTTAGCAAACTATGTCGACGGGGTCCATTGCTAACTTGTCTAGGACTTTAAACTAATAGAAGATAGAGGTATGGGTATGTATATAAAATTAATTGGTTGCAGCACAAAGGATGAAAGCGACAAATATTGCCAAGATACCTCAGACATATGTTCATAGGACATTGTTCATCATAAAGTTATTAATAAATGCAATGGAACTGGTCAACAAAGACAGTAGAGGGTAGCAAGTAACTAACTCCCTTAAGGTTTACTATAATACCATTAGGGGAATAAGAGCTAAGATTAATTGCATGTGCAACAAGTATAGATATTATTGTTATAACAGAGACCTGGTTCAAACTGAAAGACAGGCAACTGTCTTTTGAATGTCATGACTATAAATTATTCCACAACGATAAGGTAAATAGGAAAGGTGGTGGAGTGGCGATGTATATTAGAAATAATTTAAACTGTTGCATTAGACAAGTTATAAATTAACAAGTTATAAACTGTTTGGCTACAGTTTCTCAAGCAGCGTGACAAACTAATATTTTGTGTGATTTACAGGTCCAGAAACCTTGATAGGGAATGCGGTGAACTTCTGTGGGACAAAATTCATAAAGCATCTAGATATGAAAATGTTGTGTTAATGGAAGATTTTAACTTTAGACAAATATATTGGCGGAGTTTGACAAGAAATGTTGATTCTAGCGACTTTCTTGATACCATCCAAGATTGCCTTTTAAAACAGTTTGCGAGAGAACCAACTAGAGAAACTATCCTGAATTACTTGGTACTTGCTAACAAAGGATCACTAATTAATAATCTTGAGGTTAATGATGAACAAGTGGAAAATGATCACAAATCACTCAGTTTCAGTATATAATGGAATTATCTTAATAACTATGATCAAGTCAGTGTCCCTAACTTCCGGTTGGCCAATTCCATGGGACTGAGAAATTTCCTGGGTGACCTGGCTGGTCATTATCCAGTAGGTCAGGTAGGCGGTGATGGTTGCAAAATATGACATTTTTCAAAGTATTGGTCAAGTTACCCAGACTACGTAAGTTGAAAATAGGGAAATTAGACCCTAATTGGATAAACAATAGATTAAAGCATATCGAAGGTCAAAAGAAAGGCATTTATAGGCGAATCAATAAAAGGAGAAGAACACTTAAGAAATCAATATATTAAATTAAAAAGATCAATAAAAAAGAATAAGAAAAGATAAAAGAAATTATGAAGTTAAAGATGCAAGGATTTCGAGGATTAACTCCAATGTTTCTTTAAGGAGAAAGATTAGGTATAAGATATATCCACTTAAAAGTTACTCAGGTTAGTTCACTGACAGTATCAACGACACGTGTATCAACGACACGTGTATCAACGACACGTGTATCAACGACACGTGTATCAACGACACGTGTATCAACGACACGTGTATCAACGACACGTGTATCAACGACACGTGTATCAACGACACGTGTATCAACGACACGTGTATCAACGACACGTGTATCAACGACACGTGTATCAACGACACGTGTATCAACGACACGTGTATCAACGACACGTGTATCAACGACACGTGTATCAACGACACGTGTATCAACGACACGTGTATCAACGACACGTGTATCAGCTTTATCACACATTTCATCTCGTATTTCACTTATGAAGATAAGAGAGAAATTCCAGATATACAAAAATTACGTCGGTCACGACGAAAATACGTTAAGCACAAAGTCACAGGTGACATAATTCTCCAGCAAATAGGTAGATTAAAACCTAACAAATTCCTGGGCACTAATGAACTGTTCACAAAGATTACAAAGGAATGTAAGAAGGAATGTAAAAAACCACTGGCTAGTCTTTTTAAGATAACACCCATCCCAGGTTGCCCGGGAAGGGGGGGGTGGAAATGACCTGTCGTGCATAGTTGAATTTAAATATTTTGATACAGTAAAAATATCTCATTAAAAAAATACTAAAGGTTGTGTCTACAAAATTCCCTGTAAGAAATGTAGTAATGTTTATTATGATCAAACTGGGAAAAAATCTTGAACTAAGCTTCACAGAAACATAAATACAGCATAAGACCTGGACAAAAATCTTATGCTCTGTTCATTCGAGAGATGTTAACCACCGTATTGATTTTCAAAAGGCCGAGAATGGTATCAAACAGGTCTGATAAGATTTATGCAAATTAGATTCATTTACAATTAACAAAATTTGGGAAGAATTTAAGCTGTGCATGATAGGTCATTAACTCCCACCCGCATTTTACTAGTACAGGGTACACGTGTTCTGTCGTGTGTGGGGTTGTTCTGCATACTGTGATATCACCTTTTTACTGTGATCTTATATATATATACATATAAATATATATATATATATATATATATATATATATATATATATATATATATATATATATATATATATATATATATATATATATATATATATATATATATATATATATAATTGATCTGAGAGGTTGTATCTGAGAGAGTTAGAGCTAAGGAAGGGTAGCAATAATGTTGAAGGATCAGTTATGGAAGGAAAAGAGGGAATATAAATGTGTAAATTCAAGGATTATGTGGATTAAAATAAATCGGATGCGAAAAGTGGGTCATAATAAGCGTGTATGCACCTGGAGAAGAGGGGAGTGTAGAGGAGAGAGAGAGATTTTGGGAGATGTTAAGCGAATGTATAGGAACTTTTGAACCAAATGAGAGAGTAATTGTGGTAGGGACCTAAATGCTAAAGTGGGAGAAACATGCAGAGAGGGTGTAGTAGGTAAGTTTGGGGTGCCAGGTGTAAATGATAATGGGAGCCCTTTGATTGAACTTTGTATAGAAAGGGTTTAGTTATAGGTAATACATATTTAAGAAAAAGAGGATAAATAAGTATACAAGATATGATGTAGGGCGTAATAACAGTAGTTTGTTGGACTATGTATTGGTAGATAAAAGACTGTTGAGTAGACTTCAGGATGTACATGTTTATAGAGGGGCTACAGATATATCAGATCACTTTTTAGTTATAGCTACAGTGGGAGTAAAAGGTAGATGGGATACAAGGAAAATAGAATCAGTAAGTAAAAGAGAGGTGAAGGTTTATAAACTAAAAGAGGAGGCAGTTAGGGTAAGATATAAACAACTATTGGAGGATAGATGGGCTAGTGAGAGTGTAGGCAATGGGGTCGAAAATGTATGGGGTAGATTTAAAAATGTAGTGTTAGAGTGTTCAGCAGAAGTTTGTGGTTACAGGCGAGTGGGTGCAGGAGGAAGAGGAGCGATTGGTGGAATGATGATGTAAAGAGAGTAGTAAGGAGAAAAAGTTAGCATATGAGAGGTTTTACAAAGTAGAAGTGATGCAAGGAGGGAAGAGTATATGGAGAGAAAAAGAGAGGTTAAAGAGTGGTGAAGCAATGTAAAAGAGAGCAGATGAGAGAGTGGGTGAGATGTTATCAGCAAATTTTGTTGAAAATAAGAAAAGTTTTGGAATGAGATTAATAAGTTGAGGAAGCCTAGAGAACAAATGGATTTGACAGTTAAAAATGGGAGAGGAGAGTTATTAAATGGAGAGTTAGAGGTATCGGGAAGATGGAGAGAATATTTTGAGGATTTGTTAAATGTTGATGAAGACAGGAAGCTGTGATTTCGTGTGTAGGGCAAGGAGGAATAACATCTTGTAGGAGTGTGGAAGAGCCAGTTGTGGGTGTAGGGAAGTTCGTGAGGCAGGGGGTAGAATGAAAGGGGTAAGGCAGCTGGATTGATGGGATAAAGATAGAAATGTTAAAAGCAGGTGGGGATATAATTTTGGAGTGGTTGGTGCTATTATTTAATAAATGTATGGAAGAGGGTAAGGTACCTAGGATTGGCAGAGAGCGTGTATTGTTCCTTTGTATAAAGGCAAAGGGACAAAAGAGAGTGCAAAAATTATAGGGAATAAGTCTGTTGAGTGTACCTGGTAAAGTGTATGGTAGAGTTATTATTGAAAGAATTAAGAGTAAAACAGAAAGCAGGATAGCAGATGAACAAGGGGGCTTTAGGAAAGGTAGGGGGTGTGTAGACCAAGTGTTTACAGTGAAACATATAGGTGAACAGTATTTGGATAAGGGTAAAGATGTTTTTGTGGCATTTATGGATTTGGAAAAGGCGTATGATAGGGTAGATAGGGGGCAATGTGGCAGATGTTGCAGGTGTATGGAATAGGAGGAAGGTTACTGAAAGCAGTGAAGAGTTTTATGAGGATAGTGAGGCTCAGGTTAGAGTGTGTAGGAGGGAAGGGACTATTTCCCAGTAAAAGTGGGCCTTAGACAAGGATGTGTGATGTCACCGTGGTTGTTCAATATATTTATAGATGGGGTTGTAAGAGAAGTGAATGCGAGGGTCTTGGCAAGAGGTGTTGGGCTAAAAGATAAAGAAGCAAATACAAAGTGGGAGTTGTCACAGTTGCTTTTTGCTGATGACACTGTGCTTTTGGGAGATTCTGAAGAGAAGCTGCAGAGGTTGGTGGATGAATTTGGTAGGGTGTGTAAAAGAAGAAAATTGAAAGTGAATATAGGAAAGAGTAAGGTGATGAGGATAACAAAAAGAATAGGTGACGAAAGATTGGATATCAGATTGGAGGAGAGAGTATGGAGGAGGTGAATGTATTCAGATATTTGGGAGTGGACATGTCGGCGGATGGGTCTATGAAGGATGAGGTGAATCATAGAATTGATGAGGGAAAAGGGTGAGTGGAGCACTTGAGTCTGTGGAGACAAAGAACCTTGTCCATGGAAGTAAAGAGGGAATGTATGAGAGTATAGTTATACCAACGCTCTTATATGGGTGTGAAGCATGGGTGATGAATGTTGCAACGAGAAGAAGGCTGGAGGCAGTGGAGATGTCATGTCTGAGGTCAATGTGTGGTGTGAATATAATGCAGAGAATTGGAGTTTGGAAATTAGGAGGAGTGCGGGATTACCAAAACGATTGTTCAGAGAGCTGAGGAGGGGTTGTTGAGGTGGTTTGGACATGTAGAGAGAATGGAACGAGACAGAGTGACTTCGAGAGTGTATAAATCTGTAGTGGAGGGAAGGCGGGGTAGGGTCGGCCTAGGAAAGGTTGGAGGGGGGGGTAAAGGAAGTTTTGTGTGCGAGGGGCTTGGACTTCCAGCAAGCATGTGTGAGCGTATTTGATAGGAGTGAATGGAGGCATATGGTTTTTAATACTTGACGTGCTGTTGGAGTGTGAGCAAAGTAACATTTATGAAGGGATTCAGGAAACCGGCAGGCCGGACTTGAGTTCTGGAGATGGGAAGTACAGTGCCGGCACTCTGAAGGAGGGGTGTTAATGTTGCAGTTTTATAACTGTAGTGTAAAGCACCCTTCTGGCAAGACAGTGATGGAGTGAATGATGATGAAAGTTTTTCTTTTTCGGGCCACCCTGCCTTGGTGGAATCGGCCGATGTGTTAATAAAAATAAAAAAAAAAAATATATATATATATATATATATATATATATATTATATATATATATATATATATATATATATATATATATATATATATATATATATTAGAGAATATAGCCTCAGCAATGCTTCAGAGTGTGTCAGGAAGGATGAGCCCCTCCTTGCAGTGAGAGCTCCTCATGCAGGGACTTTCTTTTTGGGTGTTCATAACTCCAGCCTTGGCACGCCCTCGACCCACAGACCATCCGCATTGGTGTTGCCCTTCGACTTGCCGCCCCTATTCTCGCCGAACACAGGTGTATTTGTGGCAGTGAAGCAGCAGACCGATTCGGTACCATGGTCTTGTGTGTCGTAAATCCGAGGGAAGGATTGCAAGACATGAATAGGTTAATAACATTATCAAGAGGAGCCTCACAACAGCCGGATGCCCAGCAGTAAGGAAGCCACCCCAACTATGCAGATCTGATGGCAGCCAAAAGCGTCCAGATGGTATCACCCTTCAAGCCTGGACAGACGGCAAGCAGATGGTGTGGGACTACACATGTGCATCTACCTTGGCTGATACCTATCTCCAATACACCAGGGAGGAAGGAGGGGCAGCTGCCACCTTCAGGGAGTCCCAGAAGTCGAGAAAATATGGAGAACTTGCCCATCATTATATGTTTGTTCCCATAGGCTCAGAGACCCTTGGCTCATGGGGAAAGAGTGAATCTAAGTTCCTCAAGGAGCAGGGCAAAATACTAAACAGGGTAACTAGGGATCCCAGGGCAGCTAGTTTTCTGTTCCAGCGACTCAGCATTGCTGTTCAGAGGGGTAATGCATGCTGTATTTTGGGCACGCGCCCCAGCTCGGAGGAGCTGGATTAGATTTTCACATTATAATCAGTGACAAACAAGTAACAATATGCACACCTCGTGTACTGTATATGCCATCTTTATATCGACAATGTATCTCTTAAATCTTTTGTACCATATTATGTAATAAAATATACCTATTGGTAGGGGAAGTGGAATATTCAAATGGCATCAGGAAGAAATACAAATATTCTTCCTTGATGCCTTTTTATCCACTTCTCCGAGGCTACGGGTCCCACAATTTGTACCAGAGGTGAACCCCATTATAATATATATTTTATATATATATATATATATATATATATATATATATATATATATATATATATATATATATATATATATATATATATATATACATGTATATATATACCACCAAAGGGCGGTACTACCGTCCTACCAAATGAGTGGGAAACTTAGGCCCGTAATTGTTTTGCATGATGGTAGGATTGCTGGTCTCTTTTTTCTGTCTCATAAACATAAAAGGTTGTAGGTATGTCTTGTTACTTCTACTTACACTTAGGTCACACTAAACATGCATGTACAAGCATATATATACTAACCCCTTTGGGTTTTCCTTCCATTTTTCTTCCTAGTTCTTCTTCTTCTTTATATCTGCTTAACTTCATGGGAAATTGGAACAGAATTCTTCCTCCATAAGCTATGCGTGTCGTAAGAAGCGACTAAATGCCGGGAGCAATGGGCTAGTAACCACTTCACGTGTATAAATTACTAAAAACAAGATAAAGAAAAACTTCATAGAATAGGGATGTTTGAATGTGCGTGGATGTAGTGCGGATGATAAGAAAGAGATGATTGCCGATGTTATGAATGAAAAGAAGTTGGATGTCCTGGCCCTAAGCGAAAAAAAGCTGAAGGGGGTAGGCGAGTTTCAGTGGGGAGAAATAAATGGGATTAAGTCAGGAGTATCTGAGAGAGTTAGAGCTAAGGAAGGGGTAGCAATAATGTTGAAGGACCAGTTATGGAGAGAGAAGAGGGACCATAAATGTATAAATTTAAGGATTATGTGGATTAAAATAAGGGTCGGATATGAAAAGTGGATCGTAATAAGCGTGTATGCACCTGGAGAAGAGAGGAGTGTAGAGGAGAGAGAGAGATTTTGGGAGATGTTAAGCGAGTGAGTAGGAATTTCAGAGCCAAGTGAGAGTAATCGTGGTAGGGGACCTAAATGCTAAATTAGGAGAAGCGTTTAGAGAGGGTGTGGTAGGTAAGTGTGGACTACCAGGTGTAAATGATAATGGGAGCCCTTTAGGTGTAAATGACAATTGGAAGCATTTGATTGAACTTTGTATAGAAAGGGGTTTGGTTATAGTTAACACATATTTTAAGAAAAAGAGGATAAATAAGTATACAAGATATGATGTAGGGCGTAATGACAGTAGTTTGTTGGACTATGTATTGGTAGATAAAAGACTGTTGGGTAGAATTCAGGATGTACATGTTTATAGAGGAGCCACAGATATATCAGATCACTTTTTAGTTGTAGCTACAGTGGGAGTAAAAGGTAGATGGGATACAAGGTGAATGGAAACGTTAAGAGAGAAGTGAAGATTTATAAACTAAAGGAGGAGGCGGTTAGGGTAAGATATAAACAACTATTGGAGGACAGATTGGCTAGTGAGAATATAGGCAATGGGGTGGAAGAGGAATGGGGTAAGTTTAAGAATATAGTGTTAGAGTGTTCAGCAAAAGTTTGTGGTTATAAGAAAGTGGGTGCGGGAGGGAAGAAGAGCGATTGGTGGAATGATGAAGTAAAAATAGTAGTAAGAGAGAAAAAGTTAGCATATGAGAGGTTTTTACAAAGTAGAAGTGATGCAAGGAGAGAGGAGTATATGGAGATATAAAGAGAGGTTAAGAGAGTGGAGAAGCAATGTAAAAAGAAAGCAAATGAGAGGGTGGGTGAGATGTTATCAACAAATTTTGTTGAAAATAAGAAAAAGTTTTGGAGTGAGATTAATAAGTTGGGGAAGCCTAGGGAGTTATTATTGAAATAATTAAGAGTAAGACGGAGAGCAGGATAGCAGATGAACAAGGAGGCTTTAGGGTGGGTAGGGGGTGTGTAGACCAAGTGTTTGTAGTGAAACATAGGTGAACAATATTTAGATAAGGGTAAAGAGGTGTTTGTGGCATTTATGGATTTGGAAAACGCATATGATAGGGTGGATAGAGGGGCAATATGGCAGATGTTGCAAACATATGGAATAGGAGGTAGGTTATTGAAAGCGGTGAACAGTTTTTATGAGGATAGTGAGACTCAGGTTAGAGTATGTAGGCGAGAGGGAGATTATTTCCTAGTAAAAGTAGGCCTTAGACAGGGATGTGTGATGTCACCATGGCTGTTCAATATATTTATAGATGGAGTTGTAAGAGAAGTGAATGCTCGGGTGTTGGCAAGAGGTGTGGGGTTAAAAGATAAAGAATCTAACACAAAGTGGGAGTTGTCACAGTTGCTCTTTGCTGATGACACTGTGCTTTTGGGGAATTCTGAAGAGAAGTTTCAGAGGTTGGTGGATGAGTTTGGTAGGGTATGTAAAAGAATGAAATTAAAAGTGAATATAGGAAAGAGTAAGGTGATGAGGATAACAAAAAAAATGGATAACGGAAGATTGGATATCAGGTTGGAGAGAGAGAGAGTATGGAGGAGGTGAATGTGTTCGGATATTTGGGAGTGGATGTGTCAGCAGATGGGTATATGAAGGATGAAGTGTATCATAGAATTAACAAGGGGAAAAAAGTGAGTGGTGCACAGAAAACTTTATCCATGAAAGCAAATAGGGGAATGTATGGGAGTATAGTTATACCAACACTCTTGTATGGGTGTGAGACATGGGTTGTGAATGTTGCAACAAGGAGAAGGCTGGAGGCAGTGGAGATGTCATGTCTGAGGTCAATGTGTGGTGTGAATATAATGCAGAGTATCCGTAGTTTGGAGATAAGGAGGAGTGGGTTTACCAAAACTATTATACAGAGAGCTGAGGAGGGGTTATTGAGATGGTTTGTACATGTAGAGAGGATGGAACAAAATAGAATGACTTCGAGAGTGTATAAATCTGTAGTGGAGGGAAGGCGGAGTAGGGGTCGGCCTAGGAAAGGTTCGAGGGAGGGGGTAAAGGAGGTTTTGTGTGCGAGGGGCTAGGACTTCCAGCAAGCGTGCGTGAACATATTTGATAGGAGTGAATGGAGACAAATGGTTTTTAATACTTGACGTGCTGTTGGAGTGTTAGCAAATTAACATTTATGAAGGGATTCAGGGAAACCGGCAGGCCGGACTTGGGTCCTGTAGATGGGAAGTACAGTGTCTGCACTCTGAAAGAGGGGTGTTAATGTTGCAGTTTTATAACTGTAGTGTATGCATGCCTCTGGCAAGACAGTGATGGAGTGAATGATGATGAAAGTTTTTCTTTTTCGGGCCACCCTGCCTTGGTGGAGACGGCCGATGTACTATATTATATATATATATATATATATATATATATATATATATATATATATATATATATATATATATTATATATATATATATATATATATATATATATGCAAGACAACCACTATGAAAAATAGAGGAATTCCAAGCGCTTTCGTGACTACTCACATTATCATAGTTCCTTGATAATGTGAGTAGTCACGAAAGTGCTGAATTCTCTATTTTTCATAGTGGTTGTCTTGCATATTTTGATATCACCTGATTACTGTGCTCTTTTTGCATATATATATATATATATATATATATATATATATATATATATATATATATATATATATATATAAAAATTTAGGATGGGGTCCACCTCTGGTTCAAATTGTGGGACCCATAGCCTCGGAGAAGTGGATAAAAGGCTTCAAGGAAGAATATTTGTATTTCTTCCTGAAGCCATTTGAATATTCCACTTCCCCTACCACCCCTTCCTTTTATTTTTTTATTTTTTTTTGTTTTACCAATAGGTATATTTTATTACATAATATGGTACAAAAGATTTAAGATATACATTGTTGATATAAAGATGGCATATACAGTACACGAGGTGTGAGAGATACATGTATAGTACATATTGTTACATGTTTGTCACTGATTATAATGCGAAAATCTCATCCAGCTCTTCCGAGCTGGGGCGCGTGCCCAGAATACAGCATGCATTACCCCTCTGAACAGCAGCGCTGAGTCGCTGGAACAGAAAACTAGCTGCCCTGGGATCCCTGTTGAGTCTTTTGCCCAGCTCCTTGAGGAACTTAGATGCACTCTTTCCCCACGAGCCAAGGGTCTCTGAGCCTATGGGAACAAACATATAATGATGGGCAAGTTCTCCATATTTTCTCAACTTCTGGGACTCCCTGAAGGTGGCAGCTGCCCCTCCTTCCTCCCTGGTGTATTGGAGATAGGTATCAGCCAAGGTAGATGCACATGTGTAGTCCCACACCACCTGCTTGCTGTCTGTCCATGCTTGAAGGGTGATACCATCTGGACGCTTTTGGCTGCCATCAGATCTGCATAGTTGGGGTGGCTCCCTTACTGCTGGGCATCCGGCTGTTGTGAGGCTCCTCTTCATGTCTTGCAATCTTTCCCTCGGATTTACGACACACAAGACCATGGTACCCGAATCGGTCTGCTGCTTCACTGCCACAAATACACCTGTGTTCGGCGAGAATAGGGGCGGCAAGTCGAAGGGCAACACCAATGCGGATGGTCTGTGGGTCGAGGCGTGTGCCAAGGCTAAAGTTGGGAACAGCCAAAAGAAAGTCCCCTGCATGAGGAGCTCTCACTGCAAGGAGACGGGCTCTATCCTTCCCTGACACACTCTGAAGCATTACTGAGGCTATATTCTCTACTATTGGGCCATGCCAGTGCAACTGTTTGTAGTTGCTGGGGGAGCAGGCCTGGTTTCAGAGCCTGTTAGATTATCCCAGATCCTGGCTCCATCAACGAACGTTTGGTCATGGATTCCAATCTTGTCCCTAAGATGTTCAGGGAGAATTGCTGCTACAAGCCCTCTGGATGCAATGCATGAAGACAGGAAAGCAGGTAGAGCAATCTGAGATGACTTGCGGACACCAATGCCTCCTAGTCTGACTGGGAGTGTAGCTTGTGTGTGTGTGTGTGTGTGTGTGTGTTTGTGTGTGTGTATGTGTGTGTATGTGTGTTTGTGTGTGTGTGTGTGTATGTATGTGTGTGTGTGTATGTGTGTGTGTATGTGTGTGTGTATGTGTGTATGTGTGTTTGTATGTATGTGTATGTGTGTGTGTGTGTATGTGTGTGTGTGTGTATGTGTGTGTGTGTATGTGTGTGTATGTGTGTGTGTGCAACAATCTCGAACAAGCTACACAGGATGCAAGACAACCCCCGTGGTTGTTTTTCATCATTTATTGAATATAAAGGGTGGAGAGACTCATACCGTGGACCGGAAATTGACATTCCATCGTTCTAGTGTCTAGGCTAACCTGGGCTTTAATAGGAAGGAATCAGAAGTAATACTGTATTACATTCGGACAGAGGCACCAACTGTAACCCACCTGAACACCTTCACTTTCCCTAGCAGCTTTAACGGTAGAAGTATTCTTACCTCCCTTCAGGCCACATCGTCTATGAACTGGAATTAAGTTGTAATAAACAACTATCAGTGAATAAAGAGGAGGGTGGTCAAACGTCTCGGAACGCAGTCCCTTAACTGACAGTCTTACGCTGCACTATCTAGGCTAACCAGGACCTCCCTCGTCCAACATTTTGTTTATTCATTGACAGTTGTTTCTTACAACTTAATTTGAGTTCATAGACGATGTGGCTCCAGGGCCGAGGGAAGAAGTTCAGTTGGGTTACAGTCGGTGCCTCTGTCGGAATGTAATGTTACAAGTATTACTTTAGATTCATTCCTACTACAAACACGGGTTAGCCTACATAGTAGAGCGTCAGACTCACAATTTACGGTAGGCGGTTCGAGTACCTCGTCAACCCTTCTGCGCAAATAACAAAATTAATACATTGCTCTATAACATACATGTTACCTTAAGGTTGTATAATATTTATCACCAACCCTCAAGGAAAGCAATATATTAGTTGCAGTCATAACAACAACACCGTTAAAGACTTTGCAGGACATAAATCCAGGCATTCAAAGCTTCGGCAACACTTATATAGGTGAAGGGTCATGCAGTCTAGCAAACAACATGCAGGAAATACATTATGAAAGTTGAATTCAAAATGTACTTGATGTACTACAACGAGACTGAATTAGGACTTTAAAAATGACGAAAATGCTTAAAAGCTGCCCTAATCTGCACAAGTAGAAATGACCCAAAATGGATGAATAATAGGCTCAAATATCTTTTAGGGCAGAAGAAAGGAATTTATAGGCGCATAAAAAGAGGTGAGGGTCATCTTATAAATCAGTATACTGACATTAAGAGGGACGTTAAAAAGGGAATAAGAAAAGCTAAACGGGACTATGAAATTAAAGTTGCTAGGGATTCAAAAACTAACCCAAAAAGTTTTTTCCAGGTTTATAGAACAAAAGTTAGGGATAAGATAGGTCCCCTTAAAAATAACTTTGGGCATCTTACTGACAAGGAGAATGATATGTGCTCTATTTTTAATAATTATTTTCTCTCGGTTTTCACACAGGAAGACATTAATAATATCCCAGTAATTAATTTTTACAGAGGCCCAGAAGAAGATAAATTATGTAATATCACAGTCACTAGCGAAATGATTATGAAACAGCTGGACCGACTGAAACAAAATAAATCGCCGGGTCCTGATGAGCTTTTGCAAGGGTTCTTAAGGAATGCAAAATGGAACTCTGTGAACCAATATCTAACATTTTTAATTTATCTCTTCAAACAGGTGTAGTGTCTGATATGTGGAAGATGGCTAATGTAATTCCTATTTTTAAAGCAGGGGACAAGTCACTACCGTCAAACTACCGCCCAATAAGCCTGACCTCAATTGTAGGCAAATTACTAGAGTCAATTATAGCTGATATTATTAGAAGCCATCTAGATAACCATAATTTGATTAATGATACCCAGCATGGATTCACGAGGGGCCGTTCCTGCCTATCTAATTTATTAACCTTCTTCAGTAAAGCTTTTGAGGCTGTTGATCACGATAAAGAATTCGATATTGTTTATTTAGACTTTAGTAAGGCTTTTGATAGAGTACCGCACCAGAGACTGTTAAAGAAAGTGGCAGCTCATGGCATTGGGGGAAAAGTGCTGTCATGGATCGAGTCATGGCTCACCAATAGGAAGCAGAGAGTGTGCATAAATGGGGTTAAATCCGAATGGGGACTTGTAACAAGTGGTGTTCCACAGGGATCAGTCTTAGGCCCATTGTTATTTATAATATATATCAATGACCTTGATGAGGGAATTACTAGTGATATGAGCAAATTCGCCGACGACACGAAGATAGGTAGGATAATTGATTCATAAGAACATAAGAACATAAGAACATAAGAAAGGAGGAGCACTGCAGCAGGCCTGTTGGCCCATACTAGGCAGGTCCTTCACAATCCGTCCCACTAACAGAATATTTGCTCAACCAAATTTTCAATGCTACCCAAGAAATAAGCTTTGACAATTCTACCCACTCATGCGCGAGTCCCACTCAAATCCAACCCCTCTCACTCATGAATTTATCCAACCTAAATTTGAAACTACCCAAGGTCCTAGCTTCAATAACCCTACTAGGCAGACTGTTCCACTCATCAACTACCCTATTTCAAACCAATACTTTCCTATATCCTTTCTAAATCTAAACTTATCTACTTGAATCCATTATTGCGGGTTCTCTCTGGAGAGATATCCTCAAGACACTTATTTATATCCCCTTTGTTAATACCCATTTTCCACTTATACCTCGATCATGTCTCCCCTCATTCTACGTCTTACAAGTGAATGTAATTTTAGGGTCTTCAATCTTTCTTCGTAAGGAAGATTTCTAATGCTATGTATTAATTTAGTCATTCTACGCTGAATGTTTTCTAACGAATTTATGTCCATTCTGTAATATGGAGACAAAACTGAGCTGCGTAATCTGGTGAGGCCTTACTAATGATGTATAAAGCTGTAATATAACCTCTGGACTTCTGTTGCTAACACTTCTTGATATAAATCCCAGTAATCTATTTGCCTTATTACGTACGCTTAGGCATTGCTGTCTTGGTCAAACATAGATGTCATAGAACTTCAGGAAGATTTAGACAAACTTAATTCGTGGTCAGAAAAGTGGCAGATGCAGTTCAATGTAGATAAATGCAAGGTTCTGAAGCTCGGGAGTGTCCATAACCCAAGCACTTATAAGTTAAATAACGTAGAACTTAGCCATACAGATTGCGGGGAAGGACTTGGGGGTGATGGTAAGCAGCAACCTTAAACCAAGACAGCAATGCCTAAGCGTACGTAATAAGGCAAATAGATTACTGGGATTTATATCAAGAAGTGTTAGCAACAGAAGTCCAGAGGTTATATTACAGCTTTATACATCATTAGTAAGGCCTCACCTAGATTACGCAGCTCAGTTCTGGTCTCCATATTACAGAATGGACATAAATTCGTTAGAAAACATTCAGCGTAGAATGACTAAATTAATACATAGCATTAGAAATCTTCCTTACGAAGAAAGATTGAAGACCCTAAAATTACATTCACTTGTAAGACGTAGAATGAGGGGAGACATGATCGAGGTATACAAGTGGAAAATGGGTATTAACAAAGGGGATATAAATAAGGTCTTGAG
Organism: Cherax destructor; assembly: GCA_009830355.1. Classification (NCBI taxonomy): domain Eukaryota; kingdom Metazoa; phylum Arthropoda; class Malacostraca; order Decapoda; family Parastacidae; genus Cherax; species Cherax destructor. The sequence goes on along the minus strand of WNWK01001879.1, from coordinate 2,643 downwards.
GATATCTCTCCAAGAGAGAACCCGCAATAATGGATTCAAGTTAGATAAGTTTAGATTTAGAAAGGATATAGGAGTATTGGTTTGAAATAGGGTAGTTGATGAGTGGAACAGTCTGCCTAGTAGGTTATTGAAGCTAGGACCTTGGGTAGTTTCAAATTTAGGTTGATAAATTCATGAGTGAGAGGGGTTGGATTTGAGTGGGACTCGCGCATGAGTGGGTAGAATTGTGAAAGCTTATTTCTGGGTAGCAATGAAAGTTGGGTTGAGCAAATATTCTGTTAGTGGGACGGATTGTAAGGACCTGCCTAGTATGGGCCAACAGGCCTGCTGCAGTGTTCCTCCTTTCTTATGTTCTTATGTTCTTAAGACGAGCAGGTAGACTTCAAACCAGCTAAACCTTTGCCTCTTATTCTACTACAAAAAATCAAAACAATTTACATGTGTTCTCACAGACACTTCAGTAAACAATATGCAATGAACCAGTAGGTCACCATCAGTAGGTCACCATCAGTAGGTCACCATCAGTAGGTCACCATCAGTAGGTCACCATCAGTTACCCATCACACGCCGCCTACGCTGTGATGTCATACCTCATGCAGGTATATATATATACTTGCTGTGTAATATTTCGTATTGACTCTAAAATGCCTCTTGTAAAGGCGATATGTTGTCTCAATAAGAATTTTGCTCTGCATTTAAGTCTATTTCTCTTCATAGATTTCTATGAAACTTTCACAGATATTTTCGTTTATTTTACGCAATTACCAATGAACTTCCCTTATATTGCAACACCAACTTTTGTATATTGTTGCAGAAGACGCGCTGGATATGGGTTGTGATTGATGGTATAGCCGAGCTTCTCTCTAGTTCCTCCACCTATGTCTCTTCTGTTTACACATCTGATGTAAGATCAGCGTCTATCTCAAGTAACGTTACTGGTCCTGCGTCTGTTCCGTCATCAACAGACGGCGTTCCATCAGCAGCAGGAAAAATATCCCAGCATTTGGGTTCTGTGATGGAGGGAATATTGATCACTGATCATCCTCAGCACCTATCTCCCTCCACTTCATGTCTGCCTTTATTCATCTCATCGACTGCATTCAAAACATCACATCATAAAAGGTTCGTTATGGATTAGTAGTATTGAAAATAAATATTACACATTATGTCGTCAATTTTATGTCAATAAGTTGTACAGAAACACATAAGAACATAAGAACATAAGAAAGGAGGAACACTGCAGCAGGCCTGTTGGCCCATACTAGGCACGTCCTTCACAATCCGTCCCACTAACAGAATATTTGCTCAACCCAATTTTCAATGCTACCCAAGAAATAAGCTTTGACAATTCTACCCACTCATGCGCGAGTCCCACTCAAATCCAACCCCTCTCACTCATGAATTTATCCAACGTAAATTTGAAACTACCCAAGGTCCTAGCTTCAATAACCCTACTAGGCAGACTGTTCCACTCATCAACTACCCTATTTCCAAACCAATACTTTCCTATATCCTTTCTAAATCTAAACTTATCTAACTTGAATCCATTATTGCGGGTTCTCTCTTGGAGAGATATCCTCAAGACCTTATTTATATCCCCTTTGTTAATACCCATTTTCCACTTGTATACCTCGATCATGTCTCCCCTCATTCTACGTCTTACAAGTGAATGTAATTTTAGGGTCTTCAATCTTTCTTCGTAAGGAAGATTTCTAATGCTATGTATTAATTTAGTCATTCTATTAAATTGAACATATGCAACACTTGGGTATCTTATTGATGAAACGTTTCGCACACAGTGGCTTCATCAGTCCAATAAAGTAGAAAGTGTAGAGATCCAAGTGTTGCATATGTCTAATTTAACAACTTGTCGTTCTCTGAACCATTCATCTGTAGTCATTCTACGTGAATGTTTTCTAACGATTATGTCCATTCTGTAATATGGAGACCAGAACTGAGCTGCGTAATCTAGGTGAGGCCTTACTAATGATGTATAAAGCTGTAATATAACCTCTGGACTTCTGTTGCTAACACTTCTTGATATAAATCATGGGGACTTGTAAAAAGTGGTGTTCCACAGGGATCAGTCTTAGGCCCATTGTTATTTATAATATATATCAATGACCTTGATGAGGGAATTACTAGTGATATGAGCAAATTCGCCGACGACACGAAGATAGGTAGGATAATTGATTCAAACATAGATGTCATAGAATCCTCAAGCCAAGAAAGGAACCTGGACAGTGGCCGGAATGCATGGGACAAAGTTAAAGATCAAGAGGATGGATGGAGAGGTAGAATTAACGAAGAACCAGAAACCTGTTGTGGAAACATCGAACCGATTCTCCGTGTTACCCGATGAATGTGAGTCGACTACAGGGAACATCACGAACGACACCAAGGAAGGTAAGAACATTGTTCTTGTTGGGGATAGTCAAATTAGGTATATGGATAGGGCCTTCTGCTTGAAAGAGAGAAGTAGGAGACAGAGGGTTTGCTTTCCTGGGGCTGGGATGGAGGATATTGTTAGCCGTCTGGACGACATCATGAGAGGTAATGGGAGCAATCCTATTATCTGTCTCAGTGCTGGAGGCAACGATGTTGGCAGACGTAGAGTGAGGACCTGACTAGCAGGTATAGGTC
>WNWK01001878.1:172500-243112 GCA_009830355.1 Cherax destructor | reverse complement strand
GGTGTACAATTTCTGTCATTTCCTGCCAGCTTTTTTTCCTTCCTGGCACTAAAAAACCTCTCTCTCCGGAGTGGCTGTGGCTACCCTGATTTTGCCATGGTCTGGATGTTATGTGTCTACTCGTACCCTTTAGGTGGTATGCCTGGCAATATAAGTTATAGCACTGTCTTTCCTGAATTGATGTGTGGCACATTTCAGGGTGGAAAGACTTACAGGACGGGAGGTTGCATTTGCCTGTTTTTATATGGGAACGGCATTTTCTGGAGTGATCATAATTGCATGTCCCATCTGATTTCCCAGATTTGCCATGCCTGCAGATACCAAGTGCATAATATTCACATAGGCCTGGTTTCCGTTTGCCCTGGTTTTTTGTGACTGTGTTCCCCATTGGTGGGTGTGTTCCTGTCTCATGTCTGTCTTCGTTACTATTGCTAACAATGGGGCCTTCAGCTGTTTCCGGTAATTTATCTTCAGTATTTCCCTGGGCATCCCCTTGTTTACTATCTACCGTGGTATTGCTAGTTTGTACCACTGTTTTGTGTGTGTCCTTGTCTACACCTGTTTCCCCATCATTTATTTCACTAGAGCTACTGTCCCTCTTCAGGTCACCATCATTTATTTATCCATTCTTAAATATATTGGGTATCATTTCAACATCTGTGCCAGGGGCGGTAGCACCATCTGGCCCTGATTTTTTACTGTCCCAACTGTTATAGAAAGCTGTCATGTTTTTTATGAAGTCCGATTTGGTGTTATCATCTTTTAATATCGATGTGGTTTTATTCCACTGTTCGGTCTCATTTGGACATACCCAAAAACACTTCCCTTGTTTAATATCTCGGGTGGTATAGTCTTGAATGGCTACACAATGGGCGTGGCAGTATTTACCACAAAAGATGCATGTAATCCATGCAGAGGAACGTTTGCTTGTTTGGTTGCATATTACACAGGGTTTCATGATTTATTTTGTTGGTTGCTTTACTGTATATTCTACTAATAGGTTCCCTGAAATGGTGATCCGTCTATTTGTATCGTATCTATTTTATTTGCATGTGTAAGTGTTGGACAATCGTACCTCGTAGAAGTTATTCTTACTGTTATTGTCGTGTAGAGAGGTGTAAAATATTGTAGACAACAGAAGCGGTGAAGAGGTACAGATGACGACCAGTCAGTCTTGAAGTAATTAAGACACATGTGCAACATCTGGGTATCTTTATTGTAGACGTTTCGCCCTCCAGTGGCTTTATCAATACAAATTCTAGGACATAATTTGAAGACATCTTCTGTATATAGTTCTACTGTCTTCAAATTGTCCTAGAATCTGTATTGATAAAGCTCACTTGGATGAAATGGCGAAGATGCAGTCTACAATAAAGACAATGTAAGATAGCGTCATAGGAGGCAGGGCCCACTAGTTGGTTTGTTGGTTGATTAATGGGGGTTTAAAGTCTATCGATTACACTAGGGTCATTAACCTTTTCACCACCAGATGAGAATAAACTCTCTGCATATATTCTCTGAGAGAAATGTTCCCTTCGTTGAAGTTACAACATAAAACCTGAGTATTGCATCTACGAAGGTCTCTCTCCAATCCAACCCTTCTTTCTCGTAATTAGTAGCAACACTACTAATTACTGAAGATATCCTCAGTACGACTATACCAGTGTGTGAGTTGTTTGTAAACTGTGAATTCCATGGGATTTTTATATATTTTTTTGAGTGGTTCCCGAGGTGGGAGAGAATAGACATGCATGCAGGACGCCGCGATACAGGTCCACTTTGATCTCCCTTGCTCTATAATTTCAGTTCACTCTATCTTCTTCCTGGGTTCTTAGATCAGAAAATATTATTACAGCTCAGAGTGCTGGCGCAGAGACATTCTCACAGACCACAAACACAATAAAGGTATATATTGTAAGACGATATACAGCAGCCGCAAATACATCTTTGCATACCTCTTCACTAGAGCTAAGATCGGGAAGCACTGGGGGGCTAAGCCTTTAGAGTTATCGCGTGTTGGTCGAAAGAGCCTTTTGGCCTCCCGGCACAAGGTCGAGGGTCACCGGACACCACTTAGTTGAAAGTGGACTGCATTTCGACACCATTAGGAGACAGCTGAGGGTACGACCTCACCACTGCATGGTATTATAGGCTTGTACCCTATTCTGCTGATCGAGATACATAACGAAACATGTTCAATGTAGTATTTGTTTTGTTGCTAGTGGTTGATTTGTTTTGTTGCTAGTGGTTGATTTGTTTTGGTGCTAGTGGTTGATTTGTTTTGGTGCTAGTGGTTGATTTGTTTTGGTGCTAGTGGTTGCTTTGTTTTGGTGCTAGTGGTTGATTTGTTTTGGTGCTAGTGGCTGCTTTGTTTTGGTGCTAGTGGTTGATTTGTTTTGGTGCTAGTGGTTGATTTGTTTTGGTGCTAGTGGTTGATTTGTTTTGGTGCTAGTGGTTGATTGTTTGTCTAGTGGTTGCTTTGTTTTGGTGCTAGTGGTTGATTTGTTTTGGTGCTAGTGGCTGATTTATTTTGGTGCTAGTGGTTGATTTGTTTTGTTGTTAGTGGTTGATTTGTTTTGGTGCTAGTGGTTGATTTGTTTTGTTGCTAGTGGTTGATTTGTTTTGTTGCTAGTGGTTGATTTGTTTTGTTGCTAGTGGTTGATTTGTTTTGGTGCTAGTGGATGATTTGTCAGAAAACAGGAAAAGTATCTCCTGACACGGGTCCTTGCCGAATGATGACCTGCTGGCTTACTGGAGCTAGGTTTCACACCCCAATAAAACAAATGTTTAGGTTTGGTGGACTGTTTCCCAAGTCCCGCTTGCTTGCCTGCTTGCAACCTTCACACAGTAAGACCTTCACTCACGCATAATGGCGTCAGTGAGTTCTGAAAGTAATGTTTTGCGGACAGACTGCACCCACAACCTCGCTCTTAAAAGGAAAATGGCAGAACTAATAGAGAAGCTCTGTCTTCATCTGGGGATTTGTTGACCAAGGGCTTTCTCATTCACTGGCATGTAATCCTATTAGTCAGATCTTCCCCACTTCTCTGGCATGTAATCATTCTTTCTACTATGCAGCCAAGTAGTCCTTCTTTCCACTATGCAGGCATGTAATCCTTCTTTCCACTCCCTTAGCATGTAATCCTTCTTTCCACTTCCCTGGCATGTAATCCTTCTTTCCACTACTCATCTATGTATTCCACTACTCACATCTTTCTACTGAGTTTCAACATTTACATCTCAGAGATTATCAACATACACAAACATTGCAACGCACATTTTACCTCGGCTAGAAAGCGTCAACGTACGAATTTATTCAACCTATCCTCCGAGTACATCTATATACTCAGCACACAAATATTGACTCAACTCTTACTCCTGTAATCAGTGTATACGAGGATTAACTCAAAATATCCTCCCCTCAAATTCTAAACATACGCCGCTTCCCCTTGCACTATCAACCTGGTTATTTGGCTAAAAAAAAAAGGACACTTCTCCCCTCTGTGAAAATTTTAGATTTTAGATTTAGCTCCGAGGGTGGAGGTTAGTGAGCGCCACTAGTGACCCTTTGGCTGAATAGACCGTCGTAATGCAGACGTAACTCTATAGGGTCGAACCCATGCGTTATACCGCCGTGAAGCCAGTACCTTTACAGCCCAAAGAATTGACACGAAACTGTCGACACTGACGTCTTCCTTGACGAGTATGAAGACAGAGACGTTGCACAGTAATACACAACGGGGACAACGTTTCGCTCTGCGTAAAGCTTTATCAGCTCTACATAGAGTGAACTTCCTCTCAACAATAGCCTGTTTGGTCTTAGGGAGGAAACACACGATATACATCTACAATTTAGATAAAGACAGAAAAAGGCGTTGTCTCTAATTCGGCCTTTGAGGCCTTCATCAGCAGAAAAGAAAGAGTGAGCAAAATACATGTCATATATTAGTAACTAGATTATAAGTCGGGTGAAAATCTGGGCTTGTTGATCCATATTATATATATATATATATATATATCGTGCCGAATAGGTAAAACTTGCAAATTTGCCTTAACTAGCAACACTCTTCTTGCCATATAAGGCAAGCGAAAATTTGTGTATGCAATAATTTCGCAAAAATCATTCTGAACTTAACGAAAAAAACGTATTTCATTGTGTTTGTTTATTATTAAATCATTGTAAACTTATCTAAAATATATTTAGATGGATTAGGCTAAATTAAATTGCGCTTGTTATAATAAAGTTAGGTAAGTTTCCTAAAGTTCATTTGGTACAAAATTATTAATTTTTACATTAACAGAAATGAAGAATATAAAATATATATATATATATATATATATATATATATATATAAAATATATATATATATATATATATATATATATATATATATGCAGGAGACCACGCTGGGTTCCACTCCTGTCAGCTAAGAACAGGAAACCAAGGCCACAGTAGGCACAAACCCACCAAAACTGGATAGCTGAAGATTGAAAAAAACGTCACCTGGTCTGGCGAATCGCGATTTCTGCTGCGACATGCAGATGGTAGAGTCAGAATTTGGAGTGTGGTGGATCGGGAGATTCGCAGCATGAATGTACAGCCAACAAATCTGCAGCAACTGCGGGATGCTGTTATGTCAACTTAGACTAATATCTCTTAGGGATGTTTCCAGCACCTTGTTAAATCCATGCCACGAAGAATTCAGGCTGTTCTGGGGGCCAAAGAAGGCCCCCTACCCAATACTAGAAGGGTGGACCCAATAAAGTGGCCACCGAGTGTATACACACATACAAACATCGAGACTGAATTCTATGTTGCATTCTACGTTGCATAAACAACGCAAAGTAGATTTTAGGCTGACCTGTGCACGAATAAACTACCATATATTGGATTAATTTACTGGTGTGTCTGTTATGTGTGTGTGTGTGTGTGTGTGTGTGTGTGTGTGTGTGTGTGTGTTTGTGTGTGTGAGCTGCTCCTCCTGGCGGTGATGCTCGAGGTAATGAGTCGAGGCTCAGAGTCAGCAACGGGGGAGGGGGGGGGGAAGGAAAGAAGGAACAAGACGAAATAATGAAAATATCTTTCGCCTAAAACCCACACACATATGAGGGCAACCTTATGGCGACGTTTCGGTCCATCCTGGACTGAAACGACGTCATAAGTTTCCTTCTTATAGTGTGTTGTGACTCCACTCGGTTGTTACCTGACGATGGTGCACGACGGACCGAAACGTTCTTGAAAAGTTTCGTTTTTCAGAGTTGTGTGTGAAAGGCTGGGAAGACGGAGGTAGAGAAACCTCAAGAAACTACGGAGGTGGAAGGACGTGAGGAACTGAAAGAGGTCATAAAAGAGAAATTAGGAAAGAGAAAGGAAGGGAAGCAAGAATGAAGAATTGGAAAATATAAAGAGTTAATAGATAAACTTAAAGAAAACAAAGATAAAACGAAAGAGAGAAAGAAAAAAAAATGATGGATTGAGGAAAGATTATAAATACTGGAGAGAATTCTCGAGAAAATGTTTTCGGTATTACAGTGTTGTGATGCTTTAAGAATGGGGAGATGACTTGACACTTCTGAAGAGCTCTTGATCCCGGGAACTGGAGTTCCCCCTTTCCATCCACGGACCAAACTTGATTCCCTCCCCACTCCCCGGGCAGCGCTACACCTCCAAGATTTTTCTTATCCGGTTGTGATGAATAACAACAATGGTAATTAACCTAACAGAATTAAGTTAATTAACCAGGTGTCTCGAGGAGGCTCACCAGGTGATATATTATCTCATTTTTTCTTTTTTTTCAAATAAAGATTTTCAAATTAATTTTATCCCCGTGCTTAATAATATTTGTGTTTTTTTCAGTAGGTGTTTTCATTATATATATTTTTACGCTCTCTTCTCGCCTGATAATATACTTAGCATTGTTACAAGTTGTTATAATGGTAAGGAAGCGCTAAGCCCTTAAGGGGTACCCATTCATTGGGAGGTAATTAGTCTTGAGAAAAGAAGGGGGGGAAGGGTAACTCCACTTTCATGGATCTAAAACTCTTCTCTGGCATCACGAAATTAATCTTGAAGGGTATTTACGCAGTAAATAATAACATTTAAATTCTGCCAAAGTGGCTAATATATTGTGCCCCTCATTTGCATCCTGTGGAGGGCATTGCAAGAGCATATGGATTCACCAAAGGCCCCAGAAGAGGTTAACAGGAGTCCTTCTGGATATATATCTACAAATGACTTATCTATTGCAAGAAAATTTAGCTTATTTACTTATTATGTCTTGGTATCTTATTTTCATTGTTAAGATACCATGATAAATCACATAGGTTATTATACTGCCATTTAAGTACATAGTACTCAAGGAAGCGACCATAACGTAATATATAGAAATGCGAAGCTGTCAAACATTTTAATGCTGATATCTTTAGTTTTCATACCTTTGATGTTGATATCTTTTCTTGTGGAAGACTCAGTGAGAAATTAATATTATCTTTTGGATGACATATTTTGAATATTACATTCAGGATCATCTCTTTCCTTCCTTTCAAGAAGCCATCCAGTTGGAGAAATGGAAAAGTGTATTATCAAAGAAGAGTGAGCAGCGCTCATGCACTCAAGTGACGCAACACGAATTCCGCTGAACTCAAATTCACAAAAATATTCCGGCTCTTTTTCGGAAAGAAGGTTTTTGCCCCCCCCCCAAAATGACACTACGTGCCCCCCCCCCCCAAAAAAAAAACTATATTACAGGCGATTTTTCGCTCTGTGTTACTTTGATAAGTGTGTAACCAGGGCGAAGCCTCTTTCTGCCAGCTCTTTCGTACATAACTAGAGAAGACGCTCCATTATGAGGCGTCAGAACACAGACCCGTGAACACCGCGTTCTTTACCCGATACGTTAACCCATTCAGCTTCACTGCCATGGCAACAACACTGAGGTCTCATTCGCAATTAACTCCCATCTCGGCTGTCTTCTCTACTGCATCGTGTTTCACGAAGCGGTAAACCCGCGTGGGTCATTCACTGCAAGGAGTAGTTTCGCGGTTCCATTACCATCTCGTCAATATCTTTCACATTATACATTTTTTTTTGTTGGGTTCATCTTACACATATTTAAAGTCTAGTTTTCTTTTCTTTTTTATCACTTTCCGTTGTTTTCAAGACACACGCACATACACGCACACACACATACACGCACACGCACATACACGCACACACACACATACACGCACACGCACATACACGCACACACATACACGCACACGCACATACACGCACACGCACATACACGCACACACACATACACGCACACGAAACATTTCGAAGTGTTTCCTTACACACACACATACATACAACAGGCCTAGTGTCAAATCGACATGTGCCTAGGACAAAATGGTAACTAACTAACTAACGCACATACACGCGCACACACATACACGCACCCCGGTGGCCTAGTGGGTAAAGCTCTTGCTTCACGCACGGAGGGGCCGGGTTCAATTCCCGGTGGGGCAGAAACATTTCAAAGTGTTTCCTTACATACACATACACACACACATATATACAACAGGCCTAGTGTCTAATTGACATGTGCCTAGGACAAAATGGTAACTAACACGCACACACACACACACACACACGTACACGCACACGCATATATATATATATATATATATATATATATATATATATATATATATATAAAAAGATCACAGTAATCAGGTGATATCAGAATATGCAAGACAACCACTATGAAAAAATAGAGGAATTCCAAGCGCTTTCGTGACTACTCACATTATCAAGGAACTATAAAAGGAAACATGACAAGAAGGCTTATATAAGGGCGAGACTACACCTCACAGTCACATCACACTAACAAAGACTACACCTCACAGTAGCGTAACATCTCACGACTCTGTGAAGAGGAACATAAGAAAGGACCTGAAACTCTTCCCAAGAATTAAGATTAGTCCAATTTATCATTAAATTCTTCCCAAATTTTATTAATTATAAAAGAATCCAATTTATATAAACCAAAAGAAATATTCATATTATTTTCAAAACTGCTTTTAATGAAACATGATTCTATTATATTCCTCTCAACCATGGACTTGCTTGATACAACCTTCTCAGCATTTTGAAAATCAATTGGATGGTTAAAATCTCTCACATGAATAAATAGAGCATTAGAATCTTGTCCAGTTCTAATGCTATATTTATGTTGTTTTAATCTTAGTTCAAGACTTTTACCAGTTTGACCATAATAAACTTTATCGCATATTTTACAGGGAATCTTATAGACACATCCGTCAGCATTTTGGGGGAATTTTTATCAAAAGTCTTTTTACTGTATCAAGATTTTTAAATACAACTTTGATATTAAAATTCTTAAGAAAGGAAGGCATATCAACCAAGTTTTCATGGTAAGGGAGAACCAACATATTTTTGGTTGAATAAGGTTGGTTGTCCCTTTTGGGATTGTAAAAAGTATTCCTAGCTATTTTAAAAGATTTATCAATTATGTTTCTAGGGTATTTTAAATCATTAGCTATTTCATAAATTTTAGAGATTTCTTCATCTATGAACTCTGGACTACAAATACGTAAAGCTCTCAAAAACATTGAAGAAAAACCGACACTTTAACTCTATCTTGATGTGAAGAGTAATAGTGTACATAGGAACAATTATTTGTAGGTTTTCTGTAAATTTTAAATTTAAAATCAATGTTACCCTTAATAATAAAAACATCTAGGAAGGGCAATGAGTTATTTACTTCGAATTCAACAGTAAAATTTATAGAATGAGCTAAGCTATTTAATTTAACAAGGAAATGGTTTATGTCTACATTCTTAGGCATAAGGCACAAAATATCATCAACATATCTATACCACTTAGCTCTATTGGGAAGGATAGTGTTAAGCAATCTTGTTTCAAAAAAATTCCATATATAAGTTACTAAGAACAGGTGAAAGAGGATTGCCCATTGCCATACCAAACTTCTGTGTGTAAAACTCATCATTAAATACAAATTTTGCATCAACAATACAAAGTTTAATAAGTTTAATGATAGTAGGAACTGGCAATGGTAAATCATAATTAACCAGTTCTTCAGATAAGAAACTTAGTAAATCATCAACTGGACCTTTGTAAACAAGGAGGTAACATCAAAACTAACCATATTGAAATCATTTAAATTAGTCAAGGTGCTTAATTTATCAACTAAATCTAAGTTGTTTTTAACATTAAAATTAGAAATTTTTCCAACAATTGGGCTCAAAATATCAACAAGCCATTTAGAAAGTTTATAAGAAACTGAACCTATAGAGCTAATAATTGGTCTAACAGGATTACCAGGTTTGTGTGTTTTTATTAATCCATACATATAAGGTAAAGATGGATTAGTAGAAGTAAATTTTTTAATTAATTCATCTTTGCCCTTCAATAGATGTTTTATTGTTTTATTGAAATTGCTGTTAACAGTTTCTAAGGGATTCTTTCTAAGTTTAGAATAGGTTTCAAAATCATCTAGGAGGTTATTCATTTTATCTTGGTAATCGGTTTCTTTCATAATTACAATTGCATTTATTTTATCTGCTTTAGTAAGACGCAAATTTTTTTGGAATTCCTCTATTTTTTCATAGTGGTTGTCTTGCATATATATATATATATATATATATATATATATATATATATATATATATATATATATATATATATATATATAAAATTATCCTAAATGGGTTTATCCTGCATGGTTTGAAGGACTGCCACTTTCTAAGGGGACAAGGAAGGTAAGTTCCCTTTATTCAAGTGAAGGCTCTAGACCGAAGGAAAGAGAATGGCCTCTTTCTTCCTTCAATCAAACTTAAATGCCTCACATTTCCTCAGGTGCTGGATGGTACTGACGGGCTTTTAACGTATCGCTGTGAGTATGATAATTCGCTTGTCCATATTTTCAGAGTTCTCAACGGGCAAAAATTACGACCATTGTTTGTATCCATAAAAAAATTTAAGGCGTTTGTCAGTCTCGTCTGGGCACAGAATTCTTAATCTCAACGCTGGAAATACCTAAGAGCTCTTCAGACTTTCCCAAATCGTCGAACTCCACGTTTCCAGATGTGTTTATCCACTTTATGTCACTCGGAGGCCTTCACGCTCAGTCCTGCTCTCAACATTAACCACAATCTCTCAAAAGTATTAAGTTAAAGCGGTGTTTTCTGTGTGTTAGCCAGGATTTTATTGTTAGCGGTTTCCTATAGTCTTTCTCAGCAGACTCTTTGCAAGACAGACCAAGATGCAAGATGAGAGCAGTCACTAACAGACTCCTCTAGCTGTCTTCAAGAGGGAACTTCAGAAGTTTAACAAGGTAATTCTTGATCAACTGTGCTGTGGCGTCTACAGTAGACTGTGTGCTGCTAATACCAAGAGCCAGATTGATCAGGTTATCATCTAGGAAGCCAGGGGGCGACAACCTCCCTTCCTCCGCAGTTCACTTCAGAAAGTCAAAACATTAATATCATAACACAAGCTAGAGACAACCCAAGTTAACATCACTAACAAGAGACAACCCAAGTTAACATCACTAACAAGAGACAACCCAAGTTAACATCACTAACAAGAGACAACCCACCACCACAGTTCAACGTGCAAATATCAGTTGTCATCTTCAACTAGATTTTTTTCGCCATCATCAACTTGTGTCTCTCAAGGAGGGGCTGATATGTTTACATTAATAATATGATTCGTTAAATCTCATGTGGTTGAGATCAAGTGACAACTTGATCCTCCGTCCTCTAAGCGTCACCCAAGTACATAAAGACTGTTTTTGTCTCCCTCTAATATCATTAGCCACAGTTACTGAAGAGCCTTAATTCCGTACCTTCAAACATCTTGAACTGCCCTAAAAACCTCCGTGAATTCACCCCTCTCAGCATCCACGACCCACCATTCAGGACCCCGTGAAAATTCGCATCTCTTATTACCACCCTTTCCCCAGGGGTTCTATGGTGCCTACGAGTTTAGTGATTCCCGGTGATAATAATATTTTTTATGTTAATACTATTATCCAGCTTTCCCTCTAGAGCAAATGAGGTAAACATGCTCATGAAAACTCTTAGATAAGATGCGAAAAAATAAGCGATCCTTATTTTACGTAAATCTTAACAAGTTTAGCGTACGTTAGGTTGGGTTAGGTTACGCTGTGTTAGGTTAACTTAGGTTAGGTTATGTGTGTAAAGACCCAGTTTAAAGCATTTATTATTGAGAAACATTGCGCCACCAGTGGCTTTTTCAGACCTGGGGAGTGAAGCAGCCGCTCCTGGCGAAACGTTTCCTCAGTGCTAGTCTATTTACATACTGTCGTAATCACTATATCTGTTTTCTAGCCCAGGTTAGATTACTCGACGAATAAAATGAAGAAGAAGAAAAAATACTGCAAATCAGCTAAACTATATTCAGTATTGTGGCCTGGGAGGAGTGATAGAGCGAGTGTGAATACCCAGGTGATCCCGTCTCTCTCTCACTCTCACTCTCATGTAAACCTGGCTCGCTCAGGTCTCTGCACCGACCAGTAAAGTTGTCATCGGGGACTCTGGTCTTAATGAGTCATCAGAGCGTTGGAAGAGCGACCGTGAACCAGCCTCTTAATCTCTCGAGGGATAATTACCAACATGATCGTTCTGGTGTCCAGTTTTTTCGTTTCCTGTTTGGGGATCAATGGGATTTATTGCGACGGTTTGAATGAATAATCAGTCCCACTGGTATACAGCATCGTGAATGTTGTAAATCTGAAATAAACAGTTTATGGCTGCACACAAATATATATATATATATATATATATATATATATATATATATATATATATATATATATATATATATATATATATATATATATATATATATATATACTCTGAAGCTGAAGGGGTGGAGTCGCCAGCTACAGGGAGACCCAGAAGACCCACAAATATGAAGGCCTTCCCCCTTGCTATAACTTTATCCCGGTAGGGTCGGAGACCCTTGGAGCATGGGGCAAATGTGCTCTAAAGTTCCAGTTCCTGAAAGAGCTGGGTGAAAAACTCATCACAGAAACCAAGGATCACAGAGCGGCCTTCTTCCTCTTTCAGAGACTCAGTGTTGCGATCCAGAGGAGAAATACCTGCAGCATCCTGGGCACACGGCCCACCGCTGGGGAGCTGGACGAAGTATTCGAGATGTAGCTCTGAGATGTCATCTATGTTGTTCTACTCCCTATTTTATTTTTGTCGATGTATTTTGTCTTTAAATAAAGTCTACATAGAATATAGAATATAGGGGGTGGTAGGAGAAGACAATTTTCAAACAGCTCCGGGAAGAACCTTGAGTTTTCCCTGAAGTAATTTTATTCTTTTCTCTGAGGATGAGTGACCCCAAGACAGTTCCAGAGGTGGTACCTCTCTATATATATTTATGTTAATGTAAAAATTAATAATTTTGTACCAAAAGAACCATAGCAAACTTACCTAACCTTATTATAAGAAGCGCAATTTAATTTAGCGTAATCCAACTAAATATGTTTTAGAAAAGTTTACAATAATTTAATAATAAACAAACACAATGAATTTTTTTTTTCGTTAAGTACAGAATAATTTTTGAGAAATTATTGAATACACAAATTTTCACTTGCCTTATTCGGCAAGAATAGCGTTGCTATTTAAGCCAAAATCGCAAGTCATTTCTTTCCTACCAAGACACTATATTAAGTTACGATTGTATTCAGATATATGAAAAGCAGGTGCTTCATTAGGAACTTTAAGGTGGTAAAAGAATCCTCTTTGCTTGAAGGCATCCTTCTCTCGTTCATGATCGCAGACAGAATAAGTCTCTCTGCAATAAAGCAATGCAAATTGCGGGTAGTTAATTCGTATGCGTGATCCAGCCTCCAGCGGACACATTTTAACAGTCTAGGACAACAGATATACACTGTTATATGGTCTACGGCAGTAGATATATAGTACAACACGGTCTAGGTCAACAGATGTACAGTACAACACAGTCTAGGGCAGCAGATGTACAATACAACACGGTCTAGGTCAACAGATGTACAGTACAACACAGTCTAGGGCAGCAGATGTACAGTACAACACTATCTAGGGCAGCAGATGTACAGTACAACACTGTCTAGGTCAACAGATGTACAGTACAACACGGTCTAGGTCAACAGATGTACAGCAGCACAACACGGTCTAAGGCAGCAGATGTACAGTACAAGGTTTAAGGTAGCTGATACATACCATCGAGTACAGAAAGGTCGGAATTTAATGATTCAAAAAAATCTTCAAAAGTTCTCTTTCAACACTTTCAATAATATGGTCTTTATTTACACTGTTGTGTTTCGTCTCTGAAATTATTCTTTGTAATTGTCCCTTATATTTTCGCAGTCGTTAAAGCCGAACAGATCATTTGCTCTGAAGGCCTCTGCCCACGACTACTGTGAACTTCCGACTGCGTTCTCGCAGACAAGTCATAACGCAAGCGGCTCATCCCAGACGGGAATATTGAACCTAACCAGTCATTAGGTTGCAACGAGGCGTGTTTGTGACACCGGTAATATCACCAGCATATTGGGGGAAAAATTCATATTTCTGAATTGCAAAGCGAAGAGCCTTCCTGCGTAATTAATACATATTACAATGCTATTTCCGTTTAACATAGTTTGGCAATGACTCGTACAACGGAAAAGTCTCACACTTTTTTTTCCTTTTAACCCCAGAGACGAAGCATCTTGGCAACGTTTGGGGAGAAAACATGTTTACAGTTCTCCTTGTTAAGCTCTAAGCAAATAAATGAGGATGATTAATTAGAACGATCCAATTAAGGTGACCTGTGATCCCTGAAGAGACGACACACGAGAGAGAGGGACACACGAGAGTGCCTTTACCTAGATGACAATTTGCACATGAGGAAGCACACTTGAGGGAGGTTATTGCTGCCGGAGAGAGAGGCGCTTGGAGGGAGAAACAGATGAGAGAGAGAGAGAGAGAGAGAGAGAGAGAGAGATGGTACTGCTTTACTGTCGATTTTTTTTTTCACCATGTGGAAATTTAGTCTTCAAATCAACTCTACATTTTCCTCACATTTTTTTTTTTTTTTGTATCTAAAAGTTCACTCCAGTTATTAAAATATATAGATGCACCTTTCTGAACGTTTGTGTGTATATTTGGAAATCCCATGGAACAAAATGTAATCCGAGGGATTTGCTCGCACAAAATAAAATTCATAGCATTTTGCGCACACAAAAACAACAATTAAGACCCCAAGGTGTTTGGTCAAAAAACATAATACATTGTATTTGGGCAAAAAAAGAAAAAAATAAGACCCCTCTGGGTATTTGCTCAAAAATAAACATTAGTAGTGTTGGTGAACGCAACAAAAGCCGTGGCGATTACAAACGGTTTAACAGTAAACGTGGCAGTGCTCTTCGCAGCTTTAAGTAATTACGGAAACCAGGATTTTTAATTAACTTTACTACCTGGAACCTGGAACAGACTAGTTGAAATTAGCTTAACGCATTTCCCAGGTACGGGTCTTGATATTCTACAGCGGCGTCGCCCCTTCAAGGGATGGGCTGGTTGCCTTGATGCTGAAGGAATCGTGATCCGAGGAATTGGAGCTACCCTTCCCCCCCCCCGTTCTCTGACTAGAACTGAGTATTTACCATTCATCAGACTCTGTATGGGCCTTAAGGATTTAGCCCTTCCCTATGAATTCAATAACGAGGCAGCTGCTTCGACTCTGAAAAAGGCACCTCGAAGTCTCCCACCAGCTTTTACTCTTAGGTGCTTCGATGTCTCGCGCGCTACTATGAGACATGTCGAAGTCTCTCATGCTCTTAGGTACCTCGATGTCTCACACTGCTCGGAGGCACATCGAAGTCTCACACCATGTCTATCACTAAGAAATTCTTCGAAGTCGCACGCTAAGTTAACTCTTCGATACATCGAGGCATCTCTCTGTGATGAGAATGATTTACTTTATTTACCTCATCAACTGAAGTCATATCTGTGTAAATTAACTCTACTGGTGCCAGCAATTGACATCAGATATATTTTCCCATTGAAAATGATTTACACCTTTCCATTAAAGCAATTTTTCGGATACAAAGAGACGAATTTATTCAACTGCGTATATTCATTAATGGCCTCTAACCTGCACTGTATCAAACAGTTGTTTTACAGCTGATCCAAATAACTCTTTAATTAAAAACGGAGTAAATACGCTTATTAACTTTTTGAGCCAAATCCGTAAAGAGGTATCACGATACTGAAAGAGAATTGCATCAATGGTATTATTGACGCAACACAGAATCAGTGTTTTTTGACATCACATGATATCTATAATACTGACATCGCATAGAATCAGGGGTATATACATAATTAGTATGAATTATATTGGCATTTCGTGACATCAATGGTTTTGGCGGCTTAAGGCATCAACGGTATTGACTTGCCATCGCATAAAAGTTACTGACATAGCAAAACATCAATGGTGTTGACGGTACGTATCACCACCACAAGTGTCCCATTCATCAACGTGTCTGTTTTCTGACCCATTTACATAACACTACTGATAGTGCATAGCATCAACAGTAACGGCATCGCATGCCATCAGATCTTAATATACATAAAACCCAGTGGCTCACGAACTGGCCTGGAGCTTTACGACTCACTCGCCATGGGTTCTAACCCCACCCATACAGTGGTTTCTATACACAGAGCGAAACATTTCGTATTAAAAACCTTGGTCTACAACTTGTGTCTACATTTCGTGTGTCAACTCGCCGCTATGGTCCTGCCTTCCTACAAGGGCAGCATCTTGACACTGGTAAAGGACCTTTTACCTAAAAAATCTGATTGCTTCTCGTAAGTTTCATGGGTTTTGGGGGATGGTCCAGTATCTGCGTGGTAATCAGTTTAATGTAGTTTTTTGACGGACTGTATAGTTTTTAATTTACAACACTGAGTGACAATATGTACCAGTGTTACATGATTTTTTACAAAAAAAAAAAGAGTTAACCCCGTGTTCACGTTATGTGCCCAACACCAGAGTTACATACAGTTAGTGAATGTACTCGAAACTCTTCGCAATTCATATATTTTTGCTTGTTTCAGAGAGAGAAATTGAGAGTGAGAGAGAGAGGGAGAGAGAGACAGAGAGAGAGAAACTTTCCTTTACCAACTTAACCCAGTTGTGCAGGCCAAAGAAATAGAGACAAGCTTCTGAAAAGCGACTTGAATCCTTCGTTAAAATTCTTGGTAGATGTGTCGTATATCAGCGTGTGTCTAAACTTGTGTCCCCGACCATCTGTCTTGGTAATCCTAAGTTGTTGCCCCCAGCTGTTACTACTGCTAATGCTGCTTCTCCCCTGCTGTGCCTGCTGCTGATGTTACTGCAGCTGTATAGCTGCTGCTACTGCTTCTTCTATTGCTGCTGATTCTGCTGCTGCCGCTGCTTGTATTACTGTTTTTTCTGCTGGTGCTCCCTCTCTTGCTTCTGTTGGTAACACTGTTGGTGGTTCTTCTGTTGTTCTTGGCGTTGCTGCTGCTGTTGCCGTTGCTGCTGCTGTTGCCTCTGCTGCTGTTGCCGTTGCTGCTGCTGTTGCCTCTGCTGCTGTTGCCGTTGCTGCTGCTGTTGCCTCTGCTGCTGTTGCCGTTGCTGCTGCTGTTGCCTCTGCTGCTGTTGCCGTTGCTGCTGCTGTTGCCTCTGCTGCTGTTGCCGTTGCTGCTGCTGTTGCCTCTGCTGCTGTTGCCGTTGCTACTGATGTTGCCTCTGCTGCTCTTGCCGTTGCTGCTGCTGTTGCCTCTGCTGCTCTTGCCGTTGCTGCTGCTGTTGCCTCTGCTGCTGTTGCCGTTGCTGCTGCTGTTGCCTCTGCTGCTGCTGTTGCCTCTGCTGCTGTTGCCGTTGCTGCTGCTCTTGCCTCTGTTAGTTACAGTAGTTACGCTCCTGCTGCTGTTATATGTGCTGTTGCTGTTTCCCCTCTTAGTGATGCTGGTAGTAATACCTGCTACTGATGCTGCTGCTCCTACTGTTGACACTGCTGCCTCTGCTGCTGCAGTTGCAACTGCTGCTGCTGCTAGCGCACTTTGTACATAAAAGCAGCAGAAGCTGCCACAATCATCCATTTTATTATTTTTTGCGTCTTGTGCCACTGGTAGGACTTTCATGTTACCGTGGCTGTTGCTTTTCCCCGGTCTGTTCAACAGGCCCGTAGCGGTCTGTTCAGCTGGCTAGTAGTTGTCTGTTCAGCTGGCCAGTAGTTGTCTGTTCAGCTGGCCAGTAGTTGTCTGTTCAGCTGGCCAGTAGTTGTCTGTTCAGCTGGCCAGTAGTTGTCTGTTCAGCTGGCCAGTAGTTGTCTGTTCAGCTGGCACATAGCTATCTGTTCAGCTGGCCTGTAGTTGTCTGTTCAGCTGGCCTGTAGTTGTCTGTTCAGCTGGCCTGTAGTTGTCTGTTCAGCTGGCCAGTAGTTGTCTGTTCAGCTGGCCAGTAGTTGTCTGTTCAGCTGGCCAGTAGTTGTCTGTTCAGCTGGCCAGTAGTTGTCTGTTCAGCTGGCCAGTAGTTGTCTGTTCAGCTGGCACATAGCTATCTGTTCAGCTGGCCTGTAGTTGTCTGTTCAGCTGGCCTGTAGTTGTCTGTTCAGCTGGCCAGTAGTTGTCTGTTCAGCTGGCCTGTAGTTGTCTGTTCAGCTGGCCAGTAGTTGTCTGTTCAGCTGGCCAGTAGTTGTCTGTTCAGCTGGCCTGTAGTTGCCAAGACTCCTGTGTAGCATCATTTGACTAGATAAATTACACTATTTCCTCAGCATTTTTTAACGTATTCTTATCCCAAGTTTGGCATTTGGTTGCTAAAAATCTGAGAAATATGGATCGAAAAATCATGAAATCTTTTTTTTTAATGTTAATAATTGTCACTCGGGAGAAAATAATTTAATTCACATGTATTCTTTTGTAGTTCAAAATAAGTACAAAGGGAAGGAGGGACATTGATACAGTCCTTTGCTGATCATTCTGGTAAAAAAAAAATGGTATAATCCTAGTTCTCTTCGCCTCATTGTCTTAAATGGAAGGTTATCAGGTATGATAAATTAGTCACATGTGCAACACTGTGGTATCCAGTGGCTTTCGCAGTCCAATACAAGATCTAATACCTTCCTCCCCAGTGCACGAAATCACAGCTTCTCCATCTTCATCAACATTTAAGAGTTCCTCATAATATACCCTCCGTCTTCCCGATACCTCCAACTCTCCATCTAGTAACTCTCCTCTCCCATTTTTAACTGTCACTGAAGATCAGAAGGAGTTTGAGGTAATCAGTCCCTCATCCCGAAGTCGATGTAATCACTCCATCAATCTGATTACCTCAAACTCCTTCTGACCTTCAATCATTCTTCTCAGTATTGGACTGAGGAAGCCACTAGGGTAGCCAGATGTATCCACAATAAATATACCCAAGTGTCGCACATGTGTCTAATTTATCAACTTGTCGGTTCTTTGAACCATTCATCTACATAACAGGTGTTTTCTCCCCCATATGAGGTCGTCCACTTTACTGACGATATTACTGGTTGCATGGGTCGAGTCTTAGCTCCTGGCCCCGCCTCTTCACTGATCGCTACTAGATCCACTCTCTCCCATCTCCAAGAACTTCATCGAACCTCTTCTTAAAGCTATGTATGGATCCTGCCTCCACTAACGTGTAGAGGATCATTGGTTTAGTTGAACTTTGAACCCCACCAGGTCATATTATTATTATCATATATATATATATATATATATATATATATATATATATATATATATATATATATATATATATGTATCATATACTGTCAAATCCATTTGTTCTCTAGGCTTCCTCAACTTATTAATCTCATTCCAAAACTTTTTCTTATTTTCAACAAAATTTGCTGATAACATCTCACCCACTCTCTCATCTGCTCTCTTTTTACATTTGACAGTTAAAATAGGAGAGGAGAGTTATTAAATGGAGAGTTAGAGGTATCGGGAAGATGGAGAGAATATTTTGAGGATTTGTTAAATGTTGATGAAGACAGGGAAGCTGTGATTTCGTGTGTAGGGCAAGGAGGAATAACATCTTGTAGGAGTGTGGAAGAGCCAGTTGTGGGTGTAGGGAAGTTCGTGAGGCAGTGGGTAGAATGAAAGGGGTAAGGCAGCTGGGATTGATGGGATAAAGATTGAAATGTTAAAAGCAGGTGGGGATATAATTTTGGAGTGGTTGGTGCTATTATTTAATAAATGTATGGAAGAGGGTAAGGTACCTAGGGATTGGCAGAGAGCGTGTATTGTTCCTTTGTATAAAGGCAAAGGGGACAAAAGAGAGTGCAAAAATTATAGGGGAATAAGTCTGTTGAGTGTACCTGGTAAAGTGTATGGTAGAGTTATTATTGAAAGAATTAAGAGTAAAACAGAAAGCAGGATAGCAGATGAACAAGGGGCTTTAGGAAAGGTAGGGTGTGTAGACCAAGTGTTTACAGTGAAACATATAGGTGAACAGTATTTGGATAAGGGTAAAGATGTTTTTGTGGCATTTATGGATTTGGAAAAGGCGTATGATAGGGTAGATAGGAGGGCAATGTGGCAGATGTTGCAGGTGTATGGAATAGGAGGAAGGTTACTGAAAGCAGTGAAGAGTTTTTATGAGGATAGTGAGGCTCAGGTTAGAGTGTGTAGGAGGGAAGGGGACTATTTCCCAGTAAAAGTGGGCCTTAGACAAGGATGTGTGATGTCACCGTGGTTGTTCAATATATTTATAGATGGGGTTGTAAGAGAAGTGAATGCGAGGGTCTTGGCAAGAGGTGTTGGGCTAAAAGATAAAGAAGCAAATACAAAGTGGGAGTTGTCACAGTTGCTTTTTGCTGATGACACTGTGCTTTTGGGAGATTCTGAAGAGAAGCTGCAGAGGTTGGTGGATGAATTTGGTAGGGTGTGTAAAAGAAGAAAATTGAAAGTGAATATAGGAAAGAGTAAGGTGATGAGGATAACAAAAAGAATAGGTGACGAAAGATTGGATATCAGATTGGAGGGAGAGAGTATGGAGGAGGTGAATGTATTCAGATATTTGGGAGTGGACATGTCGGCGGATGGGTCTATGAAGGATGAGGTGAATCATAGAATTGATGAGGGAAAAGGGTGAGTGGAGCACTTCGGAGTCTGTGGAGACAAAGAACCTTGTCCATGGAAGTAAAGAGGGAATGTATGAGAGTATAGTTATACCAACGCTCTTATATGGGTGTGAAGCATGGGTGATGAATGTTGCAACGAGGAGAAGGCTGGAGGCAGTGGAGATGTCATGTCTGAGGTCAATGTGTGGTGTGAATATAATGCAGAGAATTCGGAGTTTGGAAATTAGGAGGAGGTGCGGGATTACCAAAACGATTGTCCAGAGAGCTGAGGAGGGGTTGTTGAGGTGGTTTGGACATGTAGAGAGAATGGAACGAGACAGAGTGACTTCGAGAGTGTATAAATCTGTAGTGGAGGGAAGGCGGGGTAGGGGTCGGCCTAGGAAAGGTTGGAGGAGGGGTAAAGGAAGTTTTGTGTCGAGGGGCTTGGACTTCCAGCAAGCATGTGTGAGCGTATTTGATAGGAGTGAATGGAGGCATATGGTTTTAATACTTGACGTGCTGTTGGAGTGTGAGCAAAGTAACATTTATGAAGGGATTCAGGGAAACCGGCAGGCCGGACTTGAGTTCTGGAGATGGGAAGTACAGTGCCGGCACTCTAAAGGAGGGGTGTTAATGTTGCAGTTTTATAACTGTAGTGTAAAGCACCCTTCTGGCAAGACAGTGATGGAGTGAATGATGATGAAAGTTTTTCTTTCTCGGGACACCCTGCCTTGGTGGGAATCGGCCGATGTGTTAATAAAAAATATGTATCATAATAGCCCCTCTGGCAAGACAGTGATGGAGTGAATGATGATGAAAGTTTTTCTTTTCGGGCCACCCTGCCTTGGTGGGAATATATATATATATATATATATATATATATATATATATATATATATATATATATATATATATATATATATATATATATATATATATATATAAGATTATTCTGCCGTTGCAGTCTGGCTTGAGGCCAAGCTTTTTTGTTGTTTGACCAACCAGGCTGTTGCTGGCGGTTGTTAGCAAGTCTATATTGTTATCACAGCCTGGATTGTGGTATGAGGAGGTATTTTTATTTGGTAGGATAAATGTTAAAACTTCTTTTGAGAAGTGATCATACCCGCCCAGTGTGTATGATCACACAGACAACACACCAGGGGTATGATAACACAAACAACACATCATGGGTATAAGAGACAACACATTATGGGTATGATAACAGACAACACATCATGTGTATGATCACGCAAACAACACATGAGGGCTATAATAACACTGACACCAAAATATTGCAAATAAAATTCACATCTATAAATTAAAATATTATAAACTGAATTCAGAAGTTAAATAATCCGGCAGTACACAGTGTAATTTCTAATCTAATATTAAAACATAGGCAATAACAACTAATACCAATGATTTAACCTATCTCAGTAATGGAGGTCGGCAGTGTAACCCCAGTCTGAAGTCGTATAATATATCCTATTATAAGAGGTCATATTCACACCGGTCACATACACACTGGTCATATACACACACTGGCCATATACACACCTGCCATATACACACTTTAACAGCTCAAGGCGTATACTGACTCAAAATATGCATGGTAGTCGGCAGGTCAACTGGGAGTGTCGTCGGTCACGGTCATTCTATGCCGGCTGAGGGGATTCTAACCCACAAAAACTAACTCTTAATTTTGTACTTCAGCGAAATTAGCTATAATCCTAAATGCCAGAGTTTATTTACTCCATTTTTTATTAAATATATATTGGTAAAACGATGAAATATAGTATTTTGATAATCATGTTGATGATCTCTGACACACAGTTGTAAACACAAGCTGAAACATCCTTACCATCCCATTTTTAAATAAAAATCGAGGGATACACAGCCTGTATTTTGATTTACAAATAATCAAGCAACAAGATACAGTGTTCGTGACAGCTGGATAATCATTTACAGGGAGAGGATAGATACACAGTCAGATTTGTTGTTAGACTGGCTAATCCTTCCTCGAGAAAGGGAAGGAAGAGGCTCCATCAGGCAGCTTGGAAGGCAAATTACCCACATGTAGTGTAATATAAAAACAGCTATAGCAGTGAAAAACTTTATTACACAGTATTTCGCTCAAAGGTCCGTTTCGAAGAAACCGTTGTAATATCCATCGACTGAAATGACTCACCAAGAGGGAATTCCAAACATAATGTCAACGTCAACTACGAGTCAATTTTCAAGATACTTTTCTGCAAATAGAGTCAACATGGTCGAGAACTTCTACAAGAACGTCTACGTCACGATAAAAAAAATATGAGAGAGAGAGAGAGAGAGAGAGAGAGAGAGAGAGAGAGAGAGAGAGAGAGAGAGAGAGAGAGAGAGAGAGAAGAAGAGAGAGAGAGAGAGAAGAGAGAGAGAGAGAGAGAGAGAGAGAGAGAGAGAGAGAGAGAGAGAGAGAGAGAGAGAGAGAGAGAGAGAGAGAGAGAGAGAGAGAGAGAGCATTCTTCACTACATCGTCAGCTAGGCAGAACAATATATGGAGGCTAGGAGACGTGTCTTTACTACCCACTCTGCTCACCACCTCATCTAACTTTCATACTTTCTTTCGACAAAAATATGCTTCTGTGCTCGTTTTCGGCTTCCGTTAGCTACAAACCGGGAGGCGGAGACATTGTGTATCTTGAATTCTCAAGAAACACGAGTTAATTCTCCCGTGAGCTTCCAATACAATCATCCACAAAGCCCTCAGAACTTCCAGCCAAAAGTTGGACTTCATTTTATGCAACGGTAGTCTGACGTGAGGGAGGACACAGATGCAAGGTGAGATAGTTACAGGATAAGCAGAGATAGAAAAATTATTATTCAGTGAGATACAGGGACCTGGTCGTGAAGGCCAGTACTAGTGGGTCAGAATCACTGAGATACACAGACCTGGTCGTGAAGGCCAGTACTAGTGGGTCAGCATCACTGAGATACACAGACCAGCTGGTGGATCAACATAGTTGAGATACACAGACTTGGTAGCCAGGACCACAGCTAGCATACACTTGAAAGGCCACACAGACGAAATAATTGCAAATCCTTTTCTCTTGTGGAAGTTGTGATTCTTACATGTCAAACTAATAACACCTAATTTATCTGACTAAAAAATAAATAATGACAGACATAAACAAATTGGGAGGAGAGGCTCACGTACACCACGAACACAGCTCTGCTTCCCTAGCTACAAATGGACCATCACAAATAGCCTATCTCAAACACAGCTAGTTTAAAGAAAACCATTGGATGCATACACCTAGAGAGGTATACCTACCTGGAGGGTGTTCCGGGGGGTCAACACCCCCACGGCCTAGTCCTTGACCAGGCCTCCCGATGGATCATGGCCTGATCAACCAGGCTGTTACTGCTGGCCACACGTAATCCAACGTACGAACCACAACTCCCTCTTGAAGGCAGCCAGGCGTCTATTGGTAATTCATCTTATGCCTGTTGAACAGTCTTGGGCCCCGGACACTTATTGTGTTTTCTCTTAGTGAAATAATGGGGCCTCTACTTTTCATTGGAGATGTATTTGTCCAGTGTATATATACTAAGAGTTTATTCGCTGAGAGTTTAGCTTAATCCCTATTTTAAGGATCAAAATATCCTTGTCTAATGGTGAAAAGGTTACGT
The DNA here is from genome assembly GCA_009830355.1 of Cherax destructor. Classification (NCBI taxonomy): domain Eukaryota; kingdom Metazoa; phylum Arthropoda; class Malacostraca; order Decapoda; family Parastacidae; genus Cherax; species Cherax destructor. The sequence continues at coordinate 219,293 of WNWK01001878.1, read as the reverse complement.
GTAGCCTCCCGACCCTCATGCAGTCTATAGGCTTTAAATCCCATTAACCAAGAGCATCAGGCAGGTAAGAAAAATAAAATGTTTATGTGAAGAAGTAAGCCAGTTTGGGTCATTCAGTGCAAGACATAGTAAGGGTTCGATCCTTCGTCTGCCAACACGTATTTCATCCACAGGTATAACAAAATCCTCATGATGATATTAGCCTCACCTGTCAGACGCATTACCAAGAGAACCTTATCAACTAGATTAAAGGCTCAAAGAACGTCAACGTCAAGAGCTATGATGAAAAAAAAACCTTCGCTATATTATACTGTTGTACAAATTATACTGCTTAAAATTTATTATCCATTTATATTAAATATAAAGAGTTGCGGTGATCCACAATTTCGAAATTTCGTGTGGCGGCTTCTGTGTCTTGCTAACTAAAACCTTGCATAAGCCTGAGCCGCCGCTGAGGCAAGTTTACCAAGTATTGGAGGAAGAAGAGGCAAGAACAAGCAAGTATTGGTAGCTGAGGAGTCTTCCAGCCGACCGGGATAACACGGCGTCAACATCCATCCTAGTGCATGTTTCAATCAGCCGGGGACACGGTGTCATTCCAGTGGACCAAGGCACGCCGTGTCATACTAGTGGACCGGGGTTATAGTGTCATACCAACGGACTGGGGCCACACTGTCGTTCCACTGGACCGGAGTTACAGTTTCACTCCAGTGGACCAAAACAAGAGCGTCATTCCATTGGACCGGGGACGACAGATGTGGGCAGCCCCACACACCGTCAACATCCATCCAAAGGTACCTGTTCTGTCCGCGTCAGATCAATTATCCTCCACAACATCCAGCCTGGCAACAATCTCGGCCCTATAAGAGCCGCCAAGTTGTAGGCCCGATGTTGCCCTTTTTTATTAGTCTCCCAAAGAGTTTCTTGGTAACTTTCCCTTCGTTGTAAACAATGCCAAGTTTGTCTGGCAAATTTAATCTCTCGCCAAACCCATTAGATGCTTTTAGGGAAATTACTATCCTTTTCCATCATAATCAACATTTTACGGTGATGGTAAGTTATTGTTTAACTTTTACTGAAGCTGTCGTAGTTGAACTATCGAGCAATGTGTATAAGGTTTAGTTACATCCCGTAGATGGGTCAGGTTAAGACATTTAGAGCAGAGAAAAGCTTTGATAGGTCAAAGTTTCGGTCCAAGAGAACTTTATCAACTCATGCTGTTGTGCTCAGTCCATCACTCTTGATAAAAACGCACGAAAAAAAAACCTTGATAAAAGTACTTTTATCAAGGCTGATGGATTGAACACATCATCTCCAGGCTGAGGGAATGACTACCTCAATATCCTTCATGTTCAAGTCATGTAGAGGAAGAGACCAAACTCCGGGAAATGCTTCACCCGGTGAGGTGGACGTGTCACTCAGGTTCCTTCGAGTGACTATGTAAGGCTCTCAGTTGAGCAACATGTGCAGTAGGAACAGACACAAAAAGAGGCATTCTTGAGCTTCCCCAGCGCTCGGGCTTAATACCCAAAGCTGGGGTGTGGCTCCAAAAGGATCCTGTAGTGCTTGCTGCCTTTGCACCTCCTGACATCGTCTGCTGCTATGCAGCTGCCACACTCTTCGAGCCCAGTGTGGTCGGGGTTTGTGGCAACCCAAGGTGCCTAGCTTCTCCCTCCGAGCCTCGTGGGGCTAGGCCTGGGGACAGCTGGTCCCAGAAGACGAGGAGGTACTTGTACCTCCTCCCATGGCAGACATTGGTCTGAGATACTCCCACGACAGGTTTGCTCGTCTCTGTCCTTACATTACCTATCCTGCGTGCGTAATACAAGGCCAAATGTTCCAAGTTCGTAACTAAACACTGTTTCCTATTAATATTATTATCATACTTATGAGAAGTGCTGAATCAGTGTGGGTCATTTGGCACAAGGACTGACCGAAGTTCATTCTTCCCTCGGCTGATTGCTGCCACTCTCTTGACCAGTCAGGTTATTGGATATACGTAAGAATCCTGGTAGACCGTAGCACTCGCTGTGACGCTGATACCACTGCAAGCTCGTCTCTCTGTTGACGCAGTCGTGTTCTAAACACTGGTCAGTAAATAACTCTCGAAATAATCTTTGCATTCATTCCATGTGAATACCGAAGGAATGATGTTTTAAGTTCAAATATTGCCTCTATTTGACCTTTTAAGTTCAAATGTTGCCTCTTCTTGACCTTTTAAGTTCAAATATTGCCTCTACTTGACATTTTAAGTTCAAATATTGCCTCTTCTTGACCTTTTAAGTTCAAATATTGCTTCTTCTTGACCTTTTAAGTTCAAATATTGCCTCTATTTGACCTTTTAAGTTCAAATGTTGCCTCTTCTTGACCTTTTAAATTCAAATATTGTCTCTACTTGACCTTTTAAGTTCAAAAATTGCCTCTTCTTGACCTTTTAAGTTCAAATATTGTATACACTTAGGATATACCTGGAGTCAACTTCGAGGGCCAGCGTCACCCGCGCCCCGGTCCCAGACCAGGCCTCCGTGCGGCTGGTGTGATCAACCAAGCTGTTAGTGCTAGCTAGTAGCTTCGGCAGCACTGCCCGGCTGATCACAAACTGACCTGAGGATCTTATCGAGGTGAGGACAAAGATAAAAGCTGAAAAACAAGTTTCTACCGAGAAAACGTTTCGCTCTGTGTAGAACTTTATCAGGCGACGACTTGTTGGAGGTCTGCATGGAACAAAAATAAAAAATTGTCCCAGTAAATGTTAGTTCTATTACTTGGGGTCTCTGGCTTCCTGTTTATTAGCAGTATCCCATATCATCAAGGCCAGTGGAAGCCCCATAACCTAACGGGTCATTATCCGGCAAAACCCAGTGCCAGGACACACTTGTCCAGTTTCCTGATTAACAAAACCCCACCACCGCCACCACCACCACCATCACCACCACCACCACCACCACCACCACCACCACCACCACCACCAATATTACCATCACCACCACCACCACCATTGCCCCCACCATCACTACCGCCATCACCACCACCACCATCACCACCACCATCACCACCACCACCACCACCACCATCACCACCACCATCACCACCACCATCACCACCACCACCATCACCACCACCATCACCACCACCACCACCACCACCACCATCACCACCACCACCACCACCACCACCACCACCATCCCACCACCATCACCACCACCACCACCACCACCACCACCACCTCACCACCACCATCACCACCACCACACCACCACCACCACCACCACCACCATCACCACCACCACCACCACCACCACACACCACCCCACCACCATCACCACCACCACCACCACCACCACCACCATCACCACCAATACACATCCACCACCACCACCACCACCATCCCCACCACCACCACCACCACCACAACCTTAATCATCACATTTTCAATTCAATAACTGTACAATTCCCTTCTCTTAAATAACGATTCGAATAATTCCTCCAGCCATCCCTTATACATCTAATCATTTCAAATAAGTCAACCGGAAAGGTATATAAAATTCGTGGCGTCCTCAGCTGCTTTTCAGCTGTGACTCAATGCTGTTTTTTTTTTTTTAATCCTCCCATAAACTTGTCTGGTTAGATTAACACTGAGAACTTTTAAGAAATTTACGAGGACACCGAGGTGGAATAACTCAGATGATTTAATTCCAGTCTGAAACCATCATTCTAAAACTCGGGTGATGTTGAGAACAAGCTGGCAAAGTTATCAGAATTTTTCTCCATGGTCTCTTGACGGTGACGAGAGCGAAGGTAATCGCAACTTTCCTTTGTGACGCGAGTAATGAAGATAACACTGTAACCCGACCCTGACGGAGTACTTACTGGTTATTAATAAGGACGTGGCTCTGGGTACTTAGATTCGGCATCAGCTGACGTGTAACACTAAATAAAAATCACAGGTGTATAGCAAGCATTTATATTGTGTCTACGTTTCGCTCTGTGTACAGCTTTATCAAGACCTTACTTAAATACTGTAGTTCTTGAAGCCTTTGTATCATGGAGTATAATACAAGGGAGTAGAGACGTTCTTCACTGATTATAGTCTCTGGAGGAACGGTCTTCAGTGTTAATTATTGCGACCCCAAGATTGGGCCTCAATGTATATATATATATATATATATATATATATATATATATATATATATCTGTTTATATGTGATTGATGTATATTTTCCATTTTCTTATAATTTTATATTGCTGATATTCTCGATAATAGCTAAATCGTTAATATCTTGCTTTATATTATTATTGGACTTTTATTTGACATAATTTGACTTAGTTATATTTATTAGGTAGGATGTAACATTTTATATTGTGCTCTAGTGTGTAGTAGCTGCCCGGGACTTGGCAAACTACAGATTATGACTACGCTTGTTATACTGCCGGTGTCTAGTTGCTGGGAAGAGTCAGTCACTGACCACACCTGAGCTGGGTGGTTGCTTCTCCTCCCTCTCTCTCTCTGGCCTGCTGACCATCGTCGAGTCAACACCTCACTCCTATTTCTACTTGTTTTCTCGATATTTAGACTCTGTTGGGTAGAGTATGTGTTCGGTGGTCAGACGAAACATACTTCTCAGGACTCTGTGTAACTCTGTTCACAGAGGATAGACTAGACAGTGATTTTCGACGTTTTTCTGGGTTGTGTGTCACATTGACACTCTGATAACTCAGGTCTCTAGCTACAGCTCCTGACCTACTTCGATAAGGCATCTGTGCACCATCACAGTCTGGGATTGTTTATGCTGAACCTAGCTTCAGTAGTAAAGGAGTTTTGTGACTGTTTTGGAGGATCTATTGATGGTCTCCAGTTAGGGTCGATTTTCTATCTCCTTGTTCCTGACGCTGTGTTGCTGTTGCTTGTTATATTGCTGTTATGCGAATGGGTCATTTTACTGGTCAATCAAGCTGTTCTGATTGTCAGTTTGTTAGAGAAGCTAGCTTATGAGAAGTTGTTCAGTCGGACACTGGTTGAGTTGAGTCTTAGAGTTACCGGGAGCTCACTCATACACACATTTATTCATATTTGTATATATCTGCTTTATTGTAATTACTGACATTGTACCTGAAGGTACTTCTGAGTCATTTATATATATATGTGCCCTCAGCACAGTCTTATTGTATATGAGAGCAGTGTAGGAGCTACCCTCCTAATTAACCTCCTAATTCATAACTTAATGAACATCCTTATCATATGTACATTTATTTACTTTGAAACCCTAGACACTAACTTGTTTAATAAACATATTAAATTTTATGCTTTGGTTAGTACCCTACCAGTTGTAATCCTCTTGAAGCTTATTGAATATATCGGATAACTGGACCAGGATACTGACTTTGTTGCAAAAGCCCAGTAACAGGCGGGATGCTAGAAGGGCTATCCTTTCTAGTGTTCGCTGAAGATGTCTATTACTAATAGATATCGTGTCATTTTGTAACATTAATAAAAACTGGTTATAATAACCATGTTTTTATAGGGATGGATCGGTAAGCCAGCGGAAGGCTTAGGTCAGATGACCAGAATTTCCAGCAGCGGATCATCATATGACTAAGACCCTCGTCAGGGACACGTGTTTTGTTTTCCTGTTTCCTGACGAACCTAACCTAAGTGGTCATTGTCAGTAGAGAAACGTTCCTCAGTGACTAACAAGCACTGTAGAAACGCTTTTCGATTACAATGAACGTAGCAAAGCAGTTTGGGAGTGATTACAGTCGACTGTTAACTACATTCGCTGAGGAATCTGTTAATTACAGTCGCTGAGAACTCTGTTAATTACAGTCGCTGAGAACTCTGTTAATTACAGTCGTTGCAAGAAAGTTCGTCGGTATTTATAGTCACTAGAGAAACGTTTTTCTGTGATTTATTATACTCAAGAGAAACATTCCCAGGTGATCGTAGACGCTCGAGAAATATTCCCAAGTAAACATATTTACTTCTGTGTGTGTATATATATGTGTGTGTGGGGGGGGGTTACGTTGTCCTCAGAAAGAGTAAATTCCTAGTAATAACAGCTGCGGCTCTGCTGAAGCCTTTGTAGCGGCGGTATCTACTGAACCCTTCGTTGAATGAGGGACGATAACCTCAACACCCTACTGAAGTCTCCCAGCTCTGGCTGACAGACTTCATTACCCACCCTGTCTGATGGCGTATGATAGGGGGAAAAAATAGCTAGAATTTGCTCCGAACATATAGCTATCACGTGGAGTGGGGTAGCATCAAACATCTGATACACCCAATTAATAAATAGGAGCCATCTTTCATCCATCTCATTTTCTCTACCTTTTCCATGCTGTCAGTACTCTTCCCCTTTCACATAATTTTGTCTACAACTTTTTCCTGACGCTACTTTTCTGTCTGCCTCTGTCTGCCAGTACCAATTGACGGTAAGTGAGATAGCAATAAAGTTATTATTGCCTCATCAGTTTGGGTCCCTCTCATAGGCTCTCCCGTTCAGTGTGGATTTATTTGTGGTTATAACACAGACAATTTGTTAGATAACTGAACGCATGTACGAATAATAAGATACTGGTTAGCGTTTAAGTTTCACTCACCAGGTGCTTGACAAATCTCCTGGCGAGAGAAACATAGCCCCCAGTAAATGACTTATGAGTTGCACATCTCCCCATTTATCTAACCGTTCAGACTTCACTTTGCTAGTACCAAAGACTCTCATTACAGATCAAGTCTTAATTTAAAGAGCGTTTTCCCCTCCCTCACCTTCGCGGGAAACGTTGTGCAAATAAAAGTTTAATTTCCTCTCAGGATCTTTGGACTAGCCTACTGTAGGCATCGTTCTTGCCTCTCAAAACAGAAATTTCTGGCATGCGCAGCATCCTGGAGTGGCTGGGATAACTCCCCAAAATGTCCATCCTTATCCTACGTCGATGGGGAATGAAATTCAACCGGGATTTGATCAAGTGTAAAATTGTGAAACTTTGATTTCCATCTAATTGTCAAGATCGGAATGTAAGTGGCTACCTCTTCTGAATGGCTTCAGTGTTTAATGGTTGAATTATAATATCTGGTTTTGTTACAAGGTGAATGTTTATAGAACAGCTGACATGTGCAGCTGCTCTCTGCTCATTCCCGAAACTGATGTCCAAAGAGACTGCTTTAAATATTCCCCTTTTCATCGGCATCACAATATCAGGTATTGCCTAGTGATTAACTTATATTGTTATCGGTTATTGATTCGCATATAAACACAGGCACGTGACGATGGTGGTGGCGAGGATTGTGGTGGTGATGTAGATAGTGGTGGTGGTGACGGTGGTAGTGATATTAGTAGTGGTATCTGACACAGTTATGTACATGTATTTATATACTACTTGTCTGGAAACACATGTATATACATTAACATTATTCTTGGGTTTAGTTTTGGCTATTAATCTATTGGGGTTATCATATCAGTAAGCCTCGTCAGTACTCAGTTTGACACAAATCTTTTATTTATTGTAGTTTTCCCATAACAAGCTAGCACACACACACACACACACACACACACACACACACACACACACACACACACTTAGCTCTGGGGAAACATAGACGATATTATAGATATTTTCACTTTTTGGTCATAGACATTAAAAGTAGCAATTAGTGGTTGAATTTTTTGGAAGGTCAAAAATTATTTTTTATTTAACCCCAAAAGGTTTGAAAATGTTGACATTGTGTACAAATGCATTTCAACCCTCAAGATGTAAAAATTTGTGTGAATAACTCAGCTTCAAAGTATTCTATAAAAATAAATGGCCAGGATTGTGACCTAGATTTCCCAGTACACTATCGCAAGTCTGCATGTAAAAGGCATCGCTAACAGGAAACACAATGGCCACAACACAGGGCAATAACACTGGGTTATCTAGATTCAGGATCAGCAAAAACTGTTTCAGAAAGTTCAGTTTCTTTGACCTTATCTCTGGTAAAGAATTAACGTCACAACTGATAATTTCTCTTTTGTTAAGTTTAAGCTATTCAGTTCTTGGAGGCACAAGTTGGAGGTATGAGTCATTATCTGAAGGGTGTTCACGGGGGGGGGGTCAACGCCCCCGCGGCCCGGTCCATGATCAGGCCTCGCGATGGACCAGAGCCTGATCAACCAGGCTGTTACTGCCGGCCGCACGCAAAGCGACGTATTAACCACAGCCCGGCAGGCTGTCTTGTCTTCCACAAACTTCCTTCTTTCGTTTTTAACTTCTGAACTCCTTATCTGATTAGTTTTAAATTTACAGCCGTGGTAAATTATAACCAGGGGAAGATTCATGGAATAACTGGCATGTGCAGGTGACATCTGCTGCTCAGTTTTAAATGATCCATTACTGATTTTGATTTCATGCGATTACCAAAGAACGCCTCTTCGGATCGGCTTCAGATTTAAACGGTGATGTATCCTACCTGGAAGAATGTTGACCTTGCCAGTGGATGTGTAGGAGCCATTTTGTAAGTTTAAATTTCAGAAGGGTACAGCAGTATTTTCCATTAATCATCTGGAGTGTGAGAAATGGTATGATGCAGACATGTTGAAAAAAACTCTTATGTACGGTTCAGGACGTTTATTAGAGGAAACGTTTCGCCACGAGTGTTTTTTTTTAGTCTGAAGGACTGAAGAATTCTTCTTCTGGACGTCTTCCGTCTGTAATGGCTGATTTATGTTATGAAATAGATGAAAGTTCTTTTTTGAATTTAGGCTTTGTAGGTGCAAATTTCTTAACTTTCTAACCTAGTTAATGAACATGAGGTTGTTGGTATTTGTACAATAGCTGGACAATGAGTCTTCTAGCCAGCTTTTAGTGCTGATGTGTTTTTCTCAAAAAAGCTTTGTCCATATTGCAGACAATTTTTATTGCAGACAATTTTTATTGTCCTGTAAGTTCCTTGTAATAAATTTCTATAATAATAATAATAATAATAATAATAATAATAATAATAATAATAATTTCTTAATAATAATAATAATAATAATAATAATAATAATAATAATCTTTATTTCTAAGGTAAACACGGTACGTTATGATATCCAAAGTCTAAATAAAAATTAGCAAATTTTAATCGCTAGTCAATGTTACTTAGAGAAGAGTTTAGATTTATTTTGGCCAGAGTAGGTCCCACATTGCCATTTTCATTAAAGGAAGCGGAAAAATTGAAATACTTTTATTGAAAAGATAATTTAGGAGTTCCTTATCCGACTGGCTTCAAACTTCCAACCAGCTGACTTGATAATGCAAACTTAGTATTAGTGTATTGTGGGATACTGATCTATATGAAATAACTACAGAATGCTTCTTCAGTTTGGCTTTCAGCTCTCAAAGCTGGTATTTTTGGGTGGAAATTTTCAATTTGTTTGTGGTGTGAATGTCCTATTTTATTAATTGTTATTAAAAAAAATGGATATTCGTCTCCCTGTGATATCTTGTAAATACCTCTTCTAATTCGCTTCAAATCTTCACCATTAATATTTAATCACATTAAAAAGTCATGCCGCACTCTACGCTATTCCTTTCGCATGCATTGAGGCACAGGGGACTGTGATTATGCAATACGTGGTTACCTTTCTAGGATTGCGCAGCGACCGAAATGCATCTAGTTTAAAAATAATTCATGCGATATGCGTTTTTAAAACCCCAAAGTGTTGCTCTGTTAGTTCGTTCTTAAAAATCAGTCCTGATGCCGCCTCACCGAAAATAAATCTGGCGTTGAAGTCTGCTCTGGATAACGGCCAAAAAGCGTGAATAAACTGTGGGAGCAATCTGTGGTTAGCAGGGTGCTGACAAGGTTGATGGCTGCTCCCAGGTATATGATATTAATTAGACGGCTGTGTAGCATCCGATTAAGTGAGAGGGGGTGTAGGGAGGCTCATAGGTCTTCCCTTCCTCTCTCTCTCTCTCTCTCTCTCTCTCTCTCTCTCTCTCTCTCTCTCTCTCTCTCTCTCTCTCTCTCTCTCTCTCTCTCTCTCTCTCTCTCTCTCTTCTCCTCTCCAGATCTCTTTACCTCCCAAAATTGTCCTCCACTGGTGGACCTGACTTAACTCAGTGGTGGACCTGACTTAACTCAGTGAAGACGTGTCTTGTGTGCTCTCTGTCAATCTGAAGATGTCCTCTCTTGAGCTACTCTACCAGCAGCTGAAGGAAGAACTGAGGGTAGCTAAGCTTGAGATACAGCGACTGACTGAGGAAAACAAGAGGATTCGTAGTAATCCTCCTGTTGAGAATCCTCAAGCCAGGAAAGGAACCTGGACAGTGGCTAAAACGCATGGGACAAAGTTAAGGCTCAAGAGGACGGGTGGAGAGGTAGAAACAACGAAGACCCAGGAGAATGTTGTGGAAACATCGAACCCATTCTCCGTGCTACCCGATGAATGTGAGTCAACTTCTGGGAGCGTCACGACGAAAGACACAAAGGAAGGTAAAAACATTGTTGTTGTTGGGGACAGTCAGGTTAGGTACATGGATAGGGCTTTCTGTTTGATTGATAGGAGTAGGAGACAGAGGGTTTGCTTTCCTGGGGCTGGGATGGAGGATATTGTTAGCCAGAGTAGGTCCCACATTGCCATTTTCATTAAAGGAAGCGGAAAAATTGAAATACTTTTATTGAAAAGATAATTTAGGAGTTCCTTATCCGACTGGCTTCAAACTTCCAACCAGCTGACTTGATAATGCAAACTTAGTATTAGTGTATTGTGGGATACTGATCTATATGAAATAACTACAGAATGCTTCTTCAGTTTGGCTTTCAGCTCTCAAAGCTGGTATTTTTGGGTGGAAATTTTCAATTTGTTTGTGGTGTGAATGTCCTATTTTATTAATTGTTATTAAAAAAAATGGATATTCGTCTCCCTGTGATATCTTGTAAATACCTCTTCTAATTCGCTTCAAATCTTCACCATTAATATTTAATCACATTAAAAAGTCATGCCGCACTCTACGCTATTCCTTTCGCATGCATTGAGGCACAGGGGACTGTGATTATGCAATACGTGGTTACCTTTCTAGGATTGCGCAGCGACCGAAATGCATCTAGTTTAAAAATAATTCATGCGATATGCGTTTTTAAAACCCCAAAGTGTTGCTCTGTTAGTTCGTTCTTAAAAATCAGTCCTGATGCCGCCTCACCGAAAATAAATCTGGCGTTGAAGTCTGCTCTGGATAACGGCCAAAAAGCGTGAATAAACTGTGGGAGCAATCTGTGGTTAGCAGGGTGCTGACAAGGTTGATGGCTGCTCCCAGGTATATGATATTAATTAGACGGCTGTGTAGCATCCGATTAAGTGAGAGGGGGTGTAGGGAGGCTCATAGGTCTTCCCTTCCTCTCTCTCTCTCTCTCTCTCTCTCTCTCTCTCTCTCTCTCTCTCTCTCTCTCTCTCTCTCTCTCTCTCTCTCTCTCTCTCTCTCTCTCTTCTCCCTCTCCAGATCTCTTTACCTCCCAAATTGTCCTCCACTGGTGGACCTGACTTAACTCAGTGGTGGACCTGACTTAACTCAGTGAAGACGTGTCTTGTGTGCTCTCTGTCAATCTGAAGATGTCCTCTCTTGAGCTACTCTACCAGCAGCTGAAGGAAGAACTGAGGGTAGCTAAGCTTGAGATACAGCGACTGACTGAGGAAAACAAGAGGATTCGTAGTAATCCTCCTGTTGAAATCCTCAAGCCAGGAAAGGAACCTGGACAGTGGCTAAAACGCATGGGACAAAGTTAAGGCTCAAGAGGACGGGTGGAGAGGTAGAAACAACGAAGACCCAGGAGAATGTTGTGGAAACATCGAACCCATTCTCCGTGCTACCCGATGAATGTGAGTCAACTTCTGGGAGCGTCACGACGAAAGACACAAGGAAGGTAAAAACATTGTTGTTGTTGGGGACAGTCAGGTTAGGTACATGGATAGGGCTTTCTGTTTGATTGATAGGAGTAGGAGACAGAGGGTTTGCTTTCCTGGGGCTGGGATGGAGGATATTGTTAGCCGTCTGGACGACATCATGAGAGGTAATGGGAGCAATCCTATTATCTGTCTCAGTGCTGGAGGCAACGATGTTGGCAGACGTAGGAGTGAGGACCTGACTAGCAGGTTTAGGTCAGCAATAGACATAATTAGGAAGAAGGGTTTGAACCCTGTCATATGTGGTATTTTGCCAAGGAGAGGAGTTGGAAATGAATGGCTGTCCAGGGCAATTGGTGTCAATTGCTGGCTGGACAAATACTGTAAGGAAAATTCAGTAACATTCATTGACAACTGGGACCTCTTCTATGGCAGAAATGACATGTATGCCAGGGATGGGGTTCACTTATCCAGGTCTGGGGTGGGGGCACTGGCAAGTGCAGTGGAGGGAGCTGTTAGGGCTTTAAACTAGAAATAGTTAGTGGTATGGGTTTTGGGGGGAAAACAGAGAAGTCCCAGTGTAGTAATATTATAAGTTGTAGGAGAACTAGTAATAGGCAGAATAAGGTGGATAGTGGAAAGCTAGTGACACTAGATGACAAGGACAGTAATAGGTATAGTGGAAAAACAGAGATGAGCAGGAAGGGTAAAGAGAAAGGAGGGTCTCTAAATATATATTACACCAATAGTCGTAGTGCTAGGAATAAGATGGACGAGTTGAGATTAGTTGCAAGTACGGGTAATATTGATGTTTTTGCAATAACTGAGACATGGTTTAATATGAAAAATCGGGACTTGCCTGCCGAATGTCACATTCAGGGTTTTAAATTGTTCCAAGTAGACAGAAGTATCGGGAAAGGGGTGGGGTGGCACTCTATGTCCGTGATCATTTAAATTGTTGCATAAAAACGGGTATAAAGTCTGAATTAACACATACAGAGTCTGTCTGGATAGAATTTTCAGAGGGTGTGAAAAATTGATTTTAGGCGTGATTTACCGTCCTCCAAACTTAGATAGGGAACAAGGGAGACTACTTTGGGAGAAAATTGTTAAGGCCACAAGACACGATAACGTAGTAATTCTAGGGGACTTTAACTTTAGTCAGATTGATTGGAATTTCATGACAGGGAATTTAGAATCTAACGACTTTTTAGAAGTAGTTCAGGATTGCTTTTGAAGCAGTTTGTAACAGAACCTACAAGGGAAATAACCTACTTGACTTGGTTCTGGCAAGCAAGAAACCCTTGTTAATAATTTAGAAATTACAGAGGAACTCGGCTCAAGCGACCACAAGTCAATTACCTTTAGCATTGAATGGATGTATGATAGTAGGGATAATTCAGTAATGGTCCCAGATTTTCGCTTAGCAGATTATAATGGACTTAGAGAACACTTATCAACTGTGGACTGGGGTGAAGAAGAGAGGTATCAATATGACAGTTTTCTTAACACTATACAGGCTGCCCAAAGAACATTTATCCCATATAAATAAATTAGATCAAGTAGAAATGACCCAAAATGGATGAATAATAGGCTCAAATATCTTTTAGGGCAGAAGAAAGGAATTTATAGGCGCATAAAAAGAGGTGAGGGTCATCTTATAAATCAGTATACTGACATTAAGAGGGACGTTAAAAAGGGAATAAGAAAAGCTAAACGGGACTATGAAATTAAAGTTGCTAGGGATTCAAAACTAACCCAAAAGTTTTTCCAGGTTTATAGAACAAAAGTTAGGGATAAGATAGGTCCCCTTAAAAATAACTTTGGGCATCTTACTGACAAGGAGAATGATATGTGCTCTATTTTTAATAATAATTTTCTCTCGGTTTTCACACAGGAAGACATTAATAATATCCCAGTAATTAATTTTACAGAGGCCCAGAAGAAGATAAATTATGTAATATCACAGTCACTAGCGAAATGATTATGAAACAGCTGGACCGACTGAAACAAAATAAATCGCCGGGTCCTGATGAGCTTTTGCAAGGGTTCTTAAGGAATGCAAAATGGAACTCTGTGAACCAATATCTAACATTTTTAATTTATCTCTTCAAACAGGTGTAGTGTCTGATATGTGGAAGATGGCTAATGTAATTCCTATTTTTAAAGCAGGGGACAAGTCACTACCGTCAAACTACCGCCCAATAAGCCTGACCTCAATTGTAGGCAAATTACTAGAGTCAATTATAGCTGATATTATTAGAAGCCATCTAGATAACCATAATTTGATTAATGATACCCAGCATGGATTCACGAGGGCCGTTCCTGCCTATCTAATGTATTAACCTTCTTCAGTAAAGCTTTTGAGGCTGTTGATCACGATAAAGAATTCGATATTGTTTATTTAGACTTTAGTAAGGCTTTTGATAGAGTACCGCACCAGAGACTGTTAAAGAAAGTGGCAGCTCATGGCATTGGGGGAAAAGTGCTGTCATGGATCGAGTCATGGCTCACCAATAGGAAGCAGAGAGTGTGCATAAATGGGGTTAAATCCGAATGGGGACTTGTAACAAGTGGTGTTCCACAGGGATCAGTCTTAGGCCCATTGTTATTTATAATATATATCAATGACCTTGATGAGGGAATTACTAGTGATATGAGCAAATTCGCCGACGACACGAAGATAGGTAGGATAACTGATTCAAACATAGATGTCATAGAACTTCAGGAAGATTTAGACAAACTTAATTCGTGGTCAGAAAAGTGGCAGATGCAGTTCAATGTAGATAAATGCAAGGTTCTGAAGCTCGGGAGTGTCCATAACCCAAGCACTTATAAGTTAAATAACGTAGAACTTAGCCATACAGATTGCGAGAAGGACTTGGGGGTGATGGTAAGCAGCAACCTTAAACCAAGACAGCAATGCCTAAGCGTACGTAATAAGGCAAATAGATTACTGGGATTTATATCAAGAAGTGTTAGCAACAGAAGTCCAGAGGTTATATTACAGCTTTATACATCGTTAGTAAGGTTTCACCTAGATTACGCAGCTCAGTTCTGGTCTCCATATTACAGAATGGACATAAATTCGTTAGAAAACATTCAGCGTAGAATGACTAAATTAATACATAGCATTAGAAATCTTCCTTACGAAGAAAGATTGAAGACCCTAAAATTACATTCACTTGTAAGACGTAGAATGAGGGGAGACATGATCGAGGTATACAAGTGGAAAATGGGTATTAACAAAGGGGATATAAATAAGGTCTTGAGGATATCTCTCCAAGAGAGAACCCGCAATAATGGATTCAAGTTAGATAAGTTTAGATTTAGAAAGGATATAGGAAAGTATTGGTTTGGAAATAGGGTAGTTGATGAGTGGAACAGTCTGCCTAGTAGGGTTATTGAAGCTAGGACCTTGGGTAGTTTCAAATTTAGGTTGGATAAATTCATGAGTGAGAGGGGTTGGATTTGAGTGGGACTCGCGCATGAGTGGGTAAAATTGTCAAAGCTTATTTCTTGGGTAGCATTGAAAATTGGGTTGAGCAAATATTCTGTTAGTGGGACGGATTGTGAAGGACCTGCCTAGTATGGGCCAACAGGCCTGCTGCAGTGTTCCTCCTTTCTTATGTTCTTATGTTCTTATGTTCCCCTTCCCTTCCCACCATTGTCTCATATCATCTCCTCTACTTCTTCATTTTCACCCCATTCCCTCCCACTCCTTCTTTCTCCCCATTATCTTTCTTTCCCCTTCCATCCCTAGGGGTAAACTATATCCCTGCTATGCCGTGTATCTAATAATGTTAACTACAAACAAAAAATCCTCCATACACCACTTACTATCTATCCTATACCCCGCATCCTCGCATCCTTTTTGCACACTAAATTCTCTCCCTCTCAGCCTCGCCTTTCCTGTCCATACATATACATAGATATAGAACATATTAACTAAATGCTCTCCTGCTAGAACCTTTCTCGGCATTATACAACTTGTCGATTCACCAGAAAAAGACCTTCACTTAGGAACTTACGACAATATTTCGGTTCAACCTTGACTATTATCCAGTCGCTACGGACTTATTCCAGCCAGGGAATGGCGATTTTTTTTATATCCTTGAGAATGTGGAAAAGGATTCGCAATGAGCACCTGTTGGGGGAAACCACTAAACGGAGGAAATATATATTGTGGCGCCAGGAAAACTATAAAGAAACGACTTGGATGTGTGGCGCTCACACTGCCAACCATAACCTGACAAATGGGATCGCAACCACGGGATTACAGCCTTAGGATCTCATAGAGAGGATCATAACTTGACAAACGGGATCACAACCAAGGGATTACAGCCTTAGGATCTCATAGAGAGGATCATAACCTGACAAACGGGATCACAACCAAGGGATTACAGCCTTAGAATCTCATAGAGAGTATCATAATCATGGACGTCACATATATAGGAACAATAATAATAAGATCATTACCATGGGATTACAACTATGGGGCCACAATAATAGAATCTCACATATGGGATTATATTAATTGGATCACATGTACAGAATGACATTAATAGAAGTATAACCATGGGATCACAACGACAGGATCACAACCATCGAATCCCATTCAAAGATCACAACCGTGGAATCACACTAATAGGATCACACAGTCATTTAAATCCCATAAACAGGATCACAGCCATGGGATCCTGGCTCAAAAAAAAAAAAAACATCACGTGAATTGAATCAGAAGAGGCATTAAATAAACGGAATCACACCAATAAATGCGCTCACACAAATAAATGGGATCACACAAATAAATGGGATCACACAAAAAGAATCTGGCAGATTTGATCACAGCCACAAACTGAGAGAAGCTATGTGTCCCTCGGGGACACTCACAAGAGTAATAACATCTGACCATAAGCACTGTCCTCCAGGCTTTTATGACCTTTTGTGGACGCTGCCTGAAATTCGTTCTACAAGTCAGCTCTCCTATAAAGCTCCTCTACATAGTGTAATTTTTCGTGAATGCCATTTAAAAAGGTACATCCAAATTCGAATAGTGCGTGGCGAGGCCTTCCTAATATGTGCCATTCAATTTTAGATGGCCTTTTTTCAAAAGCATTTGCGAAAAGTTGGGCTGCATGAAAGGGCATTTTTAAGAGAGTTGACTGACTTAGCTCTTTTTAGGCGCAACGAAGTGTAAATTACCTAGGATAAACCCTGTTCACCTAGCAGTAAAATAAATACTTGGGTATTAGTCGACTGGTGTGGGTTGCGTCCTGGAGACAAAATTGACCTAATTTGCCCGAAATGTTCAGCATAACAAGGGGCTTTCTATATAGTAGTATGTCATTGATGTCAGCTCTAGTCTGTATACCTTGTACATGTACTTATAGAAATAAAGATTATTATTATTATTATTATTATTATTATTATTATTATTATTATTATTATTATTGGGGTCTGTGCTTACCACCCTTGCGCAGATTATTCTTGACACGATACCGCCAGCATCTTGGCCTTCAAACACTACGCGACACTATAGGATTATGCATTGCGTTAGACAGGAAGTCGCATATGGGTTTACAACGTTGTAAAAAATAACGTATGGTGTCCTCTGACGTCACAGCTAAAATGATTTCATTGGGTATTAGTGAATACCCACTACTGACAGGCTGATAAATTAAACACATGTTCGGTATCTTTATTCCGATACGTTTCGCCTACACATGAAACGTTTCGCCTACACATGAAACGTTTCGGAATAAAGGTACCTCACTGATGAATATGTGTCTTACCATCAGTGAGTATTAGTTGATTTTTCGTCTGCTCACTGATGTTTGTTGATAAAAGAAAAGAACAACAACAATAATAATAATAATAATAATAATAATATTATTATTATTATTATTATTATTATTATTATTATAATTATTATTATTATGTACAAAGAAGCGTTGAATGCAATAAAGTTTCAGGCAATAAAGGCTCCAGCGGCTGCTTAACAGATAAATTAAATAAAAACTTTGAAAGAGCATTCTGTTCTTGGTCTGGGATTTCAGTCACATTTTTTGTTCAGTCTTGTAAAAGGAATTCCTGGTCAGGACTCTCTAGAGAGCTGGAGATAGTTAAGAGCTGACAGGCGTGGTTCGGTCTCTTCTGCTCTGGTCTCTTCAAGTTTAGGTCGTATTTATCTCTGAGCTCTGTCCCTTTGGTGTCTCTTTCTCCAGCTTTGGTCTCTTTCAGCTGCCGGACATACATATAAAAGCAAATATCTCGCAAAACAACGACTCCAAGTTGTAGAGTGATAGCCCAGAGACACAGAAGTCAGCGAACGTTGATCTGGAGAGCGTCTCGCCTTCAGCCGAATGAAACGTTGATATCACTAAAGGCTTTGCTTTGATATAAGTATCTACATACTGCCATAAGTGTCCAGCAACTCGCCTTGAAGAAGTCGTGGACGTCGATCAAGAATCTTGAGATTCTCGCAGCGAGGAAACTATAGGGGAAAATTAATATCTTCCACGAAGACTCATTCGTCTATTTAGACTCTTCAGCCTCTTTGACTTTTGTTGTCTTGACTGACTGCACTAAGATGGTGCACAACACCTGACTACTGAATCATACACGGTATACAACACCTGACTACTGAATCATACACGGTATACAACACCTGACTACTGAATCATACACGGTATACAACACCTGACTACTCATCAAAGATAGTATACAACACCTGACTACTGACTACTCATCAAAGTTATTATACAACACCTGACCACTAACTACTCATCAAAGATAGTATGCAACACCTGACTACTCATCAAATATAGTATACAATACCTGACTACTGACTACTCATCAAAGATAGTATGCAACACCTGACTACTCATCAAAGATAGTATGCAACACCTGACTACTCATCAAAGATAGTATGCAACACCTGACTACTCATCAAAGATAGTATGCAACACCTGACTACTCATCAAAGATAGTATGCAACACCTGACTACTCATCAAAGATAGTATACAACACCTGACTACTCATCAAAGATAGTATATAACACCTGACTACTCATCAAAGACGGTACACAACACCTGACTACTAATTAAAAAGAGCCGGTGAGAGATACATCATCTATTCATGTCTCATCATCTTTCATCTCCATCTCCTATTATACGTATTCTGTCTCTCTCCCACATTAACTTTATACTCTCCCACTAACTAATCCGTGTATAACTGACATTCGTTTTATTATAGTTCCCCTTCCTAAGGTCTGACGACCTTACCAGGGCATCGGTAAGGTCGTCAAACTATCGGTAAGGTCGTCAGACCATCGGTAAGTTCCTCAGACCATCGGTAAAATCGTCAGACCATCGTCACGTCAGAAGACCATCATCAAAATCATCTCCACGTCGTTGCCAGGTACCAGGTATCGTCTCAGGAACTGGGAACCCGTGTCACGTTACTTGGTTTCCTCTGCCTCCTCTCGCACGGGAAGACCCACACGGGGTTAGCGTGTGTGTTGTTTGCAGGTGTCAGGTCATCAAATACTTGTCCTCCTGCCAGGTCGTGCCCAGGTCGTCGTCAGGTCGTGCCCAGGTCGTCGTCAGGTCGTGCCCAGGTCGTCGTCAGGTCGTGCCCATGTCGTCGTCAGGTCGTGCCCAGGTCGTCGTCAGGTCGTGCCCAGGTCGTCGTCAGGTCGTGCCCAGGTCGTCGTCAGGTCGTCGTCAGTTCGTGATCAGGTCGTCGTCAGGTCGTCGTCAGGTCGTGATCAGGTCGTCGTCAGGTCGTTGCTAATAACCTCAGGGAGTTGAGGACATTTCAGCACAATGGCAATTCTCACAACTTTTACAATGTCACATTAATTTTCATTACCAGGGAGGAACGAGGGAAGAATGAGGGGAAAAAAATATAGGTAAAGAGGGAAAGATCAAAGAGAGAAGCTGAGAAGGAGAAGAGAGAGCAGAGAAATAAATGAGTAAGGGAGGAGGGAGGGAATGAGGGAGAGGGAAAAGAGAAAGGGATAAGTGAGGGATGGTGAAGAGATGAAAAAGGTAAGAGAGGAAGGAGCAAGGAAGAGGTGAGAGAGGAGTGAGGTAAAAGTGAGAGAGGAGGGAGTGAGAGGTGAGAGAGGAGGGAGTGAGAGAGATATGAAAGAGTTCAGTGACAATAGAGGCTTTGGATTACTAATATAATGCTATGTGCCATGAGGGTACTGGGGTTTGATCATGAGGGTATGGTGGGGGGAGTATGTGTTTTTTTTCTGTTATTTTGTCTGTCATGTGTACAAATGTTTTTGGTTTATTAGCCTTTTGTCATTATTCATGTTCACTTTGTTAAGTGTTCATTATTTTGAGCTATTTTTAATAGATCTTGGATGCATGATTTATTATTTTGATTTACTGGCTCCCTGTACAGTCACGAGCTTCAGTTCATATCTCTGATGTTATGTCTTTGTAAGTGTTATGCCTGTTAGCGCGTTTGTTTATTGTATATGTATTACTAATGTTTTTAAATAAAATAAAAAAAAATCTGTTTTTTCCTTCACATTATATTTGTGTATTGATGTTTCAGTGTGTGTGTGTGTGTGTGTGTGTACTCACCTATTTGTACTCACCTATTTGTGGTTGCAGGGGTCGAGTCATAGCTCCTGGCCCCGCCTCTTCACTGATTGCTACTAGGTCCTCTCTCTCCCTGCTCCATGAGCTTTATCAAACCTAGTCTTAAAACTATGTATGGTTCCTGCCTCCACTATGTCGCTTTCTAAGCTATTCCACTTCCTGACAACTCTATGACTGAAGAAATACTTCCTAACATCCCTTTGACTCATAGGAGTCTTCAACTTCCAATTATGACCCCTTGTTTCTGTGTCCCCTCTCTGGAACATCTTGTCTCTGTCCACCTTATCTATTCCTCGCAGTATTTTATATGTCGTTATCATGTCTCCCTAACCCTCCTGTCCTCTAGTGTCGTCAGGCCGATTTCCTTAACCTTTCTTCGTAGGACAATCCCTTAGCTCTGGGACTAGTCTTGTTGCAAACCTTTGCACTTTCTCTAATTTCTTGACGTGCTTGACCAGGTGTGGGTTCCAAACCGGTGCTGCATACTCCAGTATGGGCCTGACGTATATGGTATACAGAGTCTTGAATGATTCCTTAGTGAGGTATTGGAACGCTATTCTTAGGTTTGCCAGCCGCCCGTATGCGTGTGTGTGTGTGTGTGTGTGTGTGTGCGCGCGCTGAGAAATATCAATTTAAACTTGACACTTTACTTAGCTGTTTATCTACTTGTTGATAGTTTCTAAAGTCATCGCACTCTCGGCTAGATCCCAATGCCTCCGGCTAGAACCCAGTGCCTCCCGGCTAGAACCCAGTGCCTCCCGGCTAGAACACAGTGCCTCCCTTCTAGAACCCAGTGCCTCCCGGCTATAAGCCTGATCAATCATGCTAATTTTGCTCTCCTCATCAGCTCTTCCTTTCACATTACAAAAAATATTTTCTAACAAAAACAGAAAATATCGTTTGGCTTTCAGCTGAACGTAAACAAACAGGCTAAGGTAGCACCTTCCTCCATTAATATTCCTGCTACACTTTGTATTACATTTTACGCTATTTTTTCCCCCTAGGATTCCCTAGGAAATTCCCTTCTGGTGATCTGTTCACTACCTTACGCCAGCACCCAGGAGGTCTGGTCTGGGACCGGGCCGCGGGAGGCGCTGACCCCAGGAAGCTGATACAAGTAATCTACAAGCAATTACATCTGCTGCCTCCCTACACATGTTACACCTGCTACTGACTTACACACCTCCCCTGTCACTACCATACACATATACAGTACTACACCTGCTACCACCTATATACACCCTACTATTACTTTAGCCTTACACACTACAACTGCTACCGCCTCACATACACCCTACATCAACTACTGCCTGGCATACTACAACTGCTACCACATTGCCTAGATATGCATGAAAATTGGCCACCACGAGTATAAATATGCCGCTGTAAGCAGTAATTGGCAATAACATTCTTTCCACCCTCACCCACACGCAAAATTCATGAAGAGAGACTAAAGAACCCGAACTTGATGGCTTTAGAAGAGAAAAATACGAGGGGAAACGTGATTATTACATTCAAGAGAGAATTTGACAGAGCATATAAGGACAGACTTTTCTGAAATACGAGAAATGGAAGCATGAGGTCATAGAAGAACGCTGAAAACATATGGGCCGTAGGGATGTTAGGAAGTACTTTTTCAGTCTAAGGATGTCAAATAAGTAGAATGAGCTAGATGAGGACGTGGTCATGACAGACTCATTGCATAGTTTCAAGAAATGGTTTGAAAGAACCCATGTAGACAAGACCTAATAATGACGGCGATAGCAGTTTAAGAGGCGGGGTCACGAGCTGGGATTGAACCCCAGGAGCTGAGATAGAACCCGGAAGGTCGGAGAGCGTACACACACACACACACACACACACACACACACACACACACACACACACACACAGTGGGCGCCGGTGACGAGTGGGGTTCCACAGGGGTCAGTCCTAGGACCGGTGCTGTTTCTGGTATTTGTGAACGACATGACGGAAGGAATAGACTCCGAAGTGTCCCTCTTTGCAGATGATGTGAAGTTGATGAGAAGAATTCAATCGGACGAGGACCAGGCAGAACTACAAAGGGATCTGGACAGGCTGCAAGCCTGGTCCAGCAATTGGCTCCTGGAGTTCAACCCCACCAAGTGCAAACTCATGAAGATTGGGGAAGGGCAAAGAAAACCGCAGACGGAGTACAGTCTAGGGGGCCAGAGACTACAAACCTCACTCAAGAAAAAAGATCTTGGGGTGAGTATAACACCAGGCACATCTCCTGAGGCGCACATAAACCAAATAACTACTGAAGCATACGGGCGCCTAGCAAACCTAAGAACAGCATTCCGACATCTTAATAAAGAATCGTTCAGGACCCTGTACACTGTGTACGTTAGGCCCATATTAGAGTATGAAGCACCAGTTTGGAACCCACATCTAGCCAAGCACGTAAAGAAGCTAGAGAAAGTGCAAAGGTTTGCAACAAGACTAGTTCCGGAGCTAAGGGGTATGTCCTACGAGGAGAGGTTAAGGGAAATCGACCTGACGACACTGAAGGAGAGGAGAGATAGGGGGGGACATGATAACGACATATACGATACTGAGAGGAATTGACAAGGTGGACAGAAACAGAATGTTCCAGAGATGAGACACAGCAACAAGGGGACACAGTTGGAAGTTGAAGACTCAGATGAATCACAGAGATGTTAGGAAGTATTTCTTCAGTCACAGAGTGGTCGGGAAGTGGAATAGTTTGGGAAGCGATGTAGTGGAGGCCAGTTCCATACATAGCTTTAAGAAGAGGTATGATAAAGCTCATGGCGCATGGAGAGTAACCCAATAGCGGCCAGTGAAGAGGCGGGGCCAGGAGCTATGACTCGACCCCTGCAACAACAACTACATAAGTACAACTAGGTGAGTACGCATTAAACACTTGCAACTGATCCCAGAATGTGGATGAATGGTTCAGAGAACCGACGAGTTGGTAAATTAGACACATATGCAAACACTTGGGTATCTTTATTGAGGAAACGTTTCGCCACACAGTGGCTTCATCAGTCCATACAACCATACAAAGAAGAAACGTGAAGAACAGGAGGAGTTTGAAGGACTGACCACCTCAAACTCCTCCTGTTCTTCACGTTTCTTCTTTGTATGAACTGATGAAGCCACTGTGTGGCGAAACGTTTCCTCAATAAAGATATCCAAGTGTTGCATATGTGTCTAATTTGATCCCAGAATGCAAGTGTAAACAAAATACTGAGACTATGCTGTATACAATTCTCATCTTTTTTACAGCATCCTGGGAATGCTGTAACCCGGACGAGTCTCGTCGGTGAACCAAACTGCAGACAACTGTTGATCTGACGGAGTTTTCCTTTCATCGGAAGAGGGTTTCACTCTCCCCCAGCAGGATATACAATATGTGCCCTCCACCAGGAATTTTCTTTGGGTCCATCTCGGCAGAAAAATTTAGTTGCATAAAGAATATTTTGTCTCCTTTTACCCGACCCAGCGTCGTGTGTTAAGAATATGGATTGTGGAGGGATGCTGAACACACAAAAGAATGATATAATTTAATCTGGAATTAATGTATCATGTTTGGCCCTTGCTATCACCTGCCCCCTCACTTTCAGTGTCGTGCCGTTGAATATACAGTATATATATATATATATTTACGGACTGTCAATTTACGGACCATAGTTCGAGCCCCTCGTCCACCCTTCTGTTTATTCATCGACAGATTATGACAACTAATTCTGAGTTTATATACATATATATATATATATATATATATATATATATATATATATATATATATATATATATATATATATATATATAGAGAGAGAGAGAGAGAGAGAGAGAGAGAGAGAAAGAGAAAGAGAGAGAGCGCGCACAGGGCCAGACAAGAAACATTAATTCCATGTTAAATCCAATTGAACATAGTTTAAAAAAGAATGAAGTTGGAAGACATGTGACAAAATAGTTCCCCTGAATTAAGAAAAAGTGAGTTATGGGGAAAGAATTGCACTGCAACACAGCAGACCCGTAGGTCTACTGGCCCGTGCTAAGCAAGTGTCCACCTCCCGTCCATTGTGGAGGACATTGTGGAGGACACTGTGGAACAACATTTCTTCACAAACTGAATGGGAGAAAAAATGGAATTATGATCAATGAAGCAAAAAAAAAAAAAAAAAACCCTGTGTGCGTGCGCGCGCGCGCGCGCCGAGACAATTCGGAATTATGATAATTCATACGATAAATTACTATTATTATTATTAGAATTATTTTATTATTATCATCATCATGGGAAGCGCTAAACCCGTAGAGATTATGCAAGTCCGATAATTTAAGACAAGACAAGACACCACGAACGTAAAACTCTTTTCCTTAAACAACAATTATAAATTGGCAGTTACCAAAAAAAAAAAAAGGTCACTTCCAGTGGCCATTTACGAATTCGTAAACAAAAAAAAATAAAGATAGATCCAAGTGGACCATTCAAAAATACTTCAATTAAAAATGAGTTATTTACAAGTAATAATTGCACTTAGGCAATTACGAAAAGGTCACTTCCAACGACTATTTACGAAATCGTAAACAAAAAGAAAAGTAAATGGTTATTACACTTATTCCAAGTGGATCGTTCGTAAAAGATATTAATTAAAAAAAGTTGATTACAAATCCTACACAAATCCTACACTCCTTCGACCCCCCCCCCCCCCATGAACCTACTACACACAATTTAAGTTCTGTATTTGCCAGTAAAATGCAAATATACTGTCTTCTTCTGTATAATTCTGTCGTTCGGAACTCATTTGAGATTCAAAAGAGCGGAGCGATGTTACTGGGCTTTGTTCATTCTCGGGAAGTAACGCAACAAGGAACACCAGGAGGTAGAGCAACGAGAAGGATAACAACGATGCCAGATGCTGCTCCGTGGCTAGCTTTGTTCCTTAGTTTTGTTCACTCTCGGGAAGTAACGCAATGAGGAGCACCAGGAAGTAACGCAATGAGAAGCACCAGGAAGTAACGCAATGAAGAGCACCAGGAAGTAACGCAATGAGGAGCACCAAGAATTAACGCAACGAGTAGCACCAGAAAGTAACGCAATGAGGAGTACCATGAAGTACCGCAATGAAGAGCACAAAGAAGTAACGCAATGAGGAGCACCAAGAATTAACGCAATGAGGAGCACCAGGAAGTAACGCAACAAAGAGCAATAGGAAGTAACGCAACGAGGAGCACCAAGAATTAACGCAACGAGTAGCACCAGAAAGTAACGCAACAAGGAGCAACAACATAGCAACAGTGCATATTGCCGGATCGTGGCTAACGTTGTTCCATACCTTCGTTCACCCATTCCCAGGAAGTAAGTAACGCGACAACAAGGAGCAGCACACGGCAACGTGGGAAAGCCGGTCAACGTCTTTCAACTCATGTAACTTGATTTCAGTGAAGGGCTCTTAATTCCCATTCTCCTGGCTTTGTATGACCCCTGACCCACGGTAATTATGACCCCGAGTTATGACTCCGGTCATGACCCCCCCCCCGGTTATGACCCCCAGTTACGACCCACATAAAATTACCTGTAATTGCTTAGTGTCATTAACTTGATTAATGGGTATCATCTGGAGGATAAGTATTTAATTGTGAAAGTGAATCCTGCGTTATGACTCACTTGTGTCATAAAGTGGTCGTACACACTACCTCAGTGGCCGTACACACCACCTCAGTAGTCGTACACACTACCTCAGTGGCCGTACACACCACCTCAGTAGTCGTACACACCACCTCAGTAGCCGTACACACTACCTCAGTTGGCGTACACACCACCTCAGTTGGCGTACACACTACCTCAGTACCCGTACACACCACCTCAGTACCCGTACACACCACCTCAGTACCCGTACACACCACCTCAGTACCCGTACACACCACCTCAGTTGCGTACACACTACTTCAGTTGGCGTACACACCACCTTAGTACCCGTACACACCACCTCAGTTGGCGTACACAACCCTCTCCACCAGTATATATATATATATATATATATATATAGTTCATAAACTCAAAATAAATAATAAAGAACAATTGTCACTGAATAAGATGAAGAATTAACGGATATTCAAACCAGTGTGTGTGTGTGTGTGTGTGTGTGTGTGTGTGTGTGTGTGTGTGTGTGTGTGTGTGTGTGTGTGTGCGCGTTTTAATATTAACAAATTTCTAACTAGTTCTGGATCTTGGATCGTTATTGTGTTCATTTTCTTGATAAAATCTCCTAGGTGTTGCCGTTAGTCTCGCCGGAGAGCGGGTGGATCACCGCTGACGAGACGTGTCCGCCACCTCGTTACGTTGAAAGTCTTTCGGCTAAACGAGGCTCGTTAATTGATGCTGCAATCCAATTCGACACGAGCGTCGCCGATGCTTTAATGCTGAAGATAGTCGTTAAACTCTTAGAGTATATCCGGAGATACATACCCTCTCTGTGCGTGTAGGGAAAGATAGACTTGGCTCTGTGTGGATACATTGTGAGATACACACCTCTCTGAGAAGCGAGAATTTCTTTGTGTATATATATACACCAACAGGTGAGTATCTCTGTGGGTATATACCTAACAAGTGCAGTGAATCTTTCAGTTTATATAAACAGACAGTTGTTTATACTCAGGGTATATATATTAAGAGGTGTGCATCTCTTGGGGTATATACACCAAAATGTGTGGTGGGCATAACTCAGGTTATTTTCTCCAAGAAGTCTATCTCTTAGAATATACACATCTAAAGTTTATTTAAATGTATATTTCATAGATTTCCGCATTGTATCATCAATGACCCGTCAGTACTCTTTAAACCAAACAAACTACCTGGGTCACTTACCACTGAAGACAGCCTCACACACCTCACCTCACCAAAGGTACCTGTAAAAGAAAATGGTAATTAACAGTTACCAACGAATGGAAAGTTGAAAGTACAACTACTATAGTATATATATTATATATATATATATATATATATATATATATATATATATATATATATATATATATATTGTCGTGAGGAATAGGTAAAACTTGCTATTTTGACTTAAATAGCAACGCTCTTCTTGCCATATAAGGCAAGCGAAAATTTGTGCATGCAATAATTTCTCAAAAATCATTCTGAACCTAACGAAACAAAATATATTTAATTGTGTTTATTAATTATTAATTTTTTGTAAACTTATCTAAAATATATTTAGTTGGACACACACACACACACACACACACACACACACACACACACACATATATATATATATATATATATATATATATATATATATATATATATATATATATATATATATATATATATACTTTTAAACATACCCTATTTTTCACGTCTGTTTACCCCCATTCCTTTCCTGTCTCTTTCATTACCCCCTCCCTTCCCCTCTTCCGCTCTAAATGCAATGAACACACACACACATACACACACACACACACACACACACACACTCATACTTCCGGACACAATTTTTTAAATGATATAGTGTACGAAATATGACAGCAAAATATTGGAGAAGAAATGACCGCTCCTTCTCTGTCAAAATTCCTTTGCATCTCAATTCTCAAACCGAGTTCATCGGACTATGAAGAGAAGGACCCTTAGCCTGGAGAGCCCCAGGAACCTCCCAATATCCGTGCTCCTACGACGAGGAACCTATTTACAAGTCTTCCAAGATCAACCTCCAAGAGTCGAGTCATGTGCTGCATCCCAGGGACTTATCCTCCCCAAGTTACTTCAGCCGTGAATTTACACTTCTCTTTATATATATATATATATATATATATATATATATTTTTTTTTTTTTTTTTTTTTTTTTTTTTTTGGGGTCCACCTCTAGTGCAAATTGTGGGACCCATAGCCTCGGAGAAGTGGATAAAAAGGCTTCAAGGAAGAATATTTGGATTTCTTTCTGAAGCCATTTGAATATTCCACTTCTCCTACCACCCCATCCTATATACACACATACATGCATATAAATGCTTTATTAATAGACAGAATACATTTATAGAAAACACAAACATGAATACAATGGTACAATATGTCAAAGATTATGAATCTCCTCCAGTTCCTCCGAAGCCGGACGCGAGCCAAGTATGCAGCATGCGTTTCCCTCTGGATGGCCACGCTGAGACGCTGGAACATGAACGTGGCTGCCCTTGGGTCCCTGGTGGTGTCGATGAGTCTGGAACCCAGTTCTTTAAGGAAACGTGTTGCATTTTTCCCCACGCTCCCAAGGTCTCTGATCCCACTGGGACAAATTTATACTGTTGGCTTATGTCCCTGTACTTGCCAATCTTGTACTCCTCTCTGTGGTCAGCAGCTCCTCCCTGTCGCCCAACACTGTGATGGATGTAGGTGTCAGCCAGTGTCGACACACAGGTATAATCCCATGCTAAGAGCTTGCCATTCTTCCAAGGATAGATGGTGATCCCGTCGGGGCGGTTTGCTGGGTTGTGGGCGTTGTTGGCTGCTAGTGATCGAGGCTCTCTCTCGGCTGGGCATCCAGCTGTAGCAAGGGTTCTCTTTATGATGTCGTTGACCTCATTGTGTCTTGCATGCCAACCCTTGGTTTTAGAACAGTTAAGACCATGTAGACCATATTGGTCGGCTTGCGCATCGCTGCAAATACACGTATATTCCGTGTGAATAGGGGCAGCAAGGCGCAGAGCCACTGCAATACGAAGGGTCTTAGGGTCCAGGCGTGTTCCCATGGCCGAAATAGGAACTGTTTGGAGGAAGTCCCCATATATATATATATATATATATATATATATATATATATATATATATATATATATATATATATATATATATATATATATATATATATATATATATATATATATAAGAACTCATTTAAAATTAAATCCTTTCTAAAATTTTCTCTTATACGTTTAAAGATATATTTTTTTTATTTACGTTAATGCAAAAATTAATAATTTTGTACCAAAAGAACCTTAGAAAACTTACCAAACCTTTTTATAAAAAGAGCAATTTAATTTAGCTTAATCCAACTAAATATATTTTAGATATGTTTACAATAATTTAATAATAACCAAACACAATGAAATATATTTTTTTTCGTTAGGTTCAGAATGATTTTTGCGAAATTATTGTATTCACAAATTTTCGCTTAGCTCATTCGTCAAGAACAGCGTTGCTATTTAAGGCAAAAAAAAATCGCACGTTTTACCTATTCGGCACGACATGTGTGTGTGTGTGTGTGTGTGTGTGTGTGTGTGGTTTATAGCCAGAGAGGTCAAGCAAGGCGATTTTTCTTCGAAAAATTTGGATTATTTTTCTTATGTTTTGATGGATGTGTAGAGCCTGGCGTGGGAACATGGCTGGACCTGACCACGAGTGTTGTCACCTGGGGACCTACATTAAGGGCAAGAGTAGGATGCTTTGAGACGCAATGAAGTTGCAAAATCCACTTTTGTTTATCTCATGATAGATGCCATCTGTTTTGGTGTTGATGATGACGGTGGTGGTGGTGGTGCTAGTGTTGTTGGTGGTGATGCTGGTGGTGGTAAACGTGACCGCTGGTGGAGTAGCTGCCTTAATCAGAGCTGCCATGTACGGTGTAAGTCACGTCCTCCTCATCTCTAGTAATTGTTAAAACAACAATGTCAACACGACCTCTCGTGATAGTGCTCTTCACTCTTAACTCTCTCTTTCCACAACTGCTCTGAGTTATAGTCTATTTGCCTTAGTTTCTCGTTTTATAATCTGACTTTACCACCACCGCGGGATTGTTTGACCGAGATAAGAAGAATCAGAGCTTTGGAACTATTGTCCACTGATATGTAGGGTATTTCAAGGAGCGGAAAGCCCGTGTGGGTTATCATTCCATGTGTGATGGAGGCTTCAGCCTCCGTCATTTCATTACGACCTTTGTCTCTCACAGGCCAGACTGTTGGCTGTCAGGCGACCCTGTCTGTCCTTCACTGACTGTTGGCTGTCACAGTTGTCAGTGATATATACTTTTACGATCGATGATACCAGTATTACCATGAATGAAGAAGTTATTTTTCGCATTATTAACCTCGGAGTGTTAAACCCCCTTGCGTAACCCATGAAAGTCAGGAATTGTGGTTTATTTCCTCTATGGATCTCGGGGTCCCCTTCCCCAGGATGCCACCCACGGCAATCTACTAATACCCTGGTATTATTTACTGCTTCTTGAACAAGGGCGGCAGGTGTAAGGGGACTTAAAGTACTCAGTGGGTTAGCGCTGGTTTACGAGTCTCCTGTTCATCTCCTTTGTACTTCTTTCTATTCCACATATACTCCCTTTCCTCTCAAACATTCTGTTCTACCTGCCTTCCTCTCTTTCTTTTTTGCAGGCCATTTTTTCCCTCTCGATCGTTCTCCCATCTCTATCTCTCTATGTCCATGTCTCCCTCTTCTCTCTCATTTCTTTCATTCACTCATACTCTTTTCTTTTCTCTCCTTCGTTCCCTGCATTTTTCTAATACCCTCTGTTTCCTCTTTAATCACTCCTCTTTTTCCTCTCGTCCCCTTTCTCGTTCTCTACCTTCACCCATCAATTACTCTCCTCTTTCCCCCCTTCCCCTCTCCTTACTCTCCTAAATTTCAGTCCATCCTTATCTCCACTTCTCTCTATTTCCCCTATTCTCTTCACTTTTCTCCCTCCCTACCACTCTTTCCTCCTCCCTCCATCTCTCTCTGTTCTTACTTCTTTCCTTTAGCTTTCCTCTCTCTTCCTTCTTCTCACCCCCCTCCATTATTTTCACATTTCTGTCCTCTTATTTCTCTTTGACTCCAAACAGTATTTACTCTCTCCTACTCACCATCCCTCACTTCTCCCTCTCTTCACTCACAACCCCTTCTCTCTCTCTCTCTCTCTCTCTCTCTCTCTCTCTCTCTCTCTCTCTCTCTCTCGTTCCTCATAACTTCTTTTCTCTCCTCACCACCTCCTCATCCCTCTCTCTCTTTTATTCACCCTCTCCTCTCTCTACTCTCCACCCTTCCACTTTTCCTTTACCCCCTCCTATATCCTCTTACCTCTTTCTCTCTCCCTTTACCCTTTCACTTGCCACTTTTCCCTCTCCTCCAGGATAATGCAAGAAGGAAACCATGCAATATCGTCAGAGAGGCTCCACACAACCATTCGTCAGACGAGAACTTTTTACTCTCCCTTCAATTCTCTCTAATGTCTCTTGAGTAACCTTTGAAGCTTCTCTCAGTGTTTTACTTGGTGCTCAACGCTTCTATATATATATATATATATATATATATATATATATATATATATATGTGTGTGTGTGTGTGTGTCCTTCGCTCTATTAAATTGATTTAACCTGGAAATGATTTCCCTGGTACTGATATATTACAGTGAATTTTGGTTACTCTTGTGTGCGGGTACTTGCCATTATGTGCTAATATGTAAGCAGTCTTAGGAAGTTTGGACTTTGCAAACTCGCTTAAATTTGTAATAATGTTGGTAGAACTACCGTCATCACATAGCTACTAGTACCACAAGTACTATAACTACTACTACTACTACTACTAATACTACCAAAAGTACCACTACTACTACCTACGACGGTTATATTATGCTTTGCACCTTACTCCGTACGTATATATAGCTCTCCGTGTCTGTATTGTTTTTAACGGCTTGACAAAGCTCCTGGAGAGCGAAACGTTGCCACAGTAAATTGTCACATTAATTGCATTAATTTGCTTAACATTTTTTTTTTAAATCAAGTAATGCAATTCATTACGATAATTAATCCTGGACTTAACATTTAAGGTATTACTCTTGTATGATAATGATCCTGGACACCCTAAACTCCCTGAACATATCAACCCAAATGGGTACATCTTGGTCCTTACCACCTAACACTACGTCCCTGATACATCTTCTTGCCTTTTTAAATCGGCCTGAAATTAGTTAGTTATGTTTCTACTAACTACTCAAGCTCAACGAATACACTGAAGTTATGGTCTCGTTTCTTCTCGCAGATCAAACTTCCCCAGAACTTGTATTTAAGTTCATCAAGTTTCTCTCCTGCATCTCAAAATGCTGCATAATTCTCGCTGTTTTAATGTTGCTCTTAATGGCGGTAGTCATAATATAAAAGGTCGGCTTATATTAATTATTCTCACTTAGTACCTAGTGGTAGTAGTAGTATTAATAGTGGTAGTAGTAGTATTAATAGTAGTAGTAGAAGAGGAACAAGTAGAAGTAAGTTAATCTAAGAGGTTAACTCTAAGGAAAAAATAAAAGGAGCACTGCAGAAGAGCTACTGGCCCATTAGGTTTGAACCAAAATTTTATACCGGGGGGATGGAGGGGATGAAGGACAGAACACACCTAGGCAGAAGAAAGGAAGACAAAGAAAAATAGGAAAGGAGAAGTGAAAAGAGGAAAAATACCTGAGCGCTTTCATGTGCTTACACACACATCTTCAGAGGAATAGGAAGAAGAGGCAAGAGAAACACATTATGAATGTCACACCGAGGTGACACCTCACTCAGAAAACGTGACGACACGTCACACAAACCCGTCCCACGCATAAATCTCTCCAACATCAAGTTAATATTTATTGTTTTACAATAAATTATTTACACCCGAAATTATATTTCCCCGTGCATTCAGTCGCTCCCTAGCAGAAGCACACGCCTCCTACTACCTACCAGAGCCTCGCCAGCATCCACTACACCCCTGCCTGGCGTAAGCCAATATCCTGATAAACTGCAGACGCCTCGGGATGGTCTTTCAACATGATTACAAACACAAGGTGGCCTCCATCAATCTTCTCTACTTTTTAACATTATAACGCAAGCTGTTAAACCCCCCAAAATTCGCGCACGGAGGCACAGAAGATTACAACCCAGTCGGGAGAGTTATTTCTCCGTGTACTTGTACTAACATGTGAGGGAGATAACTATGGCCCTTAAATAAGGAGTGTTGTTAAAAGCTAATTTACAAGTCTTCACATCTTCAGACTGAACTATTTACAGTTAGTGGAGAACCCAAATGGAGTGATTCATGATTAAGTCGGACTGTTAGGGTAATTAATAATGGAGAGAGAAAGGAAGAGATATAGAGACAGACAGACAGACCGATAGACAGACTATGATGTTTTGCTCATTCCCAGCTAAACGTGTTTATAAACCACGGTACGGGTGGGGATTGAACTCGCGGCTAGAGAGCCGTAAAACTCCAGGCTAGCGCGTAAGCCAGTGGGCCAGCTGGATGAATCTTATTGTAGCCAGCTGGCCCAGTGGCTTACACGTTGGCCTGGAGTTTTGCGACTCACCGCCGCGAGTTCAATCCCCACCCGTACCGTGGTCTGTTTGCGATCGCTAAACGCGTTGATGTTTCGGTCACCCCAAGCAAAACATTAGCATGCCTCGCTTATCTTGATCGAAACATTTCGCTTATCCCGAGAGAAACATAGCGATACGTTGTTCACCCTCAGTGAAACAATGCGATGTCTCGCTCGTCCCGAGAAACAAAAAACATTGTGGTGAGTCCGTCATACGTGTTTTGGTAGAGCTAAGTATACCCAAGATATTAACAAGCCTCGTAGCACATATTAACAAGCCTCGTAGCACATATTAACAAGCCTCGTAGCACATATTAACAAGCCTCGTAGCACATATTAACAAGCCTCGTAGCACATATTAACAAGCCTCGTAGCACATATTAACAAGCCTCGTAGCACGTATTAACAAGCCTCGTAGCACGTATTAACAAGCCTCGTAGCACATATTAACAAGCCTCGTAGCACATATTAACAAGCCTCGTAGCACGTATTAACAAGCCTCATAGCACATATTAACAAGCCTCGTAGCACATATTAACAAGCCTCGTAGCACGTATTAACAAGCCTCGTAGCACGTATTAACAAGCCTCGTAGCACGTATTAACATCTCATCACCATT
Organism: Cherax destructor; assembly: GCA_009830355.1. Classification (NCBI taxonomy): domain Eukaryota; kingdom Metazoa; phylum Arthropoda; class Malacostraca; order Decapoda; family Parastacidae; genus Cherax; species Cherax destructor. The sequence continues at coordinate 184,869 of WNWK01001878.1, read as the reverse complement.
ACACAGCTAACAAACATAACAGCAGATAGAGCTGAGATGACGTTTCGGTCTATCATGGACTTAACGACGGTCCAGGACGGGCCCAAACGCCGCCTTCAGTTTGTGGTTAAGTTGTGAATCGTTCCAGGTACGTTATTGTGACATCATATTACGAACGGTACGTGGTACCGTCAAGGTAAGAGACGTTTGCAACACCTGTCAGCAAAAGTGTTCAACATATTCTCCAGATGGTGACCCAGCCTTGGCTCCCACCACAACTCATTGTTTGGGGAATATACACTTACGTACAGTAATTTTCTTACTAATTGCGTGGAGAAAAATACTTAGGTACAGCTATTTTCTTACTCATTGTTTGGGGAATATACACTTACGTACAGCTCTTTTCATACTCGCTTTGACTTACAATCTTTAAACGCAACAGTACTGCGTACGTCGTGAGATGCAAGGACAGAATTCCTCAAAAGCTTTCATAACCAACATCTTAGGGCAGCAAGATACGATACTCCTGAAGAAGGATTTCTTCTTGACCATCTCCAGACTATACAGAGTGTTTTAGACAGATGGACCCTATTTAAAATATATACTGCTTTGAAATTGAGTCCATCTCTTTGAAATATCCCGTCTGTACTATCGCTTATTTCGACTTAAAAATTTTTTGACGACTTCTGCAACTTGATATAGTTTAGGATCTTAGAATATCAAAGTTCGGTCCAGGTTACATGAGTACCTACATGATAATTCTCTCAGTTTTGTACTTGATAACTAACTAAAGCGTTCCTTAAAGAAAAAAAAAATCATCGTTAGATGTTCAACTTAAATATTCTTCAAAATCTGGACGTCATTTATCAGATCACCTGGAGTCGCTTCCGAAGTTCACCACCCCCCTCCTCGGCCCGGTCCCAGACCAGGCCTCCTAGTTGCTGGCCTTATCGATCAAGCTGTTAATACCTGATGCCCGCAGGCCAATGTATGCACCACAACCCGGCTGACCAGGAACTGTTTTTGAGGAATCTGTCGAGTTCCGTTGTGATGACAGCTAGGGGTGTGCTGATAATTCCCCATATGCATGAAGGGAGGGTGTTGAAGAGTCGTGGTTCCTTAACACTTAATGAGTTCTCTCTCCGTGTGCCCATTAATTCTTTGCTTTTCATTAGAGATATCCTTCACCATTTGTCAAGCCTCTTGTATTTATAAGTAGTAATTTGTGTGTGCAGGTTTGGTCCAATCCTTCCAGTATCTTCCAGGTGTAGAATTTTATGTATTTTTCTCGCCTACCTTCTAAGGAGTACAGTTCTAGGACTTTTACCTGCCTTGAAGGTGGCCGTCAATACACAGCAGTACTCCAGCCTAGAGAGAGAACGAGTGTCTTGAAGAGTGTCATCACTGGTTTGACAACTCTTGTTTTGAAGGTTATACTTATCCAACCTATCATTTGTCTTGCAGCTGCAATAGCAACATTGTTGTGCTCCTTGAACGTGAGATCTTCTGGCATTATAACTCCCAGGTCTCTCACGTTCTTCCTTGAAGTAGTAGCAGAAAATTTGTCCTCACTGTACATAATATTGTTGTCAGTAGCCCACTGGAAGACTTGGTTAACATCATCTTGGAGGCTCGTTGTGTCTGCTATGGATACCAATCTCATACAAATTCTAGTATCGTCTGCAAAGTATGAGTAAATAAAATATTTCCACACAATTTGGACATTGTTAGAAGAGTAACTTTAATATTTTCCCCAAATTTGTACATTATAAAAAGAGTATGTAAAATATTTTCCTTAACATTTCCTCCGGAAAGACATGTTGCCTTTGCTGCGTCTTTCTTACCGCAGAATGTATCGACAAGCCACGGAATCCCTAGAGCTGTTTTCAGTGGCAATGTTGTTCTAAATTCTTTTTAGGAGGCATTAGCGAGAGATTATTAGACACAATATTGGCACACAATGTCTGTATCAGTGGTCTGGGATTATGGTGTTAAATGTCGGCTTACTTTGGCCCTCATACTCTGCACAATATTGTATCCTGTAACGGGAGGTTTCTTGCGTGTGTGTGTGTGTGTGTGTGTGTGTGTGTGTGTGTGTGTGTTTGTGTGTGTGTGAAAGAGGAGATTAGGTAAGAAAGAGATGGGGTAAGAAAGAGAGAGAGCGAGAATATTTTTAGGTAGTATCTGGGGACCGGGGGGGGGGGGGTAAACTGAAATTGTAGTTGATAAACTGTTAATTTAGGAAATAATTTTACTGTAATTTGGTTGATGAATTGAACACATGCACAACACCTGAGAATCTTTACTGCTGTACTTCGCGGCGACATAACAGACGTCTTGACGACAGGAGAACGATGGAAACTGTACAGGTAGTAGACTTGACGTGATCAAAACTGAAAGGAAGAGATTTAGGACTTGATGAAATTCGATACACTATAGCTCTTCTGGATTATCATCTTGCATCTGTCCCGAAATCGTGGACCCCGGAGTATTTTGTATGTTGTGATCATGTCTCCTCTTGCACACCATTCTTCCAGCAGCAGGAGATTAAGTTTGTGAAGCCTGTGTAGATTTAGTGTACCAGTTCCGATACCATACAGGTAACGAACCCTTGACCCACTGCACCAGTTCAAACCCTCAGAGTTAAAAAAGCACTTCCTGATATCTCTATGCTTTATACGTTTCTTTTAGCTGATTATTTCCTGTCCTCCCTGATAAGAACTTCGAGTATTTGTTACGTCGTAATTGTTTCTCTCCTAGTCCGCCTTTCTTCCAGTCTTCTGTGAAACTGTCTCTAAAAGCATCAATCTTCAAATATGCGATGCAAAATGCGTTTTTTAGCATTTTATTGAGGAAACGTTTCGCCCATCAGGAATTTTATCAATTCAGAATTGATAAAACCCCTAGTGGACGAAACGTCTTCCCGATAAAATGCCGTAAACCGCATATTGCGTCTTATTAACATACATACTACTGTCTGGGAATATACTGATCGTCCACATTAATTTTTAACCTCAGACGCTAAATTTCCACCCCCGGGTCCACCTGATAAGTTTCCCATTGCATAATTATTTGTTTTCGCTTATTTCACGCTACGAATACTTCTCCCCATCGCAGCGATAAATCCAGAAGAACAGACATATGAAAGAGCCATACATAGGGGTGAAATCACCTCGATAACACCACGATAGAGCGGGTGTCAGACTGATATCAATCTGGTGGCAGGGTGTTGGTGGCAGGCTGGCCGTGGGGTACTCTGGCCTGGTTATCTTTGTATCTGAGTTCCTCCTCCTCCCAGCAGGTCCCCGCTAGACACTCCATAATCTCATTCTCTGTTTTCCTGGCGGTTCCCTCTCCCAGTGTGCTGCATTCACAGAGTTCACGCAGCTAACACTGTTTAACATTCTGCCTCCTTCACATCAGTCGTCAGGATGAGCTTCTCCCTCTTACTCCATAGAGCTCAAAGGAGAATAAATAATGGAGGTGCTTTGTTTAGGCTTGAGGGACAGTGGGATGGTGGTGGGGTGATGGTGGGGGCTTGGTGGTGGTTGTGGAAGCGTGGGGGGACTGTTTTAAGGGTGTGGGGTAGCAGGTTTAGATGATGGTGGAATGGAGAATGGAACGTGAAGGAGGGAGAGACAAAAACAATATCTCAGTTTTTATTTTATAGTTAAAATTATAAAGCCTAATAGTATAAAACAGGGAAATAAAATAGGATAAATAAACGTAATTCATTATTTTGTTTATCCTCATAGTGTCCTTGAAGGTTTGTTTAACTTGGTGTGTGATGCTTCGGGCTGGAGAGGTAAGGAGAGGGGCAGTGTTTTGTTTGTCAGGAGAACTGGGGAAATTTTTCCTGTCGCTGACTTATATGACGACGACTCGCTTTGTGGAGATTATGGTCATTTCATCCAGTCCTTTCATTGCCTTACCCGTCCACTCTGTCAGAAAATGAAATATTGCATCCTAAGAAGAGTGTATGGGAGAGAGAGAGAGAGAGAGAGAGAGAGAGAGAGAGAGAGAGAGAGAGAGAGAGAGAGAATGTTGGGAATGAGAGGTGTCTTGCTTGTAATCCGTATCTTGTACATCAATTCTCGTCTAGAAAAGAGTCGCTTGATTCATGGCAACTTTTTCGAGTCAGTAGGCTCCTTAGCTGGCGATTTTATCATATAGATGAGAATAAAACTACCCATAGCCCTTCAATAGCCAGGATTTTGTAATATAAATGGAAAACAGGAATTAATAAAGGGGTTGTAAATAGCGTGCTAAAAATATCTAGCATAGACAGGACTCGCAGCAATGGTTTTAAATTGGAAAAATTCAGATTCAGGAAGGATATAGGAAAGCACTGGTTTGGTAATAGAGTTGTGGATGAGTGGAACAAACTCCCGAGTACCGTCATAGAAGCTAAGACGTTGTGTAGTTTTAAAAATAGGTTGGATAAATACATGAGTGGGTGTGAGTTAGACCTGACTAGCTTGTGCTACTAGGTCAGATGCCGTGCTTCTCCCTTAAGTGAATGTGACTGACCTGACTAGGTCAAGGCATTGGCTTAAGCCGGTGGGAGAATTGGACCTGCCTCGCATGGGCCAGTAGGCCTGCTGCAGTGTTCCTTCTTTCTTATGTTCTTATACGTTTTTAACCGTCTTTGTCTAGTAGGGAGTTTACTCTCCAGTCTACCTGTTGACAGTTCCAGGATCATCATCTCTCTTTCTAATCTCGAGCCAGAAATGCTCATCTTGCACAGAGCGGGTCATCTCATGCACCAGTATGCGGTGGAACGCAGCCTAGACGGGCTGTCAGAGTACCGGTGCTGGTTGTATTCACTCCCACATAAACACCACAATATCTCTAATTAGAAACTGCTCTGTGAATCAGAATTCAACATTCCTATCAACTACAATTAATTTGGTACTATCCTTGCTCCTAATTTAGGTACGACCTCTGCACCATGTCGACAATGTTGGCTCAACATTGATGTTGCAAGTTATGTATTTCTTTTTTACAGCGTTTCCCTCAAAAGTAATATTTTTTCCTCAAAAGTAACATTTCCCTGTCTAATGAATGTTCACTGCCATTCATACTGCCATAATTTATCCCTGTAATGTGGCTTCTTTCCCTCTAATGTGATTTACGATTCTTACCAGCGAACGCTCATGATGACAGCCAACGAGTACACAGTTGTTGAATGCGTCTCAAATCACAGACCTCTACATTCACCTGCGTCAGAATGTCTGGTAAATTAAACTCACCCAACACGCTCACTTAAACAAGTACAAAAACCTTCTAATAATTATCCTCTGGCATTCAACCGCTTTAACAATAGTTGAGACAAATATATGAGAGGGAGCGTTGGATTTCTGCACGCTGTAACTCTATACAAAAGTGAAATATTTCGTAGCCTGTGCCTGTTTAGGTTAACGCAAATTGGCGTATATTATTTACGGAATACCATAAACGAGCGGTTTACCTCTGGCAGCGCGGGATACATCGTAGTCCCTAGAGAGTTGTTAATGCTACGTTAACTGTTGAGGCTATAGAGTAGGTTGCAGTACGACCTGCCTAGCAGGTGCCATCAGGTATGCCATCGATATGTACATGGATGTACAAGGAAGTACATCGGAGTACAAGGGAAAGACACCGCAGTGTACTTTCAAGTCCACTCTGAGCATACTTGCAGAGAACAGCACATTTCTCTCTAGAATTTTAGATTACTCAGTACTCACTATCGTCTGTTATCAAGAATAGCAAAGCCGAAGGCTTTCCGACTCCATTCTTGCCACTACCGGCATAAAACAGGATGAACATAACATACCATGAATAAACAAGGGTGGACGTGGGGCTCGAATCGCGGTCCGTAAATTGATATTCCGAGGCTCTTCCGTCTAAGCTAATATACTGAGCAAATGGAATGGAAATTATAAGAAATACAGAAGTGGATGGCAGGTTTGAGCAAGTATTCCTGTTACTCCATTGCTACCCTTCTGTTATTCCACTGCTACCCTTCTGTTACTCCATTGCTACCCTCCTGTTATTCCACTGTTACCCACACAGGTAGTTCTACTTCTAGTTACCTCTAGTTTAACTTCTCGGAGCAACCACCAGCATTCCGACTGCCTCTATTATGACTACCACCACCAACACCACAACTTCTGCCATCATAATAACTGTTCGTTCCACTATGCTCTTGCATAGTATGGAGTTGAATCCTTCGTTTACAAAGTGCTTGTCTAGCTGGTTCTTCAAAGACTGCATTCTCCTTGCGCTTACAACTTCAGCGGGTAGGCTGTTCCATTCTTCCATAATATATTTTGGTCATTCCTCACTCAGCACGCCTAGTCAGTGCCATGGAAAGTGATGTGATCTAGATGCTGAGGTGATTCCAAATAAAACAAATAAAGAACGGATAGGCTAGGACCCACGCGGTCAGTTAAGGCGACATTGTTCCAACGTACATATTGCCCACCGAACAATTTGACACTTCGTGCACAATGCTTTGGAAAGAACAGCATAAATTTCCACCTTCAGCAGTACTGACTTGATAATGGTCCAGGAAATACCATGAAACCGTCTAGAATTTCATCTACGAATTGTAACTTTTACTTAACTAAAATATTTCGTCTGTTTGCTGCCTGCGAGGCTTGCATGTCCACCTTCAGTTGGCGTGTGTCTGGTGGGAGGTACGAGTACTTGTTCTAAGTTGCGTGTAGCTGTGATTACCACGGCAATTACCCTTTGGCATGTCATCCAGCAAGACGTAGCCGAGTACACCTGGCCATTGTGTACATAGGAATTAAACCAAGTCTCAATATTCGGCAGTGAAGGTGACGCGGAGAAGTAACATAGATTATACTTTTAATTATATTCTATATACTATGTATCAGACAGCTAAGGCTTCTTCGGGAAAGTGGGTTTACAATATATATATATATATATATATATATATATATATATATATATATATATATATATATATATTATATAAAATGAAAGGAGGTAAAGCAGCTGTGATTGAGACAGACTGGCTGGTGCCACCGCGCTACGATACTCTGAAAACTTACCCTATTTCTCCTGTTGTTGCCCTTGCAACATTGCACAGCTCCTGATGACGCAGTGGGAAGCGTGAAAGTACTTGAGCTAAAGATTTCCACCTTCCCCCCGTGGCTTGTCTTGCATATATATATATATTTTTTTTTTTTTTATTAACACATCGGCCGATTCCCACCAAGGCAGGGTGGCCCGAAAAAGAAAAACTTTCATCATCATTCACTCCATCACTGTCTTGCCAGAAGGGTGCTTTACACTACAGTTATAAAACTGCAACATTTACACCCCTCCTTCAGAGTGCCGGCACTGTACTTCCCATCTCCAGAACTCAAGTCCGGCCTGCCGGTTTCCCTGAATCCCTTCATAAATGTTACTTTGCTCACACTCCAACAGCACGTCAAGTATTAAAAACCATATGCCTCCATTCACTCCTATCAAATACGCTCACACATGCTTGCTGGAAATCCAAGCCCTCGCACACAAAACTTCCTTTACCCCTCCCTCCAACCTTTCCTAGGCCGACCCCTACCCCGCCTTCCCTCCACTACAGATTTATACACTCTCGAAGTCACTCTGTCTCGTTCCATTCTCTCTACATGTCCAAACCACCTCAACAACCCCTCCTCAGCTCTCTGGACAATCGTTTTGGTAATCCTGCACCTCCTCCTAATTTCCAAACTCCGAATTCTCTGCATTATATTCACACCACACATTGACCTCAGACATGACATCTCCACTGCCTCCAGCCTTCTCCTCGTTGCAACATTCATCACCCATGCTTCACACCCATATAAGAGCGTTGGTATAACTATACTCTCATACATTCCCTCTTTACTTCCATGGACAAGGTTCTTTGTCTCCACAGACTCCGAAGTGCTCCACTCACCCTTTTCCCCTCATCAATTCTATGATTCACCTCATCCTTCATAGACCCATCCGCCGACATGTCCACTCCCAAATATCTGAATACATTCACCTCCTCCATACTCTCTCCCTCCAATCTGATATCCAATCTTTCGTCACCTATTCTTTTTGTTATTCTCATCACCTTACTCTTTCCTATATTCACTTTCAATTTTCTTCTTTTACACACCCTACCAAATTCATCCACCAACCTCTGCAGCTTCTCTTCAGAATCTCCCAAAAGCACAGTGTCATCAGCAAAAAGCAACTGTGACAACTCCCACTTTGTATTTGCTTCTTTATCTTTTAGCCCAACACCTCTTGCCAAGACCCTCGCATTCACTTCTCTTACAACCCCATCTATAAATATATTGAACAACCACGGTGACATCACACATCCTTGTCTAAGGCCCACTTTTACTGGGAAATAGTCCCTTTCCCTCCTACACACTCTAACCTGAGCCTCACTATCCTCATAAAAACTCTTCACTGCTTTCAGTAACCTTCCTCCTATTCCATACACCTGCAACATCTGCCACATTGCCCCCTTATCTACCCTATCATACGCCTTTTCCAAATCCATAAAAGCCACAAAAACATCTTTACCCTTATCCAAATACTGTTCACCTATATGTTTCACTGTAAACACTTGGTCTACACACCCCTACCTTTCCTAAAGCCCCTTGTTCATCTGCTATCCTGCTTTCTGTTTTACTCTTAATTCTTTCAATAATAACTCTACCATACACTTTACCAGGTACACTCAACAGACTTATTCCCCTATAATTTTTGCACTCTCTTTTGTCCCCTTTGCCTTTATACAAAGGAACAATACACGCTCTCTGCCAATCCTTAGGTACCTTACCCTCTTCCATACATTTATTAAATAATAGCACCAACCACTCCAAAATTATATCCCCACCTGCTTTTAACATTTCTATCTTTATCCCATCAATCCCAGCTGCCTTACCCCCTTTCATTCTACCCACTGCCTCACGAACTTCCCTACACCCACAACTGGCTCTTCCACACTCCTACAAGATGTTATTCCTCCTTGCCCTACACACGAAATCACAGCTTCCCTGTCTTCATCAACATTTAACAAATCCTCAAAATATTCTCTCCATCTTCCCGATACCTCTAACTCTCCATTTAATAACTCTCCTCTCCTATTTTTAACTGTCAAATCCATTTGTTCTCTAGGCTTCCTCAACTTATTAATCTCATTCCAAAACTTTTTCTTATTTTCAACAAAATTTGCTGATAACATCTCACCCACTCTCTCATCTGCTCTCTTTTTACATTGCTTCACCACTCTTTTAACCTCTCTTTTTCTCTCCATATACTCTTCCCTCCTTGCATCACTTCTACTTTGTAAAAACCTCTCATATGCTAACTTTTTCTCCCTTACTACTCTCTTTACATCATCATTCCACCAATCGCTCCTCTTCCCTCCCGCACCCACTCGCCTGTAACCACAAACTTCTGCTGAACACTCTAACACTACATTTTTAAATCTACCCCATACATTTTCGACCCCATTGCCTACACTCTCACTAGCCCATCTATCCTCCAATAGTTGTTTATATCTTACCCTAACTGCCTCCTCTTTTAGTTTATAAACCTTCACCTCTCTTTTACTTACTGATTCTATTTTCCTTGTATCCCATCTACCTTTTACTCCCACTGTAGCTATAACTAAAAAGTGATCTGATATATCTGTAGCCCCTCTATAAACATGTACATCCTGAAGTCTACTCAACAGTCTTTTATCTATCAATACATAGTCCAACAAACTACTGTCATTACGCCCTACATCATATCTTGTATACTTATTTATCCTTTTTTCTTAAAATATGTATTACCTATAACTAAACCCCTTTCTATACAAAGTTCAATCAAAGGGCTCCCATTATCATTTACACCTGGCACCCCAAACTTACCTACTACACCCTCTCTGCATGTTTCTCCCACTTTAGCATTTAGGTCCCCTACCACAATTACTCTCTCATTTGGTTCAAAAGTTCCTATACATTCGCTTAACATCTCCCAAAATCTCTCTCTCTCCTCTACACTCCTCTCTTCTCCAGGTGCATACACGCTTATTATGACCCACTTTTCGCATCCGACCCTTATTTTAATCCACATAATCCTTGAATTTACACATTTATATTCCCTCTTTTCCTTCCATAACTGATCCTTCAACATTATTGCTACCCCTTCCTTAGCTCTAACTCTCTCAGATACTCCTGACTTAATCCCATTTATTTCTCCCCACTGAAACTCGCCTACCCCCTTCAGCTTTGTTTCGCTTAGGGCCAGGACATCCAACTTCTTTTCATTCATAACATCGGCAATCATCTCTTTCTTATCATCCGCACTACATCCACGCACATTCAGACAACCCAATTTTATAAAGTTTTTCTTCTTCTCGTTTTTAGTAGATTTGTACAGGAGAAGGGGTTACTAGCCCATTGCTCCCGGCATCTTAGTCGCCTCATACGACACGCATGGCTTACGGAGGAAAGATTCTTTTTCCCCTTCCCCATGGACAAAAAAAAAAAAATATATATATATATATATATATATATATATATATATATATATATATATATATATATATATATATATATATATATATATATACTTTTAAGATTTATGTATATATAAGAGAAAATTTTAGAAAGGACTTAATTTTAAATGAGTTCTTGCTAATTGACCAGTTTTACCTATTCGGCACGACACACACACACAAACAAAACAGTGTACCAGTAACTAGAAAAAAGGTGACTGGGTAGCAATACAAAAACAAAAAGAATTACAGAACTTCCATGTATAACGACAAAAAAAATGCAAATGACGGTGAGTAGCAGGTGTCTGTCTTGTTTTAAATTAAAAAAAGATGAACAACACTGGAAAGCCTCAGAACCTCGGAAAGTGAACCAGGTTTTCTTGTAGTTAAATCCTTAGTATACTATTGCGCATCCGAGGTAATGTTGTTAACACTTGTATTATACACTATTTTGTTATAAATGTGAAGCATAAACAGGGCGTTAATTAACGTGTCAACTGGCAGTTTAATTATTTAACAATGTTACTATCGCTTTTTATTTTAACTATTTTTATTTAATACCTTTTTTTACGACCTGTTTAATGCATAAAGTGAAATAAAGGCAGCTGGTGTAAGATGGTGATTGTTCTTCTCTCTCTGTCCCCAGTGTCTCGTCGGCTGTCACGCTGTCTCCTGTCTGTCCCCGCTGGTATTTCAGCTTTCCAGATGAATTATCCAGCGTTGATATTTATGGATTATTTCTGTAGAATTATTAAAAATGGTGTTAAAGTGAGATAGAATTTTTTATTTCATTAAGTCTGGAATTTAATTATAACTGCCGTAAGCCTTATATATATTTTATATTTTTTTTATATGTTGAATTTCATTTCATTTAACGCTTTGGAATTAGTTTTTTTATTATTTATATTCCGCTATTAATTGAGGAAATAGGAATTTAGCACCAGAAGTATACACAGAGCATCAAAAAATATAATAAGACTACGTTTCGGTCCTTCATGACCCTATTATCAAGAATACTATCGACTTGATAATGGTGCAGGACGGACCGAAACATCGTCTTAGATTTTTCTCCAATTCGTAGCTTATCTGTAAATTGCTCCAGCTACTGTATTGTAGATTTTGTTGTGCCCAGTATCAAGATTTACCTGAATCACTCGTCACGCAGTAAGGTGCCCCCTTCCATACTCCATCAAAATGGAAGGTCACCTCACATAATCGCATAGGTTGCGTTTCCTGTCTTCAGCCCATCACATATGATGGCCTTCCTGACATACTCAGTCAACATCTCAGAGAAGATTCATATCTACAACAAAATAGTATACAAGATAATAGTGCCATAATATTCAATCACCATCCCAGAGAAGCTTTATGTCTATAACAAAAGAGTATGCAAGATAATAGTGCCATAATATTCAATCACCATCCCAGAGAAGCTTTATGTCTATAACAAAAGAGTATGCAAGATAATAGTGCCATAATATTCAGTCACCATCCCAGAGAAGATTTAGATCTACAAGACAGCAACATACAACAACAGTGTCATACCATACCACGGGTGGGGTTCGAACCCGCGGTCAGAGAGTCTCAGAACTCCGCGACGGTCTGGAGTTCTGAGACTCTCTGACCGCGGGTTTGTTTGCAATCGTGTCATTACGATTTCGTGAGTTAACAGAGTGTCATAGTACCGTTGTAAACAAACTTCTGCGTTGCTCTCACACACTTATTTTTCACAGGCAGAGATATTCTCGTCATCTTTGACAAGGTGTCTCGAGCGTCATTTAGGACAAAAAAAAAATTCCTCTTGACACTGAAAAAAAAAGTTTGAATTAAAAAATTCCCAGGAAAGAAAAGTTAGAAATATGCAAATT